>CM053789.1:638207637-638802637 GCA_028749045.1 Cupressus sempervirens | reverse complement strand
TAATGAATGAAGGTTTGCATCAAAGCATTAATAGTCCCTAGAGTGTTGGCCTCTACATGTTCCTTCACAATTGAAGGAATAGTCACATGTTCACCCTTTGGCTTGACCAAACATGCCCTAACTACATTAGGGTCATGACGTGCCCCTATCCTCTCAAATGATGACCCCTGGTCAAATATATCAAAATAATTGGGCATCTCCCCAAGGACAAACTCACAATACAATTTCCTTAAGAAATACAATGAGACCTCATGATTATTGCAAGGAGGGGCATCTAAAATCATCCACCATCTATCCCAAAAATTATTTCTAATACCATCGTGTATGCACCAATGGATGGGGAACTGTTTAGTTGTCTCTCTAATAGTATCTTGTTCACTAGGCTTTCTAAATAATGCACAAATCCTCCCTTTTGGTATATCTTTTTTTTAACATCTTGATATGATAATTTATTTGCATAATATCTTTTTTGTTCATCCCTCTTAACCCGCCAAATATCTAACTAACCACTAACAAAAGCTATGTGGGTCTTAATGGACTCGAGGGAGGATGCCAATTGAGCTCTCATTGGATTGGTTTGTCCACAAGATTTCAAACTACCAATGAGTGCTTCTAATTCATTTTTGCCTCTTTCTATTTCATTTATTATGTTTTCTTATGTTCTAGGAGGAGATCTTCCAATTGTTGCAGGTTGGAAAATTTGTTGTTCTTATTGTGGAGGATTTTGGTATGGATCTTATTGAGGGTTATGGTTTTGATCTTCTTGGGGATTTTTTGGTTCATTCTTCACATTTCCTAATAAGAAATCAATTCAAATCTAAATAAATAAACAAATTTAAAGAAAAACTTAAAAAACCCTACAAAACAATACAAAAAACATATAAAATAATGCAAAAATAAGGTTAGACAACATACAGCATGCTCGTGATCTTGAACTTTGATGGTGAGGAGGCATATTGACAAGGCGGGTGGTGAAAACCTTCAATTTTCTCAAATCACATATGCACTATGAGGAGGGGAAGTTGGAAAATGAAGAAAAAATGAATGGGCTATGAGTTTGCAGCCTATTGATAATAATTTGGGTTTTTTAAAAATGCGTACGTACTATGGCTTGGAGTACCCAATTCATAGCATGTGCTCACCATAGCACATATGTGCTATTGAAAGTTAGAAAAAAAAAAGGTGTCACCTTTTTGGCACCACAACTTGGTGCACTTACCCATGTAATTAGATGTTAAGGGGGAATTTAGATTGATGTTGGGGGGGTGAGGCCATACAAGCTTCCATATTCACATGGTTGGCCTTATCAAGTAGAGAATATTAAAGCATTCTCAAAACCAAGTGAAGCTCAAACTAACATACCTTCATTAATTAATCAATTTAATTCATTGTAGTTTTAGAATGATGGAATGATACTCTACGGTATAGGTATGAATCTCTAGAGGAAGATTAGGTACTCGATCTCCCAGCTTCAACAACTTTACCGCTTGTCTCATTTTGGGTCTTGCAACTGGATCTAGATGGGAGCACCACAACCCTATACCTACCAATTTTTCCATTTCAGCCTTCTCAAACTCCACATTTAACTTTATTATGTAGCATCCAAAACTTTCCCTTGACCATAGGTCTACTACTCTCTTTCCAAATGCTTAAGTGGATTACAACTCTATCTATAACTTCCTAGCTCTCCTTCTTTAAGATAGTCTAAGTAGTTTCCAAAAGAACACTAGAACTCAAAATGAAACCTATTCTAGTGATCCCATATTTACCTCTTGGAAAAAATTTATAAGAAACATTGCTAAATCTGGAAAACCAATGAATTATACAATATAACATACCTATATTTTCATTTTGTTGCGCTCCTTATCTCTGATATTTTAAGACACCTGCTTGTTGTTGTCTAAATTGGCTCTTCCTAAAAAATTCCCCCTCCCCCTAACCTTTAGATATTTCACTTCACCTTATGATAGATTGTTTCTCCTTTAGGATGAGTTCACTATAATTTTGGTAGGAGAACATTTCCTTAGATAAGAGTAGTTGTTGCTAACAAGAGAAGTTGCTGCTAGTTAACAGAGTTAAAACATCTTCTTTTTTTAATGTTAAAATGAATTCATGTGTCCTTAATATAGGAAATGAATACCTTGATGATGTGTATCCCTATGAAGGTGGACTTGATCTATTTAAGCCAGTAAAAGCATTTTATTTAATCATTTTATTCCTCCTACAATAAGATTGACTTGTATTTATAGTGAACTAAAGGCATGTTTTTATCTTTTCATCTCTCAAAGCATCTCCCTTTTCTTCCTTGGTGATGCAGGAGCATCCAGAGGTATAAGGGCAATCCTGTGTCACCCAAAAAAATGTACTTAGACTTAGTTTCTATTTTATGTCTTTGCATTTTTGGATACCCATTTGGCTCAAATAAAGGTTCCAACTCTCATACTTCAACTATTAGTTCATTTAAAAATCCTGAAAAAATAGGAGCATGCAATTTGACCATCATTTTGGTGACCTAGAAGGTGTGACTTGGCCAGATGAATGTAATCAAGATTTAGAGCATTCCAGAAAAAGAATCAGGTCAAAAGGCCCCACGGTTTGAAAGTTATTGCAATTTTTCGAGTTTTGGAGACCCCCTAAGAATGCTTCAGAGTCAAGTTTGGGGCATTAAATGGCCTTGAAAAGGGTCGAAAAATGGGGGACGAGCAAAGCTTGTCCATAGGGCTATAGAGCGCTTCGAGAGCTTTCCGAAAATGTAAACGGTTCGTCAATCGGAGTTACGGTTCAAAAGTTATGCCTCCCGGAAGTTCGGCTACCGTTTTTGGATTCTTCTAGAATTGCACCGACTTCTAACGCAGCTTCCGGAACCTTCTATTTTGTCGGTGGATGCCCACTAGCACTTTCTAGAATGTACTCCTAGTCCTTAACCTCCGGGGTCTATTTAAGGAGGTTTATGGCATTGTAAAAGGCAGTTCGGGTTGGAGCTTGAGAGGAGGTGCTAAAAGGAGAAATATTCTCCAGATCTATGCTATTGTAAGCCCGCAGGGCATGTTTTGAGTTTATTTTCTCTGCACTGTTTGTACCAGCTTATTTTCTTAGTTAATGTAATTTCCCCTTTCTATTGTGTCTATTCTGGTTGTTGGGTTGTGTCCCCATCAAGTGGTATCAGAGCGGGTTTTCCTGAGTGTGTAGACAGAGCGCCGACTGTGAGGCAGTTTGCACCAGGACTGTGTGGTTGTGGGTTCGAGTTAGAAGATGCCTCCACGAACAGAGCGTGGTGGAAGGGCCAGAGCTGTTGATCCTGACGAGGTTAGAGCCCTCCAGAGACAGGTACAAGCATTGCAAGAGGAGCTCCGTAGAGGAGCAAATATTGCCGCAGATGACAATAGTGAGGATGACAATGAAGAGGAAGTAATGGAAGTTGACGGGGAAGTTCTGAATCCTGTAGAGGAAAGGCTTTTTAGGGCCATTTCTAGGTTTGGGAAAAGACCTACAATTGAAGTGGGTATATTTTCGGGAAATTTGAAACCAGATGAGTTGATCGATTGGATCAATGAACTGGATGAATACTTTGAGTATGAGGATATAAGGGACCCAGATAGGGTTAAGTTTGCAAAGGCCAAACTAAAAGGCCATGCCAAAATTTGGTGGCAAGAGGTTCAACTGGAAAGACTTAGAAGAGGAAAGGAGAAGATCACAAGATGGGATCGCATGGTGGACAAATTGAAGAAGCAGTTCATTCCTGTGGACTATGAGCTTGATCTGTTTAAGAAGATGCATGGGTTAAAGCAAGCAGGAAGATCAGTCCAAGAATATACAGAGGAGTTTTACCGACTCCTGATTAGAGCGGGGCATGCAGAAGCAAATAAGGAGAAGGTTGCTCGTTATATTAGTGGGTTACGACCTAGCATCCAGGAGGAATTAAGTCTGGTAAGAATGACCAGCGTTGAAGAAGCATACCAGTTTGCCCTACGAGTTGAAGAGAAGCTGAGTAAAAGGTTTGAAGGAAGACAAAGAGGGTGCGGTCAAGGAGGAAGGGGAAGCGGTAGATCATCTGGAGGCCGCAATGAAACTCAAAAGAAAAATGAAGATGAGGGTACTAGTAGGAACCAGAGGAATGAGGGTTTCAATCGCTCCCGTGATCAAGATTTTGGAAATCAAAGAGGAAGAGGTAGAGGACGTGGGCAAGGAAGAGGAGGCTTTCGTGGTACCTATTTCCATTGCAATGAAGAAGGTCATCGTGCCTTTGAATGCCCTCAACGACAAGGAAGGACAGATAGGAGAGCTGAGGGCCAAGCTAGGGTTGCTCATGTGGACGAGGATGCACAATCATCACATTCAGAGGATGCAGAAAGAGGAGAGACCTTGGTAAATGAAAGAGTCCTACTAAGTGGTGAAAATGAACCAGGACAACGGAGGAGCTTGTTCCGTACCAGATGCAAGTGTGAGGATAAATGTTGTGATGTGATCATTGATGGTGGTAGCACTAATAACTTGGTATCCGAAGAGATGGTCTCTAAGCTAAAGCTCAAGAGGGAGAAAAATCCCCAGCCCTATCGGATTTCTTGGGTAAAAGATGATCATAAGGTCCTGGTAAGTGAACAATGTTTAGTAAAATTCAAAATTGGGAGTTACCATGATGAAGTTCTTTGTGATGTTATTTCGATGGATGTTTGCCATCTATTGTTGGGTAGACCATTGCAGTTTGATAGACATGCAATACATGATGGACATGCAAACACATACTCTCTGACAAAGGATGGAGTTCGCCACAAATTGAAGCCCATGAAAAAGGAAGGTGAAAAGGTATGTAGCAGTGCTAGGATTTGTCTTGTTGATGGAAGGAAGTTTTTAGATGGCATGAAACATCAGCGCATGTGCTATGCTTTGATTCCTAGGAAAGATAAAGAAGGTAGTAGTGAAATACCATTTGAAGTTTCAGATTTACTAGGAGAATTTGGAGATATTATCTCTGATAATGTTCCAGATGGATTGCCACCAGTAAGGCAAATCATTCATCAAATAGATCTGATTCCAGGAGCTAGTTTGCCTAACAAGGCTGCTCACAAGATGACTCCTACTGAAACAGAGGAGCTAAATAGACAGGTTCAGGAGCTGTTGAGGAAGGGCTTGATTCGAGAGAGCCTGAGTCCATGTGCAGTACCTGTAGTACTTGCACCAAAGAAGGATGGAGAGTGGCGGATGTGTACAGATTCTCAAGCTATAAATAGGATAACCATCAAGTACCGGTTTCCTTTACCAAGGATGGATGATCTTATGGACTACTTGAGTGGAGCTCAGTACTTCACAAAGATAGATCTGAAGAGTGGCTATCATCAAATACGGATTCGTGAAGGAGATGAGTGGAAAACAGCCTTCAAGACCAAGGAGGGTCTTTATGAGTGGTTAGTCGTGCCTTTTGGATTGACGAATGCCCCAAGCACCTTCATGCGGCTCATGAATGAGGTACTTAAGAAGTTCTTGGAAAAATTTGTTATTGTCTATTTGGATGATATTTTAATTTTCAGCAAGACTTTGGAAGAACATTTACTGCATATTCGTAGTGTCTTTGAAAGGCTAAGAGAAGAGAAACTGTTAATTAATCTAAAGAAGTGTGTCTTTGCAAAAAGGGAGTTAGTCTATTTGGGATTTTTTATATCACCTGAAGGTCTCAAAATGGATCCAGAAAAGGTAAAAGCCATCTTGGAATGGCCTACTCCAAGGTCTGCTACTGAGGTAAGATCATTTCATGGTCTGGTTAGTTTTTACAGGAAGTTTATTAAGAATTTCAGTGGCATATGTGCACCCCTAACTGATACAATAAGAGGGGATAGAAAAGAGTTCAAATGGACTGCAGCAGCTGCGAGAAGTTTTGAATTGCTGAATAAGAAGGTGACTGAACAGCCTGTGTTGGCACTTCCAGATTTCAGAAAAGTATTCTAGGTGGACTGTGATGCTAGTGGTAGCGCTATTGGGGCTGTATTAAGCCAAGAAGGTAAGCCTATTGCATATTTTAGTGAAAAATTGAATGATGCAAAGAAGAAGTATTCTGTTTATGATCAAGAGTTCTATGCGATAGTTCAGGCCTTAAAGAAATGGAGGCATTATTTATTGCCAAAGGAATTTGTTTTGTATACTGATCATCAGGCATTACAGTACCTAAATAGCCAAGGTAAATTGAATCAGAGGCATATGAAGTGGGTAGAATTCTTGCAGAGTTATACATTTGTGTTAAAGCATAGAAGTGGAAAATCTAACAGGGTTGCAGATGCATTAAGTAGGAGACAGTTGTTGCTTACAACAATGCAGGTTGAAGTAGTTGGGTTTGATGAACTCAAGAATTTGTACCCTGAGGATCCTGATTTTGCTGAAGCATGGAAAGCTTGTAAAGAACCTGTTGCTATAGATAGAACCAAGTGGTTAGACTATTTGATTCAGGATGGCATGTTGTTCAAAGGAAGTCAATTGTGCATTCCAAGGAGTTCCATGAGGGAAAATCTAATTAAGGAGAAACACAGTGGAGGGATGGTAGGACATTTTGGTCGAGATAAGACCATTGCCATTCTTAGAGAACATTATTTTTGGCCTCAAATTACACAGGATGTGAAGAAGTTTGTACAGAGTTGCCAGGTTTGTCAAGTTGCAAAGGGGTTTAGTCAAAATACTGGCCTATATCAGCCATTGCCTGTTCCATCAAGGCCATGGGAGGACATAAGTATGGATTTTTTTCTTGGATTGCCAAGGACACAAAGGGGTAATGACTCAGTATTCGTGGTGGTTGATAGGTTCTCCAAAATGGCACATTTCATTCCATGCCATAAAACTCATGATGCTGTCCATATTGCAGACTTGTTTTTCAAAGAGGTGGTAAGACTACATGGTCTTCCAAGGAGTATAGTTTCTGACCGAGATACTAAATTTGTGGGATATTTCTGGAGGACATTGTGGAAGAAGTTGAGAACAGACTTGAAATTTAGTTCCACGCATCACCCACAGACTGATGGCCAAACAGAAGTGGTAAATAGAAGTCTGGGCAATTTACTGAGATGTTTAGTTGGCGATAAGCCCAAGGGATGGGATTTGATTCTACCACAGGCAGAGTTTGCTTATAATAACTCTGTAAATAGGAGTACTGGAAAATCACCATTTCAAATTGTATATGGAAATAGCCCAAGGACTGCACCAGAATTGAGAAAGATAGAACAAGGGGAGAGAACAAGTGCTGAAGCTGAGGAATTTGCTGAACACATCAAGCGTCTACATGAGGAGGTTCAAGCACACATTATCAAGATGAATCAAGAGTATAAAGCTAGGGCTGATGCAAGGAGAAGACATAAGGAATTCCAAGTAGGGGATCTTGTCATGGTACACTTACGAAAAGAAAGATTTCCAGTTGGTACTTACAACAAGCTGAAAATGAAGAAATTTGGCCCCTGCAAAATTTTGAAGAAACATAACTCAGGAAATGCATATGAGGTGGAGCTGCCAGATGGTATTCACATTTCTCCCATTTTCAACATTGCATATTTGACAGAGTATCATGATGATGGTGCTGATGAGGAGCTGGTTTTAGAGCCATGTCCAATTCCTGCTTCTAAGAAGGAGGAGATAGAAGACATTCTAGATCATCGTGTGGGTAGGAGTACCAGAAACAGGTAGTATGAAGAGTATTTGGTCAAATGGAAAGGACGACCGATCAAAGACTCAACTTGGATTTCAGCAGCTGAGGTTTCCCATTTGGGATTTCCTCTACCATCCATAAAGTGACAGGATCACTTTTCAATCTACCCTGGGTGTCTAATGCAGGAGCATCCAGAGGTATAAGGGCAATCCTGTGTCACCCAAAAAAATGTACTTAGACTTAGTTTCTATTTTATGTCTTTGCATTTTTGGATACCCATTTGGCTCAAATAAAGGTTCCAACTCTCATACTTCAACTATCAGTTCATTTAAAAATCTCGAAAAAATAGGAGCATGCAATTTGACCATCATTTTGGTGACCTAGAAGGTGTGACTTGGCCAGATGAATGTAATCAAGATTTAGAGCATTCCAGAAAAAGAATCAGGTCAAAAGGCCCCACGGTTTGAAAGTTATTGCAATTTTTCGAGTTTTGGAGACCCCCTAAGAATGCTTCAGAGTCAAGTTTGGGGCATTAAATGGCCTCAAAAAGGGTCGAAAAATGGGGGACGAGAAAAGCTTGTCCATAGGGCTATAGAGCGCTTTGAGAGCTTTCCGAAAATGTAAACGGTTCGTCAATCGGAGTTACGGTTCAAAAGTTATGCCTCCCGGAAGTTCGGCTACCGTTTCTGGATTCTTCTAGAATTGCACCGACTTCTAACGCAGCTTTCGGAACCTTCTATTTTGTCGGTGGATGCCCACTAGCACTTTCTAGAATGTACTCCTAGTCCTTAACCTTCGGGGTCTATTTAAGGAGGTTTATGGCATTGTAAAAGGCAGTTCGGGTTGGAGCTTGAGAGGAGGTGCTAAAAGGAGAAATATTCTCCAGATCTATGCTATTGTAAGTCCGCAGGGCATGTTTTGAGTTTATTTTCTCTGCACTGTTTGTACCAGCTTATTTTCTTAGTTAATGTAATTTCCCCTTTCTATTGTGTCTATTCTGGTTGTTGGGTTGTGTCCCCATCACTTGGTCATCTTCCTGATGGGGCATAATTTGAGCATGAGGTAGGGTTGATTTATCCTACCATACCTCAAGGAATTATCTTGATTCATCTCTAAGCTTCAATTCCATTCTTCAAATGTTTTTCATCTTCCTTGTTCTATGTGAAGAAGGAGCACCTAGAGTAGGTCACTAAGAAGTAAATAGGATTCTAGGAGTATAGATAAGACATCAGACCTATTAGATAAGAATAAATATTCATGATTCATGCATGTTAAACACCAAACACTAATGTAATGCATAAGATGAGATATTAGATGTAATGATGCATTTATTGTCAATTAGGGGCAAAAGTGCAAAAGTTGATTTAGAGGGCTAAGTAGCATAGAAGGATAAGTAGACATGGAACTAGTCTAATCATAGGATAAATACCTTCCATGTATTTTTTGGAGTCATAAGGTATAGTCCTACCAAGTCAAAGCTACAAAAATGTAAAAAATGTCAATTTTGCATAAATTGCACATTGACAATTTTTGCAAAAAGTGCAACTTTTCTTGTCAAAGTTGCAAAGTTGGTTAAAAAACACTAGGAATTTACCAATGAGTAAAATTTGGTTCAGTTAGTTGTGGAATGGTTATGTAAATCCCTCCAAGTTATTTTTTTAAGTTTTCAGAATTTTGGCATGTACGAAATCATACAACAAAATAACACTTTCATGATAGTTGATGGAATTTTGAGTTTTGGATTGCCATATGATTGAATCTGTGTTTTTGGTTTACAATATACTTTCTTCATTTTTTATAATTATTATTATTTTGAGGTTTTGAACAATCCATTGTTGTTCACAATAAATGCATTGCTAAATTGTCTACTTCCTAGCTTGTACTAGGTAGACTTGGCAAAATAGTGTCTACCAGCATTCCCCATGGTTGAAACCTCATGAAAATTTGAGTATTTTAGTATACACACCCTTTATATTTTGTGTTAGTAAGGATGGAGTCAAGAGTGTAGAGCCAAGATGATTCCTTGGAAGCCCTAGGCGAGACAATGGTGTACTCAGCTAGAAATTGAGCCAAGGAAATATGTATGCTTGCAAGGGTAGAGATTCTTGGGTTGAATGGGTGTCATGGCATGGTAGAGAATTGTATGGAGTCATTACATGTTTAAGTAAAAGTATCCAAGATCCCAAGGGAAGGCACAAGAGAATTTTTGTTACTGACTAGTCTAAAAGGCCATTAAACCCTAGCAAACCCTTAAAAATAAGGATAGGGCATCCAGTCAAAGTTGGGAGCCTAAGACCCCAAGAATCTTAAAGACCTTGGAAAAGGGTATTCCAATCTGGAGTTTTTTTGGAGCATCCTTGAGGAATTTTTTGCACAAATTCCAATTTATTCCATTAGGAGGGCTAATTAAGGGCTACTAGGCCTAATAGAGGATTTGCATGAGTTTGAGGGGATTGTATAGAAACCAAATGAATAGATTGTGGAAAATGTTGTGAAGAATTCTAGTACACCCTAGAAAGAGTCTCCAACCTTGGAAAAATCAAGTTAATCATTAGGGAGGCCTAGAATGAAGTTCCAAGTTAATGAGTAAGCCTAGATAGATAGGATAGCCAAAGGGAACAATTGTTCTTAATTGATGTAATCTATCTATATGAATAATGATCCTTATGTATATCTTCATTTATCATCAGATAAGGACTATGATTTTTCTTTGGGTTGAGATGGAAGAGTAGTATACCAATGGTAGTAAAGGGAAGAAACATCTATATCATCTACAAGTCCATCATAAAAAAATAATTCACCTTAGTTTTTGGAATCCAGTATGTTAGTAATGTGTTCCCCAAAACTCATTACATTTGGCCATTTGTTAATATTCGATGCCTTTGTATATTTATGTGCATTATCTCTACTCCTAAAATATTTTTCATGTATACAAGGATTTTTTGGGTAAGGTAAAGGCCTTATTACTCGCTCTAAAATATTTATTTGATAAACTAAGATTTCTTAAATTTTTTATATGCATACTCAATTTTAGAGCTTGATGGTTGATTTCTTGATGGTTGAATAGAAATCTTCAGCTACACTTGACCATGTTGCAAAAAACTACAATGTATCATAAGATACACAAAACTACATAAATAAACATTTTGGTGATTCTTGTCAACGCAAATGTGAGACTCACATGGATAGTAGTTGTGAGTTGAACAATTGCAATTTGTCCTTTTATGTAGAACAGTGTTCACAATTTTTTTGTGAAATTTCATTTGTAAAAGCTATTCTAGTGGGTACATAATACATTTTTTTTTATGATTTTCAAGGCAATTTGCAATCTAGACATTCAAATGACAACTACTCTTTAAAATCATATAGTGAAAGCTCTCTTTGATTCATTTTCTTTAAAATAGAAGGACAATAAAATTTACAATTTATACTATTTCAGTACCACAGATAAGTGCTCTATAAAAAAAAAATATTAAATTTATTACCAATTGTTCAAGCTAGAAGTTGATGACACCTCATAAATCCTACAACTAGAAGAAAAGCTTTAGAGGAAATCATAACAGTGCATAATTTTATTTTTTGAGTTTTGAAGTTTTTTGAGCATCCCATGATTTGAAAAAAAAGTATTATACTTTGGAATGACCATATAGATTAGAACATATTCTTCATTTAGTACAACCAAACTACAGCTTCTATGGACATGCTTTTGTTGAAATTCAAATTTTGTCAAGTGGAAATGGTGTCTTTTATTTATTAGCTCAACTAAATAATTATTCATTTATTCTTACATTCTCTATTTTATTTTCAGATGGCATGGTTGTTTTGCCATGCTTAAGCTTACTACCCAGTGCTTGAAAGTTGAAACCTTACTAAAATCTAAACTTTTTTGTATCCTACTGAATGTAATGATTTTTTCCTAATTTGCAACTTCATCATTTTAAACTTTTTGATATATCCACTACCTCCATTGTGGCATCTTATTGGACTTGGATGATGCAATGTTTATTCTTATTCATCCTATTTAGGGTGAATTCAACATCTTCCAATATTTCTTTCCATTTCAGTAATTTCAATATCCTTGGTAATTTGCTAATTTGTTATGCTTATATGTCTTAGTTTTTATGCTTCATCATTGATGTAATCCATTATGGCATTTTGGAACAACATTTATGATATTATTATTTTGGCATATCTAAGAGGAGTGTCTTCATCTTATAACCTTCATATACTAAAATAATATGTTGATTATCTAATATGTTCTTCAAATGTTTGTGTACAGTCTATCACTTCATTAAATGATAGAGAGTTTGCATATGATTATGCTAGCAATGACATCACAAGCTATCACCTTGTCTCTGTTGTCCCTAGCATTTTTCCTTGATGGAAAAAGGACCATGAGGTGAATTCTTTGGCACAAAATGCTTTTAATGAGAAAAGTATATTTGGTTATATCATTGCTTACGTGTGGTCAAAACTTATGATATCATTGTTTTTTAAACTATATATTAAGTGACACCTATATATTTAATCCAATAGGCTTCTCCTATGGAGTGATAGCTCTAAAATAGAATTTTATGTCTCACATATAGTCAGTTGTCTCACGCAATTAATTGTAGTGGTCTTTGACACCAAACAATGTGGTATCTAGAATAATGCTTTGTATTAAATATAGATCTATTCAACTTGAACTAAAATTCTTATGTTCTTATGTTGTTGTGGCCAGGGAGTTCAATCTAGTGCTATTCAAATTGAACTCAAATTCTTGTGCCACTATAGCCGGGGAGTTCAATTTGAATATGGTCCAAATTATCATACTTTTTTGAAAAAGTCCCTTGCAGAGTCATAGTCATCAGTTGTATTAATTGGCCCGTACATTGCGACTGCTCCTTTCTTCAATGAATGTGCATCAATGAGTTTTCTATTGCATGAGAGTGAAGGGTCAAAAGTTGTCCCCTTCTCACAAGTCCCCTTCCATCTGGCAAGCACGGCTTCCATTCCGTGGTCATTGAAACTCTCGCTCTCCAGCCAAACTGTGTTGTCCAACTTTCAATTTTTTTTGCATACGGCCCTTCGCCTGCACTCCCCTTCTATCGGCACCACTTGTCATATCGTATTTACTGTGAGAGCTTTAGGTTAGGATATAATGGCTCTGGCCAGTGGTGAACCAGATGTTTCTAGTGTTTGTGTTGCTGCTTCGAACTGCCATGGCACCGCCACCGAACAAACGCCGATGCAAGTTTGTCCCTAAGGTTTTTCACGAGGTAATCCTGATATTATCCTTCCTTTGCAAGAATTTGATGCTGCATGTGATTGGTTAGAGAAACATACCTTGATAGGGTATTTTGTTGGTAGGACTCCTCCTGAAGCTATGCTCAGAGAATGGGTTAACAAATGCTAGACTCTTCATGAAGTCTGCCTTGATGGTGTGCAAAACCTTACCAAAGGTTTCTTTTTATTTCACTTTGCTAACCTGTCGCAAGCAGACATGGTCTTTAACAATAACCCTTGGTCTGTGCATTCCTCTCTACTTGTTTTTCAGAAATGGTACTGAGACTTCACTATCTCGGATGATAAAAAGCTTAGGGTTCCTGTATGGGTCGAATTCTCAGGTCTACCCTTGCCCTACTAGCCTTTCATTGAGTCTATTGCCCAAGCCCTTGGAAAATTTGTCACCAAGGAGCTTGAGAAATTTTGTGATGCTCGCCCTAAGCGGCGTGTTTGCATTAAAGTTGATCTTTCCAAAGATCTCAAGGATTCTATGGAAATCTAGATTGGAACTCAAACCTTCTCATAGAAGGTGCTTTACTTGAACCTACCTAACACCTGTTATAGGTGCCAATCTACGAAACACAAGATCAGGGATTTCCCTTTGGCTACGCCTAGGGTCAAACCCCAACCTAAAGTGGCACCTGCCAAACAGGCTGAAGGAAAAAAAGAAGAATGGGTTACTATTGGGTGCAAGGGCAAGCCTACCTTGAATCCCTTGGCCCCTAAACCATCCTATGCGGCGATTACCATGATTCCTCCTACTTCCACAGAAGTGTCAACGCCTGCTAGCATGGAGACACCAACAATTTCCATTGCACTTGTTCCAGGGGTTTCGTAGGTTTCAAACCCTGCTGGTTCACAGGGGATCAAAGCGATCGCCAGGGCCTCAACCTTGGCTGGGGCTCATACTCCTCTTGCAGTTTCTTCCATAGTACCACCAGCAACAAGGCATTCTTGCAGTCCTCCTGGACGTGCAGAGATATCAGGGGTAAAACGGCAGGCTATAAGTCCAGAGGATTTCCCGTTTGACTTCCACCCAATTTCTACCTTTTTGTAGAATATCTACTCCTCTCTTGAGGACGAGGATGATATGGAAAAGTTCTCATGAACTTCCTCTCATGGAATGTTCAAGGTCTTACAGACCTCCCCAGAAAGTTCTATGTCCAAGATACCCATCATAGACTTGGGAATTTAGATTTTCTTTGCCTGCAAGAAGTTAAGATTTTTGGTTTCATGCTTTCTGCTGCATGCCGCATCATTTGGTAGGATAGCATTATGTTTTCTTCTCAGCATGAAGCTGGTCGAGGTGGTGTAGTTACTTTCCTTTCACCTCGCCTTCATTCTACTATTGTCTCGCATGGTTCTGACCCCACACACCATATTATTTGGCTTTTTCTTTCCATTAACAATCATTCTTTTGGAGTCATTAATGTTTATGCCTCCAATGATGTTGTGGAAAGGGCACAAATGTGGGT
Source organism: Cupressus sempervirens (assembly GCA_028749045.1). Lineage (NCBI taxonomy): Eukaryota > Viridiplantae > Streptophyta > Pinopsida > Cupressales > Cupressaceae > Cupressus > Cupressus sempervirens. The sequence goes on along the minus strand of CM053789.1, from coordinate 638,788,276 downwards.
TTGGCTTGCTGACAACTTGTCGCGAGCTACTTAGGTCCTATGTGGGGACTTCAATATGGTTGATGTGGCCTCTGACAAAGATGGCAATCTGCCTTTCCATTGGACAGCTGGGGAAAGAGAAGCCTAGTTTTACATGCAAAATAAATTGGGCCTTTTTGATCCCAATACAAACTGCCACCATGCTAGTGGGGCCTGGCACACTTGGTCCAATTTTTGAGCCGGTCCTGATCGCATTTTGAAACATCTTGATCGTGCTATGATCTCGGTGGAATATTTTTCTCCTTTACTAAAGATCACGATTTACCTGTCATTCCCCTGATAGATGTGACATTGTCAGACCACTATCCCATTTATTTTGGCATTTCTTGGCAAACAGCTGTCCCCAAGGTGGCCAAGTCTCAATTCTTCCTCAACATGTCTATGTTGTTGCATGCTTCCACCATCTCCCACATCCAATGTGTCTAGAATTTGGAGCCATGTTCGCATTCCCATCGAGGTTGGATTCAATGGTGGAATGACGCTATTACTAGAACTGCTCAATTTTTGTGCATCTACTAGCATCAGCTGGCAATCTTTAGAAAATGGTCTAATGAAGCCAACACCCTTGCCCTCAAAAAGCCTCTGAAGCTCTCACCTTCAACCCCTTTGATGTGGATTTACAAATTTAGCTTGCCAAGCTTCACCATGATAAGCAAATTGCTGATAACTATGCTGCCTGAGGAGCCCAAATCAAAGCCCGTCTCCACTGGTTGGAGGTTGGTGACAAAGCCTCGAAGGAGTTCTTCCAAGCTCTCTGAGCCTATCATACCAATGTTGGGATTAAAAAGATAAAATAGGGAACTAATGTTCTTTCCAGTCTACCCGACATCCTGCAATCATTTTTTCTTCACTATGAGAACATCTTTGCTTCGCAGGGCAATTCGGTTTCTCAGTGGGAGGCTCTCAGAAAGTTTATCGTTGTTACTCCAAATTGACTCATGGTTGAGCAACGTGCTTTCTGTGAGAAACTTTTTTCCCTCTGAGACCTTAAAGAGGCAGTTTACTCCATGGTGGATGACAAATCCCCTGGGTGTGATGGATTTTCCTGTGAATTTTACAAACATATTTGGGAGCAAATTGGTTCTGATCTGCACAAAGTCTATCTTGAAGCATATCATTCTAAAAGCTTAGGAGCGATCATAAATAAAGGAAATATTAAATTCATACCTAAAGCTGGTGATCCTAATGACATATGCAACTAGAGGCCCATCACCCTCATGAATGTGTCTTATAAGATCATTGCCAAGGCGCTCTCTCTCAAAATCTGCCATATGCTACCTTTAATTGTGCAGCCTGAACAACTGGCTTCATCAAATCTAGGTATATTATTGACAACATCATTGCTATCTGGGAAGGTATTGAATGGGCCCGTAAGTCCAAGCAACAGGCTATCTTTTTAAAGATAGATTTTGCTAAAGCCGATGATCGCATTGAATGACCTTTCATTTTGGCTATGCTTCAGGCTCTAGGTTTTGGTCCCAATTTCCTTTAGTCCATGGAGATTCTCTTTGGTGATGCTAATGATCACCATCAATAATTCACAATCTGAGGCTTTTGGACTTTTTTGCTCCATCAGGCAAGGTTGTCCACTAGCTCTAGCACTTTATGTCCTTGCTGCTGAAGGTTTTGATTATTTACTTGCTCACTCTGTGTCTTCAGGACTGGTCCATGGCATTTCCTTGCCTGATTCTTCCTCCCAGTTAGTCAATGGTCATTTTTCTGATGATTCTTTTCTTACTCTTCTTGAAGATGAAGAAAACATCAAAAATGCTTTAAATTGTCTGGACACTTTTTGTCAAACCTCTAGCTCTGCCATTCAATGGCATAAAATGCTCTTTTATCGCGAGTCTTTCTTGCCAGCTCCACCTTGGCTCATCCAATTTCAATGGAAATGGGTTACTCATGGAGAAATCTTCCACTTTCTTGGCATTCCCTTTGCTTTCCAGGCTTCCCCTATGGAACTTTGGAATGTTGTGCTTGCAAAGATTAGCAAAAAGCTTGATTATTGGATCACTAAGCTACTTTCTCTTATTGGTAAATTCCAAATTTGTTCTAAGATTCTGGCTACCACCCATGTGTATTATTCTTCCTATTGGGCTCCCTCCAAAGCTTTCGATCTCAAACTAGAATGTTTTCTTAGAGATTTTCTTTGGGTCTCTGGTTCTGACCATCATGGTTTTCATAGAGTTGCTTGGGATTTTTGTTGTCTCCCAAGGGAATCTGGGGGTCTCGGCCTGCTTTCCACTAGGAAGCAGGGCCTTGCCCTCTATGCTAAATGGATTATCAGAGCTATTTCTAGAGATGAAGCCTGGAAGATACTGGTAAGGCATTGCATTTCTTCCAGCTTCCCTATTAATAGACCGACATGGAAGGGGATTGGTTTTTAGACCCTTCTCACTATGCATGAACCAGTGGTCATACAAGGCTCTTTTGTTATAAAGAGCATCTAGAAAGCCTGGGAAGTTGTTAAACCTTGGCTTTGTTGGGATGGTGATGAGTTTCGCAATGGGCTATCCTTAAATCAATAGAACATTTGGTGGTCTTCCCTATTTGCCATCCAGGTTACTCCTCTTGCCAAGACTCAAGGTGCCAGTGCTCTGTGTTTCTTTAAATGTGGCATCCACAATACCAAGGATTTTTTTTCAAGAGTCACCATGAATTTCAAGTCATGGGAGGATATGCAAGTTCAGTACTGCCTTGTCAATTCCAATCACCAGACTTATGACCTTTTGTTGTCTTCCATCCCTGTGCACTTAGTTCATAAAGTGGGGATTCAATCTATTTGTCCTTGGTGGCATGATTAGAAGTGGTATCTTGCCACTCTATTTACCAATTATAAGCCCAATATGGGGTACAGATGGCTTTTACCCCACCTTCCAATGGTGGATGATGCAGGAGTATCCAGAGGTATAAGGGCAATCATGTGTCACCCCAAAAAATGTACTTAGACTTAGTTTCTATTTCATGTCTTTACATTTTTGGATACCCATTTGGCTCAAATAAAGGTTCCAACTCTCATAGTTCAACTATCAGTGCATTTGAAAATCCCAAAAAAATAGGAGCATGTATTTGGGCCATCATTTCAGTAAACTAGAAGGTGTGAATTGGCCAGATGAATGTAATCATGATTTAGAGCATTCCAAAAAAAGAATCAGGTCAATAGGCCCCACGGTTTGAAAGTTATTGCAGTTTTTTGGGTTTTGGAGACCTCCTAAGAATGCTTCAAAGTTAGGTTTGGGGCATTAAATGACCTCAAAAAGGGTCAAAAAATGGGGGACAAGAAAAGCTTGTCCATAGGGCTATAGAGCACTTTGAGAGCTTTCCGAAAATGTAAACGGTTCGTCAATCGGAGCTATGGTTCAAAAGCTATGCCTCCCGGAAGTTCAGCTACCGTTTCTGGATTCTTCTAGATTTGCACCGACTTCTAACGCAGCTTCTGGAACCTTCTATCTTGTCGGTGGATGCCTACTAGCACTTTCTAGAATGTACTCCTAGTCCTTAACCCTCTGAGGTCTATTTAAGGAGATTTCTGGCATTGTAAAAGGCAGTTCGGAGTGGAGTTTGAGAGGAGGTACCATAAGGAGAAATTATCTCCAGATTTATGCTATTGTAAGCCCTTAGGGCATGTTTTGAAGTTTATTTTCCTGTACTGGTTGTACTAGCTTATTTTCTCAGTTAATATAATTTCCCTTTTCTGTTGTTTCCATTCTATTCTTGGGTTGTGTCCCCCATTAGTGGACACGCTTAATCAATGGTGGCATTTGCAATGTTCACTTCCTCAATGGAGAAAATGTTTTGACACCATTTGGAGTGCCATTATAGAACCTAAGATTGCCCACTTTTCTTGGTGCCTTTCCTTCCAAGGTCTTCCCCTGGGGCCTCGGCTCAAGCACATTGGGGTTCCTGATCCTAGATGCCCCTTTTGTGGTCAACCTAAGTCCTTTTTGCATATTTTTTGGTTTTACAAGCGTGCTCAAAATTATTGGCATTAGATTCATGATTTTTTCAAGCCTTTCAAGCCCGAACCTGTTTCATGGCACATGATCCTGCTAGATGATTCTCCTAGAATTTCTCGAAAGTTCTCCTAGATTTGGCATACCTTTAGGATGGAAATTTTATTTTCTTTGTGGAAAGATAGGAATGCAGTTTTATTCACTCATAGTTTTTTGGATGTTAACATTGCAATGTACACTAAGGCGTGCATTTGTAACAATGTCATTATGTAGATACAGGTGCAAGCTAATAAAGTTTCCCTGGAAGTTGTACACTTACAGGAATTGTTAAATCATTGGGGCAATGCTCCATGCACCATTTCCAGAGTGCCTCTGTCTAATCCTCTGGCCACCATTCACACACATCGTGCTCCTAGCATCCCCGTCACTGCTGTCCCAGCGGTGGACATGGTGGTTGGAGGCGCCACTCCGCTTCCCCACTGCATGGTGGTTCTGTCTAGTCCTCGACTCTTCCCCTTGGGTGGGCTTTTGGCCAGTCCCTGACTCCTCCCCCTGGACGGGCGCACTCTGGCAAGTTTCCTCGGCTAGCTTTGGCAATTTCTCCTCTATGGCCAGACAAGAAGGATGCGGAGACTGCAACTACCCCAGATTGTGCTGATGCTATTGACGACTGGACTGTTCCTAGTCCACCCCACAATCCCACTGATGCATGGGGATTTTCTAATAAAGACGATCCTCCCTCTGCTGGTACTGCATTGGCAGCCTGATGTTGTTAAAAGTTTTTTTGTTTGATGAATAGTGAATAGTTTTTGGCTGAGGCCATGTTGTTAATTCCAGCTTCGGCCATGTGAACTCATTCGTGAGGTGATCTTGTATCCTCTGGCCCCTTTTTTGTGAATTGTAAGCTTAGTAAATTTTATTAATTGAAAAGGACTATTCATCAAAAATACTACACACAGTTATGTTGTAGTTGTCGCATAAACTCAGAATTAGGGAGTAATTTATTTCTAGTTTTTTGAATAAAATATATTATTCTGAGATATAATGAATTATTAAAGAGAGGAAGGCTGCCGCAATAAATAAAAAAATTAAAAATGGTTCTTTCTACTCCATATCAAAGCATTATTTGTGCTAAAATAGTAATCTTATTCGATTACTATTCATGAAGTATTGGGATTTTGGGATATTTAAGAGTAGTTTTTATCTTTCTTTGTTGTTATTTTATTTTCTTCCTACAAAATTAATATGATTGCAAGGGATCAAAGGTAAAAATATTAATATTAGGCTTCGATCTGATTTCTCTTTTATTGATTTCTTATGTGTTGAATATCCTTAGTTTATATTTGTCTTTCTTCATCCTCATCCTTGACTGAATCTAATAATTCCTATGCTTCTTAATTAGGCTATTGGTGGGGGATGTTATAGTTGTTGTGGAAGATTGTATAAGAAAGCAAGTCTGGTTGGAACAAATTATTGATTATATTTTTGTTGGTTCCAAATAAATGCACTGCTCAATTTTTATGGAATATCCTACAAGTAATACCCATACAAATACATTATACTATCAAATTTGGCACACAAATTTTCACTTACAAGCATTGCTACTATCAAATATCATGCATGTTTTAAATGGCAGTTTACAATTATATTATTAACTACTATTTAGGTCCACACATACATTTCTTGGTAAACATTTGTATCAAACATTATGCATGCTTCAAATAACAATTTTTAATTTTATTGTATACTACTCTTCTGCTTCTAAAATGCCTTTGTTGTTATGCACTGTTGGACCACACTAAAAATCATACTTACTTGATAAATAATATTATATACCATCAGAAAAATTATGTTTTACCCTTTACTATACTATTCAATTTCATACAATAATAATTTTCTAAAATTAAGCTATTAGCTTATCCCTTGTACCTCTCACAGGTACAAGTGCTAGTCATTTAATAGTTGTCAATCAACACTTTGTATGACATCCTTATTATGTGATGTTGGCTATTATTGTTGATGTGGCATACTAATTTGGCATTGGAGGTATTATGTTTGACCATGGACTACAAGTATATTTCATTTTGCTTTGTCAAATTCAAATGGTATTATTATTTTGTTAAGAAAAGGAAAAATAATGTGGGCTCATTTCATTTGGCTCCCTTAAACAGGTCTATCGAACCCTAAGCACTACTACCATGAAGTACATTCAATCCATGTTCTTCAGCTTTCTTAGTTAGAAGTTTGACGTGGGCTTCAAATATGGTCTTACAGTAGGTAAAATAGTCACCACCTTCAACTGGTTTTGTTTATCTTGCATATTTATCGAGGTATTACCATTCCTCAGTATTTTTGTGTTAGCAATTTTAAAAAGAAAGTTGAATGGTTCATGTTTATATTAAAATTAAAGTAGTTGCAAAAAAAATTGGTAAATTCAATTAGAGATTAACAAAGCTGATAAATAGAAATGCTTAAAAACTATTGTTGTTGACTTGTTCGAAAAAAAAAATGTCATTCTTTGATAAACCCTACCACAAGTATTTTTGGAAGTAGCAAGATTTATTTTAAAAGATTGAACAAAGCAGTTTTGTTAAATAGTTTTTTCAAAACTGAAAAGAAATGAAATGGTAAAAATATTATGTGGTATTCATGATTAAATTTGGTGCATCTACAACCACCTTGACTAATTTATTAGCATGAATACTTTTCTATTACGAACCCTAACTAGGGTTGGTTGTCTTTGCTCAAGGTCTTGATCAACAGGGTTTGATACTCTATTTTTTAGGGTTATGATAGAACATTTTTGAAGTTCTATAGAAATAATTATACAAGTGACATAGTTTTGAATAATAGTGATTAGCAGGTAAAACATTTTTTTATGGAACTAGCTGTTGTTCTTGTAACTGGTTACTTACACCAGAAAGTAGAATGATTATCTTTTATTCAAGGATGGAGGCACGCACAATGAGAATGTGATGTGTGTCTACATGTCTAAGTAAAAGTTTGTACTTGATTGTATTCATTGAATATCAATGTTGTTACAAATTTCTAATGACCTTATGACTACAAAAACATTACTAAACTTATGAGGTCAATAGCATTGAATGTTGTATCACTTAATTTTTGAGATAGGAATTGGTACTTGATGAATTAATAAAGATATGAGAGAAAAAGGTATAGGGAAAACATCTAAAAAGCCTTTATATTACAAAGGATCAATTTTTCATCATATAATTAAAGGCTTTATAGATTAGGTATAATTTTGGTTATTTACTAGTTTGATCCTTCACATAGTGCAATAGCAATCCATTTCCCTTCCCTACAGAAGTAGTTCTATAATACAATTTTGTTTTAAATTTTGCATAGTATCTTTACTATAATTTTGCACTTTGATTAATGTGATAATTTATTATTATTATTTCTGGTTGTTTGTTGTAATTTTTTTCTCTAATGTCTGCTCATCAAAGTCTGACTTGTTTCTTTTATTTTTGATATTTTTATTAGAATTCTAAGTAGTGTCTATTCTGAATTTATTAATCCATGTTTTAAATTTTTTGTGAGCTTCTAATAGCTTTATCTAATTCTATTTCTAGTGCATATGTGGTACTTTTGTGTTTCTATAATATTTGGTGTAGTATTATCTAAGTCCATTTATATATCCAACCAATTTATTTCTCCTTCAAATTTAAGTTAAAGAGATTATAGGTACTTGATAAGTATGTTGTGTGTGGCAATTACAATTGATTGTCACTTTCTCCCTTGTGAACATTTTTACAGTTCCTTTCTCAACAATAGACATGCAATATTATTTTCTATGTTACTTGTGTAGGTCTTGATATGCTTGACATGATTTTTCATTTTAAAATATAAATATCTTCTCTTCTTCTTTTTTATCCATGCTAAAATATTTTGCTACTTTCAATATATAAAATGTCAACAATTTAAAATGTAAATTTGAGATGATAAGTTGTTTTCTTTGAGTATTTTGTTAGTTTTTAAGTAATGCCATATAGCTTTAAAGGATTTTTTTATAACTAACTAACCATATTTCTTTTTCTATTTGATTATAGGGAGGAAACTTCTCAAAGAGAGATGGTAAACACTTGCACTTTACTATTATTTGATTACTTAATAGCTAGTGTATCTCTTAAGTTACATGTTGAAACATACTCCTTGTAAAGTACAATATGATCTAAATCCAAAAACCTTCCCCTTTCCTCATTCTAGATTGGGATGCTTGTAGGGATGTTGAATGCAAAGATAATACTCCTATGTCTTCAGGTTTGATTACCCTATTTTATGAAGTGCATGTACATGTAATAATTTTAGACACTTTACCTAGAGTTATGTTAAACTTTTCTAATATCTATGTTGGGTATATGAAGATACCCATGGAGCCCAATGCTTGTAAGTAGACCTTTTTTATTAATGATTCTTGATGCAGTACAAATATACTTGAACTCTTGAGATAACTGCCTAATATAAACTATAGCTATCTTATTATTCTTGAGAATACTATAGGCATTCAATCTATTGGGAATTTTATGTCTAGTTAAAAGCTAAAACTATATGCATGGCTCTCTATAGGTGAATTGTATCCCTTAATACTATATTATTAATATAAATTATAAATGTGGATCTATACCGAAACTTCTTTTTTTAATTTAATTTCCTACAAGAGTATGATATTAATTCCTTTTAGATCAACAACTATGTATAAAAGCTAGACAAGTCAATGTATACACCAATCATGTTATTTAGGAATCATGTTTGAAAAAGATAGCAATAGAAAAGCTACTAATAGCAAAAAGTGAAGAGGCATCATAGAGTATTAGGCTCTAGTCTACATCATAGTGAAGAACACATTGAATAACTTGGTTATGATAAGATAAGTTTCTCATAGTTTTTTTCCTATGATTTAAGTCCGATCATCCTCACATTTAGAAAGAAATTGGTAACATGCATCCATTGTAATATCCCATGTAGAATAACTTAAAATATACCCTCAATCTGAAAGATCTAAAAGGATCCAAGGTTTTGATCCAAAGAAACTATGTTTCACATGTTGTTGAGTTCTCACCTCTCAATCCCTTTTACCCACTTTTGTTCTCATGTCATTAGCCTATTCAATTAGTATTCTATAAAAAAATTAGGTATACCTCAGGCATCTCCTATAATGTGTGTTATCCTATATCACCATCCTCCACAAGATAAGACTCTGTGGAGCACATAAATATTTTTTTGTTTGATATTTTAGTTGATGCATGAAAATGCCATAGCCCAATAGAATAAACTATAGAATCTGTTGTTATGGTTACTACTGGATTGGGATAGCTTTCCAACTTTGAACATTTTAACATATAGATGTTGGACTCTTTGTTCAAAGCTTTATATTTTAAATACTTTATTAGTATGAATTGTAGCTTAGATGATGAAGTGATTCGTATAGATGAATCTTATGTATATATAGAGCACTATCAACTTACACATGTGACTACATATTTTATCCATTATTTTGATTCTCTTGCCTTTTCTTATAATTACCTACCCTATTTTCTAAGAATCTCCATTATTGAAAGGTGGTCAGTGTATGGGTTCCCATTCTGACATTTATATATAATATAGCTTTCTTCTCATTTGTTTGCTTGTGCACCTTAATTTGATTGGTGCTCTCATCCCTAAACCTATACATGTACTAGTAGCTCTATGTCTTGTGGCAACTTGGTTATTTAGTGTATGAGAAAACTAGTATTCTAGTAGCATTGTTGTCCACCGCATTCTTGTTCTCCAATACTAGGGTGAAAGCACAAACCTGTGTCACCCTTTTGTAAAGGAAAAGGCTAACAAAAGTATAATTGTTCACCTTCAATGACATAAAACTAGTATTATTATTTAGAATTTAAAAATGAAGTAAACTAATGTAATGTGTAGAAATGGATGAAGTATAGGATTATATTTTTTAATAATTATTTGGAATAAAATTTGATATATTTTTCTAATTTTTATAGATAATTTTTTACTTGCTAAAAAATGCTGAAAATTAGGGGTTTTGTTCTCACCACAAAATTTTATGGAAATAAACTTATTTCTATTTGAACTTAGACTATGTTATAGATAACATATATATCTAGAACAATCAAAAATAAAAATTGGCTTTCAACCTATATTTTCATTTTTATAATGATTCAAATTTCAACTCACATGAAACTGATAGTTTTCACCTCCCACCACATTTTTCAAAACAAATCTATTCTAACTAGAAGAAAAAGTATACATTCCAAAAGAGGACTCTATCCTCTAGAATGTCATATAATTTCAATTTATTTATATGATTTAACATTTTTTTCTTTCTCAAAATTGACATATTTTTTTACTGTTAAAATACATGCTTGTAAAAAAATTTTAATTACAATATTCTGTATCTAATTAAAACACTATAAATTCTATATGAGAATATTCTTGACTTTGAGATCTATAAAATGGTATTTATATGTTACTAAATAAATATCATAAAAAATACTAAGAGTTATTGAAATGTCATTTTTTTGAAATAATTTTATGTATTTAGTAATTGGATACAAACTAGTATGAAACATGCATTTAATAGAAATTTCCAATTGGAAAAGTGTTAGACCATATATAACCTAGCTAGAATGAATTTATCTAGATCATATGTTTTAGTAAAATTGATTTTTGGATAGAAATACTCAAATTCAATTGTTTGGGTAAGTTAGCCTAAAAGGTGACACAACTTTGTACTTTTACCTAGTACAAATTTCAAATGGCAATGTGACACAGAAGCATCTTGAGTGTAAGAGCAATTTTACATCACCCAAAAATATTTTTATTTCAGTTTTTTCTATTTTAATAAGGACTAGTAGACAAGGGGTTTTCTATTTCTAGGAACTTGCTATGCTTAGTAAGTTTGTCATACGAGCTTGGAATGTTCTCATTTTCTATAGGAAGGTTCATTTTAGAGTTATAAGCCTACCATAAAAATCACACTGCTCCATCTTAAGTATTAGATAAGTTATTGTGGATTTTTGGTGGAAAAAATTATAGAAAAATCTTCAGGCTCACCATTGGAGGCTTAGAGTGGCTAGATGAGGTCTGAAAACTCAAAAAAGGGCACTTTTAAAGTTCCAAACCTATAGATTAGGAGCTGGCATTTCTGAAAAGTGGTTATAATAACCAATTAGAGCCATGGTTCAAGAGTTATGGCCTTCCAAAGTTGGGCTACCCAAAATATCTAAAATAATTGTCAAAGATGTACTTGGCCGACTCTATATGTATGGTTAGGGTCTATCAGCCCAAAGTATTAAATTCCATTATCTATAACCTTCCCGAGAAGCATACAATTGCCTATTTAAGGAAGGCCCTAACATTGTTTAGGACAGCTCTAGGTGTAGTTTGCAGCATAGTCTTACATATTACATTAATGAAGGTGCCCATGTGGGTTAGCATATTGTACTTGTGAATTTTGTAATCCATATTTTGTTCTTGCATTTATTGTTGTTTCTTTGTTTCTATTTTAGGTTTATGGTATTAAGGGGACCACCCTTTATTACAATGACATGTGGACTAAAGTGAACATGTGGAGTATTATGATGATGGGTGGTGGGATTGGCAAATGGGCTTGAAGAATATGCCCTAAAAATTAATTCCTACCTATGATTCTAAAATGTCTTACTTGATGCAATTCAGTAGTACAACCCATCATGACCTATGTTAAAGCTTTCATGTACGCAATTTGTAACTCAAAGTTTGTTTGGTGATGACAGAGTTATTGCATCTGGTGCACTAGTGTTTCTAGTCTTGTGATTATTATTGTCTTTGTTGTTCATACAATATTTTATTTTTTACAATATAATGTAAAATATAATGTGCTAAAAGTAATGTTTAAGTCTATTATGATTTCATGCTTGATTGATATGTATTTTCTAACGTCATTATGTTTCTTTTTTGGTTCATATAACATTTTTGTCACATTCCTTCAAGTCAATATAAAATATGTTTAAAGTACTTCAAATGTCATGCAAAGTAAATTTCTTTTGCAACCATCGTTACTCTTCTCATTTTGGATAGGAGCTAGTATCAACATTTAACTATTGTACTGGTTAAGCCACACATTGTTTGGTTCTATGTGTGCATCAATTGGATGTAATTCGCCTTTCTTGTATTTGTATGAACTTGGGCCATGGTTTCTTGTGAAGTTTAAGGTCTTCTGGATCTTTTGAGTATATTCAATGTCAATAGATTGTCATTCTAAATTATTTCATTAGGTGTCTATTTCCAGAATTCATAACAATTGAAATGACTACAAATATTGTCCTTCCTTTGCAAGGACATTGGTAAGCAATCTATGTAACTATTGAGTTTCTTAATTCCAAGTTAGAACAAAGGTTCCACTTCAAATTTATTATCTTGTGGAAATATTATTAAAAAAATAATCTTTTCTCTCATTAGAGATAGTTTGGAAACTATTACAATTAATACAAAATCCTTATTAAGAGGGATCACACTTATGTTGCAGATGCTTAAGTAGAACCCAGGCCCATCAATTTTAGTTTTTGGGTTGACCTTTTTTCCTCCAGTTTTGGAGTATTATGAATATATGTTATTTCTTGTTTTCTTCAAGTTGTGGATATGGTTATATAATATGAATATAATATGTTTTCAAGTTGTACATATTAATACAAAATAATATATTATGAAATTATCTTGTTTGCCCCTCTTTTTCAAGTCAATTTGTTTGTCAGGGCTGGTTTCTTTTTTGTTGAATGCATATTTTTTAGAACAGTATCTGAAAAGATTATGAAATGGTAAGTATAATCTTTATGCTTGTTTTCTAGACACGTATGTTTAGTTCTCTTCATTCTTTTGTAAACGATGAAAATATTTATTCAACATCTACTGAAAATATTTTGTTTATGTTAATTGTGCATGAAATTAAAGCTACTTCTATAATTTTTCTTAGTAGGCAATATAATTTTCAATATTATAGATGTTACTAGGAATTTGGGGCATTTTGTTTTTAAAAAATAACCAAGCCTTATTTTCAACATAATTGTGGTTGAACAAATGATTGTTTAATGTGTACAACTTTATTCGACCATCTTTTCAATTTTCTTTGTAAAAGTGTTTGGAAAGTGCCTAATTTTAGGCCACTCTTACAGTGATGATAATGATGAGTAGAAATATATTATGCATGCTTTTGTTTTAAATACATAGAAAAAGTGCTTAGATATTTGGATTCAATGATTTTTAGTTGACTGGGTCCTACCTTTTATACAGCTACTGGTGGATAAAGTATTTATGATAGAAGGTTTGTAGGTTTTTCATTGTCCACTCTATTATAATTTATTAACTCACTTTGAATGTAAAATCATATTGTTAGCATTTTAATTGATTTTGTTATCTTTGCAGATGAGAATTTTTGGTTAAAACATGAGGGACCTAGAATTCTTTCAATGGAAAATGTTGGTGCAGATAGCAATGGATCTTGATTTTTCATTACTTTTGTTGCAACACCTCATCTTGATGGGAATTTACTTGATGCTAAGTTTGTTGTTAGTTAGATTATGTATTGCTTTTGAAAAAACATGCTTTGCCTATTTTTATAAATTCTTGTTTTATAACAACCTAGGTCTATGTGTAAACTGATAAATTTTTGTTATCCTCTAAAAGAATAGGTAGTTTTCTGTTAACATCATACACCTTTTTTTATTTTTAACAATTGACCTACAAATCTTCATAACCTTTTGTAGGTTTTTGATAAGAAAAATAGGTTTTACAGGGATCCTAAAACTCAAAAGTTGTTACATATCAATGGGCTGCAAATAAAACAAAAAAATACCAGAAATAGTACTACGCCTAGCCAAAAGGCCAGATCTAAAGATAGGCAAAAAGTCAAGAAAAAAAACCTACAAAAACTAGAAAGCCAAAAGATAGATATTGATAGTCCTCAACTTACTCCTCCACTTTCCTTTCAAGGTCTTGCATTGTTTCCGTTGCTTCATAGACTTTCTGACACTCCTTAACCATTTTCACATGTTTCTTCAAGCAAGTCCTATCTAGCTAGTTGTGGGATATATCTATGATGGTTCCATCACCCTTCCTATCTTCATCTTTTTCCTTTTCCTCATTATCCTCCAGAAGACCCTTGGCTTTCAACTTTCTAGCAAGAGTAATAATGTTTTCATTGAGAGAGTTCAGAATGGAGATCATCTAGTTAACCATGTTATGGTTGTAAGTCTCCAAATTTTTCATCCTTTTTTGGACCAAACTAATAGCATCCCCTTGATCTATCACATTCCCTTTCTCAAATTTCTTCCCCTAGCTTTCCAGCTATCTCATTCTTTCTATTACCTCCTCGAGTTCATGAAACAACCATTTGATTGATCTAAAATTATCTATCATGTTATTTCTTGCATTGCTAGGCAGGTTCATTCCCACTTCCCTTGCATTACCAGTTATAGCCACCAGTGTCAGATCAATAAGATCATCCATCTGGACCTTTCCCTCTTTTTCTTCTAGGATTTGTGGATTCATGGCTTCTCTCACAATCCCCATCTTTGAAGTTCTGACATTGAAAATTTTCCAAGATAGGCACCTATCTTTATAACCACCTCACCACTTCCTTCCTCCATTTTCTCCTTTTCATACTCTTGAGGGAGACTTGGAGAGGGTGTAAGCACCAAAATCTCTAGACCAAAAATAGTTTTCCTCTCTACAGATGTGTCCTCCACTTTCATCCTCCTCTATTTCTTTCTAGGGTTTTCAACTGGCTCCTCCCTATCTTTATTTTCCTCACACTTATTCTTGTCATCTGTATCCATGTCTTCACCTTCTTCATTATATCCCTCTTCCCCTTGATCAGCAATTTTGGGCCCAAGGCCCCTAGGAATTTTCTTACACTACGCCTTTGAAGGAGTAGGTGTATCCTTATCTTCACCCCTTGCCTTCTTTTTGGATGAATGCAAAGCTTCCTCCTCCTTTGAGCCTATAGTCTAAACCTTTTCAGAGTTCGAGGAGAAGTTAGAACTCCCCATGTCCTCAGAGGCAGCCCCAACATTAGCCAAGGTTTTACTCCTAGATTGAGCCTTAAAATGCTCATAAATTAAGAGTAGTAAACCCTCATGTAGGGCTAGATTAGAAGCAGGTTTATTCTTGTGCACAAAGATGCTCTTATGCATAGAAGAATACAAATAAAATGAAAAGGAAATCTTAACCCCATAACAAAAATGATTGAGTAAAAAAAAGTGATGGGTTACAACCCTATCAAATCTAGTGTCTAGAGATATATATTCAATAATGGCCCTAAGCACATACCTCTAGAGTTTCTTAATTGAATCCATCTCATAGTTGGTCTTGCTCTTCACTAGTTCCTTATTCTCTTATGTGTTCTTGGTGAAGTCCTTAACTACATTTTCAGACACCTTTTTGTCTCTATAGAATTTTAACCCCTCATCTGGAAATTCAATGACATGAGCAATAACTTCCATAGTAATTTGATACGACACCCCATCCACTTTCACCCTACCATCCTTCCATGAATTTACCAGAAGATTGGTTATCATTGGGTCGTATCCATGAAGCTTGGCAATAGAATTTGCAATTCCACCCTTTTCAAGCTTCTATAGTAGGTTATTCTCTACGATGCAATTCAATTGGTATATATGCTACTATTGAGGTGAGGGTAATATTTGGTTGAAAAAGTGGTTCTCTTGCTTCTCCCCATCTTTATCATCTCCTTGTTGTCTACTAAGTAACCATTTCCTGATTGTTTACAAGAAGCACATTATTTTTGGAAAAGTCGTACAAGGAATGCACATCTTGAAAAAAAATTGAGTACTTGTGTACTATAGATCAAGGAAGGCCTGCACTTCTAGTGAAAATTATTAATTGTGGTGAAGTCTCAACAGAAAGGAGAATGGGGTTGTTGCAAATGATGAAGGTATACATTTTGGTTGGTTGCAATAATAAGATTCTAGTTGCCTTGAACCCAAAAGATCTAGTGATGAAATTTATGTTTAAGTTCTACATTCAGTTTTGCTCATTTTAAGTTATGGCTGAAATCTCCAGATAAGAAGAAATTAAAGAATTTAAAGGGAAAAGAAATTTTCTTAAGTGATGATGATACCCAAAAAATATGTAAACAAAGAAACCATTAACTTCAGAGTTTCATCTTATGGATTGCATTTTGTTTGCATGTGAGCATAAATAATAGATTGAACTCTTATAGTAGTGAGGAATATTGTTTAATGAAATTATATTTGTGGTCTTTGCATTGTGAAAGTCTTATTGGGTTTTATTCAGTGTCATGAGCTCATTGGAAAATTGTCTAGAAAAAAATGGTGACTCGTTGTCAAAAACATATGATGTAAAAAATGAATCAATTAGCACTTTTTCTAATACTGAAAACAAATTTTCCAAGGAGCTATTTGTGATTATACAAATGCATTGGTCTAACTTGATCTTGGTGCTTTAAACATTTAGTGGAAGCCTTGTGTCGCAGGAGCTTCAATCATTTTATGAATATGATATCAAGTGTGGTGGGTACCTTCTCTTTTGTCTATGGATTCAATCATGTTTGTTGTAGTTTTCCCTTGGTCACATATTCTACTCATTTAATGTCCAATCTTAATTATAAATATGTATCAATGGTATTCATAGTAAGTGTAGATACAATTGTATATGTTTTTTTGCATTAATGTTTCAATTCAAACTATGTTATCTTCTTGATGATGAATCACAAGGTAATGTGAAATGTTAATATATACATGGCACAAACTACTAAGTTCCTAGAACAAGGAGCTAAAGGAAAACTAGTTCCTTGTTCCTTTTGTCTTGATTTTTAGAACATATGTGGGTGTGAGAGAGCTAAGCATCAATAGGATAAGGTTACCTCACATGCCTACTCATGGTATAGGTGGGCTAGCATGCTACGACCACAACATTTTTTTTCTCCCTCTCCGTGGTCTAGATATAGAGAATGAGACACCTTGATAGATGGGAACCTCATCCATCTATAGCCACTTGTAGTGCCATCAATATAGGTCTCTAAAATCTCATCTCAAGGTTCCCACCAAAGACCTAAAGATAAATATCCAAACTCATCACCGACTAGGTTGTTGTTGGTGATTTATTTGGATATTTATCTTCTAGTATTTTTTTAAAAACAAAACATGTTGGTCAAAATTTTGACCAATGCATCGACCAAGATGGTGTTATGGGTTTGGTATCCTAGTTGATCGAGGTCCAACATTGGTCAAAATTTTGACCAAGTTTTGTCAAAATTTTGACCAAAGCATTGACTAGGACGTCATCATGGGCGTGGCGTGCTAGTCGATGTTGTTGGTGTTTGAAAATGCTAGAGGGTTTTCAATTATCCCCACTAAGAAAGTGACATATCTAGGGGCAGCTAACTCACATTTTCAACAAGCTATTTCTGACAATAGACCAACTATAAGGCATGACCCTTCTTCTACTTCAGGCTCTGCTAAACCTAGGTGGGTGGACCATAGATTCAAATGATATTGTACCAGTGCAAAAATATATCCCTGAATCTATTAAACAGATTTTACTCTTATTTCTCCTAATGACTCATGAAATGACACAATTCTAAAGTAGCTAAATGCAAATCTATGACATTCATAAGCTGAGTGAGGGTTAAACATTTAGGTCCTTCAACATGAAAGGGAAAGAACATTTGATTAATAATGTTGAATTCAACAAACCCTCAAATGTGTAGCAGGACTTTAATGATCTTGTAAACTGGTCAGTGCCTTAACCATTGGGCAAATCTATGAATCAAAAACATAAATATGAATATATGAGACATATGTGTATCTTTAGATATCTGATCTATCTATTCAACTTGTAAATAGACATCTATGTTTAGTTTAAATCTCATTCTTACCTGATATCCTCCTCAATAAATTTGTAACCTTGTTGATTTCTATGAAGCATTTACACAATTCCTTGAATTATTAGCAACAATGAAACAACATAAAGCCTTAAGGGACTACAACTATGACCTAGGCTCTTTGTTCAAAGGTCATAAAACATGACAACTCACTGAGAATGGAGACAAGATTCAACTAAAACTCAATCATCTGCTGCTCTTTGTATTATTTCCTTGAAATTATACAATCATATGCATGAAATCAAAACATGAAAACACCTAACACATCAAAACTTGTTGTATTATCTTTCCTACTATTGTTCACACAAGAGAAATTGTTGAAAAGTATGTGGTATCACACTATGGGAATACATCAAAACTGGATCCAAAACCTAGTATCTCAGTAGTGACTGGTTTTTCTCCAAACACTGGAGCCAACTGGTTTCTCAATGACCAAACTAGAACCCCTACAAAAGATGAGAGAAAGAAAGATATAGGAGAAGAGTTCATTCCCGGATCTGATCTAAACATGACATCTGTCCACTTGGAAAACCTTCTCAATAGGTTAAAAACAACTCTCTAATCTCTCCCCTCAAATGGTGAATCAAATCTTCATCATTAGGCCTCCATCATCACAAAA
Organism: Cupressus sempervirens; assembly: GCA_028749045.1. Classification (NCBI taxonomy): domain Eukaryota; kingdom Viridiplantae; phylum Streptophyta; class Pinopsida; order Cupressales; family Cupressaceae; genus Cupressus; species Cupressus sempervirens. Next base: position 638,769,738 of record CM053789.1, on the reverse strand, counting down.
TATTAAACATATTTGATTAAACAACATAACTGATTTTGATGCTTGATCTAGAACTAGAAATTTTGGTTTAAATGAACTCAAGAAAGGTAACAACATTTTCAGAATTTGTTTTAAGCTTCAAAAAACATCAATATATGTTCCCCAACTGAATCTAACATTCCATGATGAATTCTATCCCTTTTACTGAGAATGCCCCTAAAAATGCAAATCTGTTTATAGACTAAATCAATGGACTGTTGTGCAAATTCTAACCTCAAATCTAGAATATTCAAGTTCTCCTAGTTCCAACGGTATACTATAAGGCCTATTTTGGACTAAAACTGCCCCACTGGTAGCAGTTTGAAAATTTCAGACTTGGCCTGTGAACAGACATTAAAAACAAAAAAATTTAAATTTTTATATAGTTAAAACTATATAAAACTTTCAAATCATTTAAAATTTTCCATGTTTGAAATCATGTGTTTGAAACCCTTTTTCAAATTTTCATTTCATTTTCACTTTAGTTTTGCCCTTTGCCACTTGTCAAAATCTGACTGGTTGTCATCTATTTGAAATATTAATTAATTAATTAATCAATTCCCTCTAATTCGATTAATTCCATTTCCCGTAGAACCATGGGCATTTGAAAATCTCTTTTCGTTCTCCCGCACAATGATGATATAAATATTTTATTAATATCCCATAAATCTCGTAGCCCCGGAACCCCTATACCTTTTCATTTACACCTTTACGCTCATTCCATTTTCGTAACTCTAGAAGCTCTTTCATTTTCCTTTACGTGCACACGTTGAAACCCTTTACATTCTTACAGTGAAGCCTAGAGCATCAAGACCCTTTGGAGATGTGTTTTCTGACCTTATGTCTCCAATCTCTCTTTATGGTTTTATGCTAGGACATTCTCCCATAACATCGTGAACATGCAAATTTTGCCTCCCGACCATACGGGCTTTACCTTTAAGTTTTCATGATAAAGATTTTGTTGAGTGTAAGATCAAGCCCTTTGAAAATTCACTTTACATGCTAACACTCCCATGAACCCATAGCACTTTAATATTTTTCTTACACCCATACGCTGGCATACCACCGAGGACATCCAAATTTTTCCTTACAACCATACAAATTGCATGACTACCGTGACATCATTAGAGAATATAATTAGCTTTACGACCATACACTGATTGTAATGTAGGAGGACCAAATTTTATCTTCAGCGATCTTCCGACACATCACATCCTCATTATACACTACATGGGTCAAAATTTGGTTGACCATAATGCCTACTTGCTACATCTTCCCACAAAGAGCAATGTCTTTAAGACATTTTATGTAAAGTGTGGGTTTATATTTAAAAACTATTCTAAACCACCACATCTTCAATGTGGGACAAACCAGGGGTGAAGTCTGCGTCCTCTATGTGAATTTTCTCGTGTCGGCTCTTTCCATCGCTAGGCATTTACCATTGACCTATGATTTTTTTTTCTGTGGGCTTCTCCCTTTTCTACGTACGTGGACTGTCTTGGGTGAGATTTCATGGTGCTCTTTTGCTTCTGACACCTGCTACTTGTGTGTGAAAAATCCTTCTACTTGGCTACTAGGCAGCTTCCATGTTATTTGTGGATTCTTCTATTAAAACAGTGGCTTCCTCTTTATACTGCTGGATGCTCTATTGAATGGTGTGATCCTCCTCTATTTTTTTTGGGTACTTGGAACACATATGTATCTCAAGCAGCTTCTCTGTAGCAGTGTGTCACCTACTTCATTGACAGCTTTCAAGTGGGGCTCCTCCCGTGCCTCTAAATCCTTCATGGCGCCTTGGGTTTCCTTGTTTTATGCATACATAGTCCTCCTTTCTCTAGCATTTGGCATCTTCAACTATGTTTACAGCCAGTTGCTCCTTCCTTGGTGGATTCCACTTGTTTTAACATGCTCTTTCTAAACATGGGATTCTTTGATTTCTTTGTTCACTACTTCTTTTTTATTGTATTGTGGGTGTCTTCTCTTTGTGTACATGGATTGATTTCTGATAGCTAATCATCTGGCACACTTTTTGTAGTGAGAGACTCTTTAAATATATAATGATAAGAACTTCTCACATCTCTTGATACTTCTAGAGCTTGGAAGACAAATTGAAACAAGAATACTCCAAAAGCCTTCTCCCTAATCCATTGTAAAAACTTCAGTGTTCCTGTCAATTTGATAAAATTAGTTGGACCTCAAAGTGGGTTTCACTAAAAAAAAATTGTTTTCAATTGACTAAACTATAAAACTGATCCATTCACCATCCAACACTAAATTGAAACAAAATCGGGCATCAAAAACAAATTTGAAACTCATTTACCCACTTTTTGCAAACTATGAAATTAATGCCAAACTGTCCCCTAACTGGCCTTAAAAATTGAACAAATCACCTGATCATGCCCTGAAATTTGTTGAGATAATGGGTGTTGCACACATTGCATAATATTGTTATATTTTATTATTTTATTTTATCATGTAATGTTCCACCTAGATGGACATGCACATGTAAAGATTCCCATAGAATATTCTTGATGAGTTGTATTGTAACATTGTGATAATATTTTATGTAATTATTTAATATTGGGGAAAAGAATTAAATGCCCAATATTAAATGTGCGGTCAGTGGGTTAGGTAGCACATGGTTTATGTAATACCACTTAGTGGTTTTGTGGGACTTGCTACTATATAAGCAGCCACAAGGGTAGTTGTTGTAGAGTAAAAAGAGTGAGAAAGGCAAGAGTGGAACGGGACAAGGCTTGACAGGTTAGTCAAGGGAGCATTTGTGAAGGTTGAAAGCATGGCATGGGATGTGTGGATTCATGCTTGTTCACATAGTTTTCTTAGTTGTGGCTATGGCCATGGAGGCTTCCATGGTTTTATTGTATTGGTAAATAGATTGTTCTTTCCAATGTAACTCTTAAATGCCTGAACCTGTGAGAAATAATTTGATACCAACAGTTGGATAATCTATCATGAGGTTGATAGATTTCTTCTAAATTGAAAGGTATAGCTCCCTTATCAATGATATCCAATAAATTTTTTTGTTCCTAAACTAATTGGGTACGTTCTTAACCCTAGAACGGAAGAGGAAAACCAAGCCAGCCCTAGAGAGAACTAACTCAGGTAGAGAATTCAGTTCTACACCTAGCCAACCCCAAGAATTCACACTTCCTATGACTCCCTGACATTGGTAATGCAATGTGAATGCTATGTATGCAAATGCATTGGAAAATGAAATGAAAGAGAGTGTTAAATAATCCCAATTCTTGTAATAGGAATGTCTGCAAATACTTTGATCTGCAACCCATTCATTATTCAACACAAGATGGAAGATGATTCCCAAAACTGAAAATAACAACACTCTGATTGATAATAATCAAAGGAAAAATAACCAAATGCTCTGATTTAGAATAAAACCCTTGTTGCTTTGAACATCACAAATAAGAATACTCAAATTTTATTTTCTCACAACTTATGCTCAATCTATTACAAAAATTTGAACTCTTAACATGCATAATGAAAATGCAAAAAATTAAACTAAATTCCTTCCCCCTAATCTAGCTCTCTGTCTCTTGTAGAAAAGAATAACCCCTGCAAATGAAAAGGTTTTACAATAAATACATTCTCCAGCAACCGTTTGGTTTCCTCCGATGACTTTTCAGTTCTTGTCTCTTTGACTTCTCATCCTTTCCTTTTGAAAATTGATATTCTTATTAACTTTTAAAGTTAATAATGATAGATATTAACATATTTAAATTATAATTTAACAATTGACATTTAAATATGTTAAATCAATATCAAAATCTTTCCTTTGTTGAGCAGACAACAAAATAAATACTACTGCCAGGTAAAAATGAGTCATTTTTCGTGGAGCATATCTTTTTATTCCACTGTTGGATCAAGCTCATTTCTGAATATGTTTTTTCAAACGTAGTTATCTTCATTTTGATTAGAGCAATCAGAAAAATAATTAATGAGTCAAAAGATATGAGTTACTGAATGCTGGTCTATATGACTGTTGCAAAATCAGAATTGATAAAATAAAGTTTCCAGCTACTCTTCTTTCACATGCTATGTAACCCAGATGTCTTCAATTTTCCACTATGTTATCTTCCATGCTTACCATGTTTATTCCTTGCTAAATTTTGGAAGTGATTCTCTAGAATGCTTGTGGCAGAAAAACCCAAATTAAGGTTGAAAAGCATACCAAGTTCTAAGTTTTCCACTTCTTTGTTGTAGGTGAAATCCACACATTCTTGTAACAATTGAACTTTGAATATAATTAACAAGAAATATTTCCTCTTTTCTATGAGGTCACTAGCCATGGAACACTCTAATTCATCCTTTGTGGAAATTTGACTTTTGTCTTCTCCCTTTGTGGAAAACTCCAAATTGACTACGAAAGGTGTAGTAGAAAATAAATTTTTCACTTCATATTTAATGTCATGTTGATGTCCAAATCTTCAAGCAATAAATCATTATGAGATCACTATTCTTTGTTTAATCAATTAACAGCTCTTTTCCATCTCTCTATTGTGGATTTGATGCTTGGTGGAAACTCCATTTTTGAGTGTGCACCCAATCTTCAATTTTCCATTCTCATGTAGTGGGCACCATTTTGATGTAGATTGATTCCAAAATTATTTCTCTAGAGTGATCCCGATACTAGACCCCACATATCTTCATTTTGGATTAAGATTTTCCTTTTCTCTCCTCGTGTGGAAAATTGAACTTTGACTGCGAAAGGCGTAGTGGAAAATGAGTTTTCCACTACGCTTCTCCCTTTTGGTGGAAAATCTCAAGTTGACTACTCCATTGTGGAAAATTCAAAAAGTGCTTTTGCAATGGAAAATCTGAAAATGACTGCGAAAGGCACAGTAGAAAATGAGTTTTCCACTCTGCTTTTTCCCTTTTGTGGAAAATCCCAAGTTGACTACTCCATTGCGGAAAATTCAAAAAGTGCTTCTCTAATGGAAAATCTAAAAATGACTACAAAAGGCGCAGCAGAAAATGAGTTTTCCACTCTGCTTTTTCCCTTTGGTGGAAAATCCCAAGTTGACTACTCCATTGCAAAAAATTAGAAAATGACTGTGAAAGTCACAGTGGAAAATGAGTTTTCCACTACACTTCATTTTTCCTTTGGTGGAAAATCCCAAGTTGACTACTCCATTGTGGAAAATTAGAAAAGTGCTTCTCCATGGTGGAAAAATGAACTTTTACTTCTATTTGCTTCCACATTTGTATATCTGGACCCAAAAATAATTCAATCCTTCATAGAAACTTTGTTAAGGACACTAGGAACATTTTTTTGGGAAATTCTTTATGGGAGGCAACTTTAAAAGTTATTAAAATGGTGTATTGAAAGTGCACCTACAACTGGCTCTGAATGGGGATTATTTGTTGCAAAGTGCATAAAGAATCCAAAATCTCTAGCAAAAGACAAGTGCCTATCCATTGGGCTACAAATTCTAAGCACAAAGAAGACCATCAAAGAATTTCTTGCCAGGAGAGCGGAGGGAAGTAAGGCAAAACCAAAACTGAGAAAGCAAGAAACACTAAGCTACGCACACCAAAACTGCAAAAACAAAAGCTCATTTACAAATACAAGTGAGGAGACCTCACCAAAAGAATAGCAAGTAGGAGAAACTCACACATGGCCATTGACCAGCAAAGAAAAATATGAGCCCCTCTGGTGAAGTGTATTATTCTTTTCTAAGCTGAACCAAAACCAAGCTCTCCTGGCAAAATCTTCGTTTCTAAAAACAAAATTACCATAGTGTAAGTAATTAGTAACCCAAAAATACTTTCCAAACAACCATGCCTCATCATAGACTTTTGATTTTTCTATACCCTCCTACACATTATTTCTCATACATCCAACCATCCTTTGTTGAAAAGAAAAATGATCACACACTTCTGAAAATGGAACTACAACATTTTCACACTCATAACTTTTGATGTGATCACTCTTAAAAGGAATCCTAGTAGATAAATTGAGATTGTAAAAATCTAAATGTCCACACAATTCTAAAACATATGTTGCATCATACTCACATTCACTACAATCATCTTTGATAGCAATTTCAGATTTCAAACCAAGATTGAAACATAATGATTCTTCATCGCACATAGGTTCAAACTAAATTGGAATAACTTCATCACTTTTTGTGGCTATCAATTCTTAAAAAAATTCATCCAAATTTAAAATCTCAATACTCAAATCAATTGTAGAAGAAGATTTACATTTGGCGGGCATCAAGATTTGATTAGCTTCCATTTCGTGATGAAGAAAAATATAATCCAGCTCTGAATCATCTTCATGGTGCTGCAACACTTCATTAGCAGTCAAAAGTATTTGTTTGGAATTTGTACTTGCAACCACTTCTTCAACCATATCTTTAGACTTAAATGATATTCATCAACACATGTTTCAGCCTTTTCATCAATACATAATTCATCAACAATACTCAAATTGGCATCTTCTACAAAAGAAAATGATTCTAACACTACATATATTGAACCTCATCTTTTCTATTATCTTCTTCAAACTTATAAGTCTCATTTTCCACTTGTGTACAAACCAAGGGATGACTTTCATAAGAAATATTATGCAAAAAATGATCTTCATTATTCTCTTCAAATCTAAAACTTTCAACAATAGGAGAAAAGGAAAGCATGGGTAAATCCTCATTTTCTATTTCACTGACCATTTCTTTCTCACCCCCAAAAGTGTCTCTATTCTTTGAAATTTGTGCCTCTAGAAGCTGGGGTATTTCTTGTTCTCTAAGAACCAAGAAATTCACTAGTATTGGTTCTTCTTTTACTAATTTTTCTCCAGATAAACTTGTTGAAACATACTTCCCTTTTCTTCGGTCTTCAACATTAAAATATCCTTGGATCACACACTTTAATAGTAAAGCGGATTGATGATCTTCTGAGGGATTTAATCATGTTTTTTCAGCTTCAGTAATACTCTATTTAAATGCAGTCCAAAGGAATTGTAGGTTAGGATCACTCTCAACATTTATTTCTTCAAATGTGGGTTTCCTTCTGATTTTCTTTCTTGGTTGAACTTCTTGCTCACCCAAGATTGAAAAATTATAAGAAACAAAATCAGGTGGGACTTCTGACACCACTTCATCATCCACCTTTAATTCACTTCTTATCGGCAACACCCTTTTCTCATGGTGTTGTAATAACTCTAGCTCTTTCAATTTGTGATACCTGGCACAGACACCTTTCCATAACACAACTGGTACATGATCTTCTTTGATACTCGGGTTCATTTTTCTTCCATGGGTAATTCTTTCTCTAAAAGCATCAAAAGGATTATGCAATACTAGATCATGTGTTTGATGAAGTTCAATCAAAGAAGGATCTGGCCTTCTCCCCTTCACAACTTTAATGGGCATGGTCTTTTAATAACAGAGTCACCAATCTCCTGCAAGTAGAGATAATAATAAAAACTGAGGAAGTAAAACTTCAACACCAATCTTCTTTTTCGCTTCCCCAGCAAAGTTGCCAAAAATCTATTGGTAAACAGATTGTTCTTTCCAATGTAACTCTTAAATGCACGAACCTGTGAGAAACAATTTGATACCAATAGTTGGATAATCTATCATGAGGTTGATAGATTTCCTCTGAATTGAAAGGTACAGCTCCCTTATCAATGATATTCGACGAATTTATTTGTTCCTAAACTAATTGGGTACGTTCTTAACCTGAGAACAGAAGAGGAAAACCAAGCCAGCCCTAGAGAGAACTAACTCAGGCAGAGAATTCATTTCTACACCTAGCCAACCCCAAGAATTAACACTTCCTATGACTCCCTGACATTGGTAATGCAATGTGAATGCTATGTATGCAAATACATTGGAAAATGAAATGAAAGAGAGTGCTAAATAATCCCAATTCTTGTAATAGAAACGTCTGCAAATACTCTAATCTACAACCCATTCATTATTCAACACAAGATGGAAGATGATGCCCAAAACTAAAAATAACAACACTCTAATTGATAATAATCAAAGGAAAAATAACTAAATGCTCTGATTTAGAATAAAACCCCTGTTGCTTTGAACATCACAAATAAGAATACTCAAATTTTATATGCTCAACTTATGCTTAATCTATTACAAAAACTTGAACTCTTAACATGCATAATGAAAATGCAAAAAATTAGACTAAGTTCCTTCCCCCTACTCCAGCTCTCTGTCTCTTGCAAAAAAGAAGAACCCCTGTGAATGAAAAGGTTTTACAATAAATACATTCTCCAGCAACCATTTGGTTTCCTCCGATGACTTTTCAGTTCTTGTCTCTTCGACTTCTCATCCTTTCCTTTTGAAAATTGGTATTCTTATTAAATTTTAAAGTTAATAATGATAGATATTAACATATTTAAATTATATTTTAACAATTGACATTTAAATATGTTAAATCAATATCAAAATCTTTCCTTTGTTGAGCAGATATCAAAATAAATACTACTGCCAGGTAAAAATGAGTCATTTTTCGTGGAGCATATCTTTTTATTCCACCATTGGATCGAGCTCATTTCTAGATTTTTTTTGCCAAACTTAGTTATCTTCATTATGATTGGAGTGATCAGAAAAATAATTAATGAGTCAAAAGATATGAGTTACTAAATGCTGGTCTATATGACTATTGCAAAATCAGAATTGATAAAATAAAGTTTTCAGCCACTCTTCTTTCACATGCTATGTAACCCAGATGTCTTCAATTTGCCACTATGTTATCTTCCATGCTTACCATGTTTATTCCTTGCTAAATTTTGGAAGTGATTCTCTAGAATGCTTGTGGCAGAAAAACCCAAATGAAGGTTGAAAAGCGTACCAAGTTCTCAGTTTTCTACTTCTTTGTTGTAGGTGAAATTCACACATTCTAGTAACAACTGAACTTTGAAAATAATTAATAAGAAATATTTCCTCTTTTCTATGAGGTCATTGGCCATGGAACACTCTAATTCATCCTTTGTGGAAATTTGACTTTTGTCTTCTCCCTTTGTGGAAAACTCCAAACTGATTACGAAAGGCGTAGCAGAAAATGAATTTTCCACTTCATATTTAATGTCATGTTGATGTCCAAATATTAAAGCAATAAATCATTATGAGATTACTATTCTTTGTTTAATCAATTAAGAGCTCTTTTCCATATCTCTATTGTGGATTTGATGCTTGGTGGAAATTCCATTTTTGAGTGTGAAAAGCGCACCCAATCTTCAATTTTCCATTCTCATGTAGTGGGCACCATTTTGATGTAGATTGATTCCAAAATTATTTCTCTAGAGTGATCTTGATATTAGACCCCATATATCTTCATTTTGATTGAGATTTGTCTTTTCTCTCCTCATGTGGAAAACTAAACTTTGACTGCGAAAGGCGTAGTGGAAAATGAGTTTTCCACTATGCTTCTCCCTTTTGGTGGAAAATCCCAAGTTGACTACTCCATTATGGAAAATTCAAAAATTGCTTCTCCAATGGAAAATCTGAAAATGACTGTGAAAGGCACAACAGAAAATGAGTTTTCCACTCTACTTTTTCGCTTTGGTGGAAAATCCCAAGTTGACCACTCCACTTCAGAAAATTCAAAAAGTGCTTCTCCAATGGAAAATCTGAAAATGACTGCGAAAGGCATAGCAGAAAATGAGTTTTCCACTCTGCTTTTTCCCTTTGGTGGAAAATCCCAAGTTGACTACTCCATTGCAGAAAATCAAAAAATGATTGCAAAAGTCACAGTGGAAAATGAGTTTTCCACTACACTTCATTTTTTCTTTGTGGAAAATCCCAAGTTGACTACTCCATTGTGAAAAATTAGAAAAGTGCTTCTCCATGGTGGAAAAATTAACTTTGACTTCTATTTGCTTCCACATTTGTATATCTGGACCTAGAAATAATTCAATCCTTCATAGAAACTTTGTTAAGCACACTATGAACAATTTTTTGGGAAATTCTTTATGGGAGGAAACTTTAAATGTTTTTAAAATGGTGTACTAAAAGTGCACCTACATATTGCAATGGTGTTTTTTGTTGAATAATACATGGTGATGGATGCTTTTGAAGGCTAGGTTTTTTCCCTCAATGAGGATTTTCTAGGGTATATCTTTTGTCACAATTTTGTGGGTATGTTGTCTATTCTCTTGCATGTGGATTTTAATTATGTGTTTATTTCAGATCTATTATGGGTTATGTGGAAATAGTTATATTCTTTGTTGCCAAATTTCTTTTACAAGTGGTATCAGAGCTATGATTTTATTATTGTAACCCTAGATTGAATCCATGGGAATGCATGAGAGGATAAAAGAAAATGGAAAGATATATGAATGATTTATTGCAAATCTGAGGGTTTTGGGTTTGTTGTTATGATGGGATGTTGGTAGATTTAGGCATGTGAAATTTTTTTGAGAAAAGGATTTTTTGGATATTTCATTTAAAATGAGGGTTTTGGGGGGAGCTTGTAGAAATGACCTCCTGGGTAAAAACAGACCTCACCATTGGATCTAGGTCGATGTTTTCATAAATTTTGATATATAATATGCCCTAGTTTGGCCATGTTCAGAGGAAATGAAAGAGTTTTTTGGTTTTAGCCAATGATGGCCATCAAATTTAATCCCATTGGAATTTTTTCATCATAAAAATTTTTAAAATGAAAAATTGCAGTGAAATTGGTAAAAAGACTGTCTTAGTAAAATGGCCATAACTTTCTCTCAAAATATAAGATTTCAGAGTTCTTACAGGTGTTGGAAAGCTAATTTATAGCACTACAACATGGTATAGGTTTGGTTTTATGATTTAACATTTTGTCAAATTTTAAGAGCCCAAAAGTCAGATATTATTTATTTTGAGCACAAATTAGGGCATAACTTGGGCATACAAAGTTGGATTTTTGACTTTGAGTAGTCAATGGAAAGCTCTTGGAGAGTTCTACACATTGGTTTAGATTTGGTGTAGGTTTGGCATGATTTATTTGGTGATATATTGATCTGAATAGTTTATAGATATATTTTGACTATGGTAACATTGTGAGTTTATGACATTGTATGTTTGGAGATTTAAGATTTGATGTCATTGTATACTCAGTTCATATTTCAGATTGGTCTCATGACGATATGGTTATTAGTGTTTGATTTAATATGTATGATGACTTGTTGGATCTACAAGTTGTGCAGCATTGTAAGTGGTCTATACTTACAGGTTGCATTTATAGCTTGGTTATGGGTTGTCTTTTCCCATTGATCTTTCATTATTGATGCATATTTAGATTGGTGGCTTGGATTTGCGTTGTCTATGCCCTAAATCACACGACTTACTATTTTTCTTCATGTAGAAGGGATGAGATGTTGTTACCAATTATAGTCATGGTGGAGGATTGTGGTTGACTATTTTATGCTGACATGTTAGACATATTGGGAGACAGATGCTCAGTTCATGGATGTGATCATGGTGCCATGAATTTTGGCATGACATGATTGGATAGACAAGTACATCCTTCATGTTCATTAGCTTGGATTTCCTGATTCAGTTATGGCTGTATATCTTCTTGGTTGAGGATCATGGTTATTTAGTTTCTTTTGAGGAGCTCATGATGTGCACTTTGAGTTCTTTGATGGTTTGATGCCTTGGTTGATTCTCATGGTTAGAGGATGGATTTTATCATCATGATTTCATGGATAGCTTGGATACATGGTTTAGTGGGAGCTTGTGATAGTGATGGGGTGACAGTGCAGAATTAGTTCCTAGTTTGGTTTGGATCTTCATATAGGAGATGGATTTTATGATGCCATAGGTGACTTGGTACTACAGTTGAGTGGGAGTTTTTGGCATTGATATATTTATTAAGTGTTTGCATATGTTGGAGGTTTTTCTTAGATCTTGTTGCTGCAGAAGCATCTTTGACATTTGCATGGTGCACTTGTTATCTTCATGGTGTGTGAAGATGGTTAGATCTTGAGTACTCATGGAGTTCTTGGTTATCTTCATGGTGTGTGGAGATGGTGCTTCCTAGTATGTGAAGATGGTTTTCTTCATGGTGTATGGAGATGGTTGCATTTTGAGGATTCACAGGGTTCTTGGTAAAGGTACAGTTTATGCTTTTATTTGGCATGTTATCCTTGGTATGAGGATGGTTTCATTATTATTTCATGGTATACTCTTGACACACGTTTAGAGTTGTGACATGTTATAGTATGTTCAAGTGGAGCCTATTATCTCTTTGGTTGAGATGGTTAGATCATGTTGTCATGTTTATGTTCCTGAGGCCATGGTTGGAACTTTGACATTGATCTTGGTTTAGTTTCTTGGTATTGAGTACACTGATCATAAGTTGGATAATTCATGATATTGCTATGTTGCATTTGGAGTTGGCATGGATTGATTGGTTATAGGTGCTCATGGATACTTAGAGATGATGGTGATGCTGAGTTTTCTTGGATTAGAGAAGTATTTGTTGGGATAGTTGATGGTTTCAGCAGGAAGTATGAGGGGTAGTCACCTGATATGGACTTGAGAGGAGATTGTTCTTAGATAAGTCTTGGTTGGAGACATGGGTATCTTGATAAGCATTCTCATTCCCCACTCTTGGTCTACTCAGTAGTCTACTTGAGAGGTATAGCCCATTGTTTTTCTCAAGTGCATTATATTTATGCTTGTCTTTCATGGATATGGATCTTGAGCTATGGTACATGAGTTAGTTCTGGAGGGTTCATTTGAGAGATGGTTTAGCATTGGTTATCTCCATGTGCATATGTTGTAATGTTTGTTGAGTTTAGGAGATGGTTTTATATTGGGCATATTCCTTGGATTAGGAATGGGTTTTATTGATTTTGATCTTCTTGTAAGGGGCTTACATCTAGGATTAGTTATATGGTATGGTTTGGGTGTTGTTGTGGCTTCTTGTTGGGGTTCTATAGAGGAGATCATACTTGCACAGATTGCATCTAGAGGTGTGTGTAGAAGGACATGATACAGGTTATGATTTGCATGGTTTCTCCGGTCTTGGTTATCTTCTTGGATGTTTAGTTTTGCTTACATTGGATTTGAGATTGGTTAGAGATTGTGATCACTAGTTTGTGCTCATGTATGTCATGTGAGGGATGACATGGTTATTCTTTTATCTCTTTCCTTTATTGGTTGTGGAGAATTTGGGAGGCTACTGGAGACTTGTTATGAGAGTTGTTCTTGCAGGATATTAGTTTATGTATTGCGGATGTCCTCGATACTACATGGATTCACTTCTTTGAGATTTTTTGAGTGGATTGGTTATAGATTTGACATTATCTTTTGCAGTGCGAGCTTCTTGGTATATATGTGGCAAGTATTGCTCTTGAGGCTTGTGATTGCAAGTTGCAGATTGGATATGTTGATGATGTGAGATTCACTTGGTATATACCTTTTGAAGGTATGGATAGTTGGATGGGTTGGCACTTTGCTATGGGTGCTATTTCAGCTATGGATATTTTGACAACTGTGGATACATGTGATTACCTTTAGATTAGGTTTTTTGTGCTTGGAATTTTAGTTAGTACAGGATTTTATGATCTTCTGATGTGACAGGTTGGGTGGTTTTCTCTTTTGATGGCTTTTATGTATGTCCAGTGGCAGTGGCATAATAGGAGGTCAGATCATTCGTGTTTGAGATGCTAGATACTTTGATTTTTTTGCAGGTACCAGGATGGAGCACTTGGTGTATTTTGATCCATGATGGTGGATGTGCTCGGAGAGATTGTTCCCTTGTTCATTTATGTGGCTATGGATTGACCCTATGCAATGTATACAACAAGTGGGAGATTGTTGAGATAATGGGTGTTGCACACATTGCATAATATTGTTATATTTTATTATTTTATTTTATCATGTAATGTTCCACCTAGATGGAAATGCAACATTTAAAGATTCTCATAGAATATTCTTAATGAGTTGTATTGTAACATTGTGATAATATTTTATGTAATTATTTAATATTGGGGAAAAGAATTAAATGCCCAATATTAAATGTGCAGTCAGTGGATTAGGTAGCACATGGTTTATGTAATACCACTTAGTGGTTTTGTGGGACTTGCTACTATATAAGCAACCACAAGGGTGGTTGTTGTAGAGTAAAAAGAGTGAGAAAGGCAAGAGTTGAGCGGGACAAGGCTTGACAAGTTAGCCAAGGGAGCATTTGTGAAGGTTAAAAGCATGGCATGGGATGTGTGGGTTCATGCTTGTTCACATAGTTTTCTCGATTGTGGCTATGGCCATGAAGGCTTCCATGGTTGTATTGCAATGGTGTTTTTTGTTGAATAATACATGGTGATGGATGCTTTTGGAGGCTGGGTTTTTTCCCTCAATGAAGGTTTCCTAGGGTATATCTTGTGTCACAATTTTGTGGGTATGTTGTCTATTCTCTTGCATGTGGATTTTAATTCCGTGTTTATTTCAGATCTATTATGGGTTATGTGGAAACGATTATATTCTTTGTTGCCAAGTTTTCTTTACAAAATTGAACACATTGAATCTCTACTCCACATTCTTGCACCCTGTCAGATCTTGTCTCGTGACAAATTCCCAGTCAAAAAATATTTACTGTCAAAGTTGCCTTCCCAGAATTACCTGCAAGCAAACATGTCAGAAAACAACAAACTAGGTTTGGATTTGGCTTTGAAAACTGGGCAAATGAGCACATGGGGAAATGAAAACTGGGGCATCAATTCTCTATCATGAGGAAATTATGGATGTATGATTTGGGCTTATGATGAATAACATGGCACACATGGCGAGCATCCAAAGTGAGCTACTTGGATTTGTTGACTGGAAACAATGACAAGATAATGATTTTTGCAAATGGAATGGACCTGGAAAAGTGTGCATATGGATTCGTCAAGACTTAAAAACTGACACACTTGGAGTATTTTTAGAGGAAAACATAGTGGTACAATCCATTCAATCTAGACAATCATGGATCTCAAGTAATAACATCTCGAACAGGGATCCTGACAAATCTACAAATGCTAACACTAGTGGAAAGTTAGAAATTGCATTTGGAATCGCGTTTGAAAACTAATCAAATGGATTCGTCATAAGCTGAAACTTGAAACATAACAAGTCACTGATGTCTACCATGAAACACAAAAGGAATTTTCACATTTTGGTCAGATGGGTCAAAGTTATAACACATCAAACAGGACTTCCCAGAATTTTGAACTAATTGCATAAGCATGAAAAAGTAACTGACCAACTTTGAGGGATTCAAAACCTAGTCAAATGGACTTGAAATGACTTAAAATCTGAAACATAGGCTCTCAGGTATGGACACTAGAAATTCACAAAGCGGCAAGTCATGACACAATTCTGGGTGCAATTTATTTGATGAAAAACACAACCTCCTGTCGTTGTTTGACACTTAGGGTAAAATTGCAGATTTGACAATTGCTTAAAACAAGACTTCACGAGATGGCTCAAAATCTCAATTTAACTTCATGGAATGAGTGGATGTGCTGAATGAAAGGTGTTAGAAACATTGAACAGCTCTTAGGCCTCAAATGGATAGCTGGGTACATGTGCATGAAAAGCTTTTATAGGGCTAAATTTTTCAATGGTGCTCAAAATTTGGACTACAATTTTGAGCGCCAACAGATGCTTGGTCAAAATTTTGACCAATGGTTTCATTAACAAGGGAGGCCCTTTTTGACCAAATGCATCATCGAAATTCTGACACTGAAAAAAATTGATCAAAGTTTCAACAACAAAAATAGCGACAAAACAATTTGCCAAAAATTTGACCAACATGAGTTAAAAGTTCAACCAAATTTTGTCAAAAAAAGAGTCAAAATATACTAGTGACAATAAGAAATCCACCCTTGTTGAACATGTCAAGCCCGTGATAGAAACTCCTTTATAGGTAGTGCCAAGGTTGATTATCAAAGGTGAGGGTAACAAAGACCACAACTATACTATAGTGTGAGAGGTTGTTGCAACATAGCAAAAAACACACTAATCATTGTCCAAAATGCATCAAATATTAGGGTTGGAAGGTGACTTATTATCATAGTCAACCTAATTTCTAGGCCTCTTGTAATCCCTATTATAGTTATCCTCAACGATCCTTAGAATATCATCAGAGAATGAGTATTACATTTTAAATGGGCAGAGGGAGACTTAGCTTAGACTATCTAGATATTAGAATAATCTGTTAGTATGTTATTCTATTATTTTTCCTTTTTACTCTTTTTTACTCTTTTTGATGGCTTGATGTCTAAGGGATGATCTGAGAAGACCCAAATCTGAGTAACACTCTCTGATGTTATTGTTGTTACTCTGATATATTCTCTCTTGAGTACTGATACTTTAATATTTTTGTTTGGCTTATATTTAATTTATTAAAAAAACCTTAAATATCAAGTGTTCTCATTGATATAAATTAATTCTCTAATCGTCCACAAGTGAATGCTAATAGTACTTTAAATGATATTTAATTTATTTATACTATTTTATTTAAAATACAATATTTATTACATCAACATTTGCATTACTAATTATATTATTATATTAATAAAATATGCCAAATAAAAAACATTAAATTATATGTAAATTATAAAAATGACAAACAATAATTATCTTACAATGTAAAATAAAAGGCATTAAATTGTCAAATGTGAGGCTTGGCCTAGAGCCAATGAGAACTTAAACAAACTCAAAAAAAAATTCTATCCTCATAATTATATAAGAAAATATGAAAAATATATAAGTGATAAAATTTTATATATATAATTAACTTTGTTTTATTTAATTTATTGATTTTATCTATAATTTGTAGGTTTGATATATGAGTATATTTTAAAAATATTGTGTCTAGATTTTGTTCAATTAGTTTATTAAGTTTTTTTAATAATTTGTAATTTTGATATATATGCGTCATGAGGACCATGGCAAAGAGAGGGAGCACATCAAAGCTTACCAAGAGATCATTTTTCTGTAGCCTTTGAGCTTTGGAAAAATTCAAAGAGTGGGCAAAATCTTTGATGAAGGAATTAGATTTTTCTACAAGAGGGTTGATTAATTTAGCAAGGTAAGAGGCCAATTTGTAGGTTGGAGAGCCTATGTAAACCATTGGTCTTAGAGGAATACCATCTTTATTATACCTTTTTTGTGCTCTTTCATTTGTGATGGTGGAGATATCATTATATCCCCTTTTTTCTATTTAATTTGTGTTGAATAATTATATGGATGAACTGATGAGGTTGAAATCAAGCTTAGACAATTCCAATATGGAGGAAAGGGAAACTTTGAATGTATAAGATTGCAAATGTTCTTAATTTTAGTGGCCAGCAGATTAGATGCATGTTTCATGGCTTGATAAATATCATGCTAATGATGAACAATATGGTTATCTTATAATCAACCAAGTTTCATCTACAACAACATTCTATGGTAGAGATCCAACAACTTAGTTTTAGTTCATATTGTGTCCTCATCAGCAAGCTCTAATTGTGTCCTCATCAACCAACTTTGGTTCGAATTTGGTTTTCTATCAGATTCAACAACTTTTTAGGTTGAGTGATGTAAAATAATATAACCTCATAATGGGTTGGTGTGCTCACTCTTTTTTAGTAGAGCTTCATTATCAACTGTAGAAAACATTGTTAATTGGCTCTTGAGCTTGTGAGCATATTTTATCAATTTAAGGGGGCATGGACCAATTAGTAATGGATTGTGGGATATGTAATCTTGGGTTGATTTTAGTCTTTAGTGGATAAATATGACATATAAAGTAAGAAGGCATATAAGAAAATTAATTGAAATATTTGTTTATAGTAATTGAAGGAATGACAAGCGTCCTTTAACATGATCATTTATGATTTGTAACACACTAATTCTTGTAAATAAAATTATAGGGATGGTTGAGTTATATATTTTATATTTTATTTTTACTATTGTTTGATTGATTTATTCAAGGAAAAAATAACTACTTTCATAGAAATATTGAGAGTGTTCTTATTGTTGATGTTTGGTAGCTTCAGTCAGATAAACATATGAATATATAAAATTATATATGAGATATAATTTATATTTATGTGTTCATTATATTTTAGATATATGTTTATTATTGATTATCTAATTAACAAATATACATGTCCCATGAAGGGACATTTATCTTCATGGTATATGCTCATTATAAATACAAGAGGTTGTAACATTTGGAAAACATGTACGAAAAATAAGACAATATCTAGTACATTTGCAATGATCCCCAAACTAACGCAGGCAAGGGGAGAATAACTAGGGCCAAAGGCTCACCCAGCTATCCAAACCACCATACAAGAGTTAACACAATGGAAGAAAACACAAAGAAAAGCAAGCAAAGGAGGAAGAAGTGAAATATTTTTATTGATACATCAAAATATCTTCATACATGCCTAGCTATAAGGCCTATGGGTTATGGCCAGATATAAAATATAACTTCCAGATCCACGATCCAGCTTTAAATTCACATTTCCAAACACCTATGCATTCCCTTTTTTTTTATCTTCTCAGTTCTCCTCTAACGCCTCCACCAACTACCTCCCTAAACTCAAACCTAGAATTCTTTAAATACTTGCCAAAATGGCTTATAGAAGATTCTAGAAAGCCACCAATCGGCTCAAAATAGATATTAACTACCTACTAAAATTAAATGCAAGCAAAGTCGGCCCAAACTAGAACCAAACACAAATAACTTGGCAAACGAAGACCACGTAGAAATTGGCACTTGACACCCACACAAGCTCGGTATCCAAAGGAATCACTCAATAGTAACTACAAACTTGGCATCCTCCAATGCTTGATAACCAAAGAAAATCACTCGGCAACCAAAAGATTCACTCAGCATCCAAAGGAATTCACTCAGCAACCAAAGGAACTTGGTAGCAACTAAGAATGCCTTAGCATCTAAATATTTTGCTCAGCAACCACAGGAACTTGGCATCGAAAGGAATGACTCGGCGATAACTGACCACTCAGCATCCACTAAGAACTCAGCAGCCACATGTAGAAAACCAAAAGTGCAAGATTACAAGGAAACCTAGGATGCTCCTGCATCACAAACCTTGAAATGTAAGATAAGATTGAACATGAAGAATGAGATCAAAATATAGAAAGGAAAAGAAGACTCACTCACACTTGAGCTATGAAAAGTTGTATAGCCATCATAAGCATTTCAATTGTTGTTAATGATAGTGACATCTATGCCATCTCCAATGAACATGATGTTGTGCTTTGAAATATCCACATTCTCCTCTTACACCCCTTCTTTTATGTGGATCACATATTTAAGGTCTTAATCTTCCTAGGAGCTACATTATTTGATAGTGTGGATGAAATTTTGTAATATGGGATAAAAATGACATTTTGAGGGATAGAAGAAGCCCTCCATAACACAGCGAGTACACACAAGACCAAATGAGAGAGATTAGTAGGCAAAATAAATCTAATTGGACACTAATAATTGAGTCCACATCATTGTTTTGGTTGGTGCATTTGAACAAATGAGGGAAAATAAACATTTGCAAAGAAGAAGATAGAATAGAAAAGTGGAGGACATACATAGAAAATTTTAGGAGCTGACCCATCATAAGGTGTAGCATGAACAAACAAAGAGCTTGCACCAAAAATTATAAATACATTCAAAATTGACTACATGCCATACGAGGAAAATCAAAGGTATAAGGGATGGGAAAGAATTTTTTGGAGAGAAACTCTTAGATAGTGAGAGTACATTATGGACAAACCATCATTACTGATATTGATGAACCACACTTATTTTCATGTCATCCTTAGGTACACTTTGGGTTGACTCCACAAGCTTAGGCATATCCATAATCATATGCCAACTTTGGTAATTTATTAAAAGGGTCGTTTGGTTGCTGGAATAGGAATAGAAAGTTTCAAATACAGTTTCCATTTTTTGTTTAGTTCGTTAGTTGGAATAGGGAATAGGAATACATTTTTCCATTTTTCCTCTAAAATGAGCTTATGGAATAGGGAATAGGAATACATTTTTCCATTTTTCCTCTAAAATGAGCTTATGCCCATTCCAAAAAATAGTTTTTATTAGAATAGCCATTCCTATTTCCCATCCCTATACCTACAATCAAACAAGCCATTTTAATTGTATTGGCCCATTTTGAGTCTATTTGAAGATCCCAAGGTTAACAATTTTGGTCCCACTCTCATTTCGGGTATATACAACAAAATAGGAGATAACCCACTACAAGAGAATAGTGATATCAGTCAATAAAGCATTATAGAATCAGCTAAATAAGCCATTAATGTTACCAAAGTTAGAGGTAATTATAAATTGTTTATTTCTTATGAATATAAGTGATAGTAGTCATTTTAGTTGTGGCATTAATCAAAAAATAATATGTGAAAACATAGATTAAAGATAGACATAGAAGATGGAATGTATATATACATATGTGTTCAATCTATATATTTAATTTAGATATCTATCTATATTGGAATAATGTGGATTATTATCAAATTAAGATAAGAGGGAATGCCATTACTTTATAATTATCTACATTTTATTGGGAAAAAATCATTTTTATTTTCAATGTATACTATAAGAGCTATTTTCCTTGATCTTTTCCTCCAAGAACATTATTGCAGGAAAAGGGAGGACTGACATCATATTTAGAGGGAGTCTGACACTTCTTCAAAGGTAAAGGAGCTTAGAAGGTTGATGTTTAGAGAAAGTGACACATCTATTTGAAGGAGTGGATAGAGGATATGTTTCATTTGATCTTTATGATCATATCGAAATCAGAGAGAGTTTTGATTTCATGTAAACTTTTAGTATCATGTGTGTGATGGGATGATTTAATGTGCCTAACCCCTATGTACATCATGAGGAAGTGACGACTTCTAAATGATCATTATTTGTATTTTTTGAAGTTATTGGAAGGTTGTGATCTTACAATATCTTAAGTCATGATATACATGTTATGTAAATGTTGAAACAGGTCATGATGGATTATATCTTGTAAATCAACAACTAAGATGTCATTCACATGACATTCTATGAGTCATTTGTACAAATATGTAATAGGTATTTGGTGAATATCATATGTTGGCCAATACTCATAGTATTCGGTGAATATAATGTGTTGATATTCTGATAGACCAATACTAGTGATATAAAATGTGATATCAAAATGGTGGATATCTTTTGGTCAAACATATCCTTAAAATTTGTCATTCCTAATGTTACTAGAATGGTGTAATATTTGTCTTGTGTATCATCCCTATCTAAGACAGAGTGTTATTTTTGGTAGCTTTAGTCAGATAAACTTATGAATATATATAAGTATGTATAATATATAATTTATATATAAGTACTCATTATAATTGAGATATAAGTTTTTTATTATTATATATCTCTATGTGTGTTATTATATTAATTATATAATTAACAAATAGACATGTCTCTACATGGCTTATGCTCATTCTAAATATAAGAGGTTGCTACGTTTGGAAAACACATACCTAAAAATTAGATAGTGCTTAGTACATTTGCAATGACCCTCAAACCTCAACACTTATTGAAGGATTATTAACAATTAAGTTGTAGGACATATTATTGCAAGTTGGTAATTTTTTTAATGTATACTAGAGTGTGTTAAATTCTATAAGGAGAAGCTTGGTGATCATAAAAATTTGTAGCCTTAAATGAAGAGTAATTTATGAGGGTTTTTGTGGCTAACTGAGGGCATCCTAAGATATGGGATGTCCTATTTTTTATCTTTTTGTCTAGTGGATAAGTCAATCCATTAGATATTTCTATGTGTTGATCATAACAATAACATTTTTTACTACTCCATGCAGCTTAATGAGTAATTAATAAACAAATTGCAACACGATGAATTTAGGTTGTGACCTAGTCATTAACAATATCTCTATTGTTTTCTATCATCACATTGATGACAAATGATAAATTAATTTAAACATTAGACACGATATTATTTTTATTATTATTGAAATGATAACTTGCTTTTTAAGTCTTCCCATTTTTGAGGAACTAATTTTATGAAAATAAAATTGAAAATTTCCTCCTAATCATATTGTGTTTAGAAGTTTCGTCTTCCTTCTCAATGTATTGATTAACATACTTTTAACTATTTGATTTATCTTGCCCATATATTCATGTATTTTTAAGTTCCTTAACTAATTCAAATTATTAGGAAGCATAATCAAAGTCTTTGGAGGTAATAGTGGTTGCTAGTTATCATGGAAATGTTATTGTTGAACTAGCAAAATTTCTAGATCCTTTTGGGCTAGATGAGGTGATTCTCATTATGAATATTTGGCATTGTTCTCTCCTTTCAATGTTTCCTCCTCCCTTGATGAATTCAAAAGGATAAAGAAAGACTATGTCAATATCTTTCGAAAAAATAACTATCAAATTGATATCTATTATACTCAAAAATATTGTGTTCTAATTTGTATTATAAATTGAACATTATAATAGGTTGTTCTTAGGGTTAGCTACATGATTTGTAGACAATTATGGTCAGTTTAACTTCTTGTTTGTGTCTTGAGTTCATGGTTGTGACAATCCAAGCAACATGTGTGGGCTCTATGTATATATTTCCTCTATACTAAGGCATCTAAGATTATTACTATTAATTCATATTTTGATTCTACTACGGAGAAATCAGCCATGATAGATTTAACTTTGAAGGTTGTACCCATGGAGTGCTAGAATACTTTTAGAATAACTGAGAAGGGGGTGAATCATTTATCCAAGGTCCAGATGTACAATTATATAACTTTTCACAACTTAGTGAACCCATATCCAAAACATTTTTAACATGCATGCATCCATTAGATTATGTAATCACTTAGATGTGTAGGTTACTATCAAATCAACTTTCCATAAATGTAAACATGGAACATAATAGATTTAATAACATATTTGACACAATGATTTAATGTGGAAAGCCAATTTGGGAAAAACCACTAGTAACATGCTAAAATTTCTCACTCTTCTGAAGTGATGCCCTATGAAAGCCCAGCCCTATTAAAGGTTACAATGCACACTATTAAATGTGACCCAGTTAAAGGATTTCAATTATCTTGTTATAAGTGAGCCTTGTTAGAGGACTTTAGATCATTCACTTGGAATATTAAATAGTTAAAGGATTTACAAATGATTTTTAGGTCAATCTTAATCCAAAGGATTTATCCTAGACTAGTACAATGATTAGAAAGTAACAGTAAGGCTTGATCTAATAATAACTTACAACACACTTGTAGATTACAAATCTATGTTTCAATCCTCCATTCTACTTGGCTTTCACACACTTCAGCTCTGACAACTTGTTCACCCTTCAAGCATCAATTCCCTTAAGCCTTCTTTCTTTTCTTGCAAATTTAGTCTCTTCTCTTAGGTCACTGAATGAAGCTATACCCTAGACTCCTTGTCTTCCTTAGGTTCTCACAAATTGACAACCTTTACTTCTAACTAACCATCTCCATTCATTCTCCTTCATTTATTTTAGGGTTAGGTTAGATTAGGTAGGATTCAATGAATCTACCCTTCTTTTTATCCCCTTCTAGAAACTTCTCCTTTAATTCTCTTTGAATTCACCTCAAAATGGTTTATCTTGAATTCTATGCCACCAGCTCATCAAGCTTACCTTCCACATGGTCTACACAATCCAAGAAATCAAAATTTTTGGCTTGTATTCATTAAATCTTCGATCTTTCTCATAATTTTGACACTCAACATTAATTGGCACTCAACATTAATTGGCTACTCAAGCTAGACACATACTACATTGCTTGGAATCCACTAGCAAATCACTTGGCATGAATTAAAGTTTACTAGTGTTCGACATCAACTAAACTTTAACTCACCTTACACTGTGTCACTTGGGTTACACTAAAATTGACTTTTCTTAGCTCCATGTGATTTTCTGCTTGGCTTAAACTAAATTTTCTCAGAACCTACTCTGTAGAATGTTAAGCTTGGCAAACAAACTTTGTTTAGCTTGTTCTTTAAAACTTAATCAGTGTAACCATCCTTTGCAACTTTGAGTAGATTATCAATGCACTATAATATCATTGTCTTAACTAATCCTTGTACACCTTTTCCATATCATAACTCAACCTTTCCTCTAGGTTCTATTGTTACCTCATTTGATCAAATCCACTTCATCAATCATAGTATTCAAATCATGTAATAAATTGTCTTACCAACAAGTAGTAGGTTTGACATTAGTGACAAAATAATGAATGAAACACATATTCATACTTGTATCAATGTGTTTTCAACAATATCCCTCTTTGGAATTGATGGCAAACCAAACTAACAAAGCTTAATCAGTTCAACCAACAAAATACCAAAAAGAAAATAATTCTTTGTATTGAAATAGCTCCCTCTATTAGCAACTTTCATCTTCTAAATAGGTTACAAAAATTATGTTTTCATCAACAAACAATCAATGAACTCACCCTTATGACTCCCTCTTGATCACTTCTTATATCTCCTTTGACACTAACTCACTCTTTCTAGGTAAATGTAATCAATAGGTACACTTTCTCCCTCTAAGTAGATATTCCATGTATCTTCTATCTCCCATTGTAAACTATCCCTTTGGTAAACTCTAGTAAACTCTCTCCCTCTTTGACAACAATGCCAAATACTTGTCATCTTTGATATGTAGATATGAAATTTCTCAATTTCTCCCTCAATCACCTAGCTTGTGACTAATTTGTAACTCCATCTCATTGATTACTTTAGGAAAATCCTAAAGTAAGATCAACTGCATCAATGTGTAACATATGTCAATCAATCTTGTTTGATGCAGGGCACTCCTCGTGTTTCTTAGATAGCCTTTGATAGGGGTATCACCCCTAGTTTACCTCTTAGATACTCATGAGCATCCTTAGGTAATGCTTTTATAAAGATATTAGCTATTTGCTCTTTTGTCTTAACATAATCCATCTTCACCTCTTTATCTTGAACTAATTCTCCCAAGTAATGATACTTGATTACATTGTGCTTAATCTTTGTATGCATCATAGGATTCTTTGATATATTTATATCTCTTGTATTATCACAATAAAGTATCACAGGTTCAATGATTTCCTCTTTCATAACTTTGAGTACCTGTTTGATCCATACAATATTTATACAATTTACTGCAGCAATGCCATATTCAGTTTCAACATTAGATTGAGAAATATAGTTTTTTTCTTGCTAGTCCATGTAACCAACCTTTTGCCTAAGAAAAATGCTCCTACACTATGCTCTTTCTATCATTAATATTTCTAGCCCAGTCAATATCAGTGTAGGCTCTCAATTCAAATTTCTCATTTTTCTTATAGTATAGACCATAGTCTTCTATTCCTTTTACATATCTCATTATTATCTTTACTACCATCAAATGATTCTCCTTAGGGTTAGCAAATAATATTGCAACTATCCCTACAGATAATGCAATATCAGGTCTGATGTGTATTACATATTGTAATTTTCCAATCATAGACCTATACAATGTTTGATTCACCTCAGCCAAATCATCATTCTTTGATAATTTATATCTTATTACCATAGGTATGGTTGCTAGCTTGGAATCCTCCAATCCAAAAGTTTTCAATATCTCCTTAATATACTTTGACTAAGTGACGTGTATACCATATTTCATTTGATGTACTTGCAAGTCAACAAAGAACTTGATTTGTCCAAACATAGACATCTCAAATTCTTTTCAAAAGCCATACATAAAGTGTATTGACCTCCAAATATGATATCACCAACAAAAATTTCAGACAATAAAATACCTTTTCCTTTCTCTACCTTCAAGTATAGATTGTTATTATCATCAGTCCTCTCAAATACAATCTTCACAAGATAATTATGCTCTTGGTGCTCACTTCAAACCATATAAAGCTTTGTGTAATCTACATACCATGTTCTTATTGTTTGCATCAAAAAATCCTTTCGTTTGTTCTATATAAACTTCGTCCTCTAATATACCATTCAAAAATGTAGATTTAACATCCATTTGGTACACTTTGAAACCTTTGTATGCAAAGTAAGAAAGAAAAGTTCTTATTCCTTCCAATATTGCAATAGGAACAAATGTTTCTCCATAATCAATCCCTTCTTCTTGTGCATATCTTTTACAAACTAATCTTACCTTATTCCTTGTGACTTCACCATTTTCATCTAACTTATTTCTGTGTACCCGCTTGGTACCAATCACATTTTTATCTTTTCGTCTAGGAATTAGAATCCATGTTTTATTTTTCTCAATTAGTTCAATCTCTTCTTCCATGTCTTTACTCTAGTCCACATCTTCTAAGGAATATTTCACTATTCTAGGTTCTTGCATGCTCAACAAACATGTATCATTTCTTAGCTTGTTCCTTTTCATTGGTCTAGCATTTTTATCTCCAATAATTTGTGCAATGAGGTGATGTCTTTTGACATACTTAGACATTCTTGATTCAGCTATAGTTTTCTCACTTGGTCTCTCAATTTTTGAATCACTATGTACATCTTTGTTAGGTAGTTCAACATCTCTTTCATGTACACTAATCTTAGAATCATAATGTGCCTCAACTTCATTCTATAACTCAACATCTAAGTGCAACTTGGCATTCATAATATGTGACTCGATAGTCACTAAAACTTGTTGTTGGTTTGCAGTTTGATTTACAACATCTTCATCTACAAGAATACCTTCATAAAAGTATACAAATGATTTTTATTCTTCTAGTTCCTTCATAGGTTCAGCCTCATATACTTCTATATATTCATCAAATTTCATATTTTCACTTTCCACAACTTTGTTAGTGTTAGTAGTTAAACACTTATAAGCTTTACTTCTTATGGAGTAACCAAGGAATATACCTTCTTCACTTTTTGCATCTAGTTTACCATTCCTAAAATCTTTTAGAATATAACACTTGTTTCCAAATACCTTAAAATTTTTTACATTGGGTGAGTATCCATACATAGTTTAAAAGGTGTAGAGTGAGTACCTTTCTTGACTTGTAAACGATTCAAGGTATAGACAGTTGTACATACATCTTCTCTCCAATATTTCAAAGTAATATTTTTCTCCATCATGAGTGTCCTAGCATAATCCATTACAAGCCTATTCCTCCTTTCAACAATTCCATTGTGGAGGGGTCCTAGGAGTAGATGTTTTTCTTTTGATTCCTCTATCATTACAAAACATCTTAAACTCACTTGGTGTAAATTCTCCTCCTCTATCAGATCTCAAACATTTTGGACTTTTACTTGTTTCCTTCTAAAATCTTGCTAAGTACCACTTAAACATTTGGAAAGCATAAGATTTATGTTTTAGAAACAAAAGAATCATCATTCTAGAATAATCATCAAGAAGTAGCATAATGTACTTATCTCCTTTTATAGCTTTGCACTTCAATTGGTCCACACAAGTCAGTATGAACAATCTCTAGTATTTCTTTAGAGGTATGAGTCTTACTCTTAAAACTTTACTATCATTTTTCCTAGCTGAAATTGTTTGCAAATTATATTGTCAAGCTTCATCAACTTAGGAAAACCTTTAACTCTTCTCATGTTATTGATACTAACCAATTTATCAAAAATAACATTACATAACCTGTTGTGTCATAGCCACACATTATCAAATTCAACAATTAAACAAGTAGCATCCTCTATATCAAGATAGAATAGATTACCTCTAGTTTCATCATCTTTTCAAATTAGTTTTCCATCAGTATCATATATCTTAGAAATCTTGTTTTCAAACTCAAGCTTACAACCTAAATTGTTTAGTTGTAAGTTTGATAGAACCTTTTCTTTTTATCAAATAAGTTGCATCATTACCAAACCTTATACTATTTCCATCATAATAATTCAAGGTAATGAACTTATTTTTATCTCTAGTCATGTGATGTGAACACCGACTATCGATGACCCATCTATCATTCTTGTTCACACAAGACACTAGTGCAATTGCCTCATCCTCATTAGATTCATACTTCATTGCAAAATACACCACTTCATCATCAAATCCATCCTTTATTTCCTCTTTACCAATGTATTAGGACTTCTTTCCTTTGTCTTTGTAATCTTTGTTGTCTTCATCTCTTCTACTTTTGTACTTGTCACCACCTCTGCAATTTTTCTTCTTTAGACATCTAGCAGCAATGTGACCAACCTCATTCCAATTGAAACACATGATAGGTAACTTAACCTTAAATTTTTTTTTACCTCTATGAAATCTCCTTTCTAGTAGTGCTTCAAGTTGATCTACACATTTCTCATCTATATCACTATCACTGGACACATATTTTACCTTTTCTTCTTCTTCTCATTAGGTTCCTTCAATGTTAGCTTAGCTTTGAAAGAAGATTAAATATTTTTAGGTTTTTAATTATCAAAATTAGATAGCTCAAAAGAAGTGAGCCTACCTACCAAATCTTCAAGAGTTAGATCATTCCCTAACATACATCTTAGTTCTTGTATTGCAAAAAATCTAATAGCATAGATGGGCACCTGTGTTCTCAAAACATTGCTTAGTACAATATCATCACCTATTTTACTAGTAGCTCCTCTTATTGCATTAACAACATATTTTATCCTAGAGAAATATTGAGTAATATTCTCACCTTCTTACATTCTCATATCATTGAACTTGCCTCTAAGACTTTCAGATTTGGCTCTCAAAATATTTTTTTTACCTCCATGAATAGTGTGTAGAGAATCTCACATTTTCTTTGCATTGTCACAACCCTTGATATCATCAAAATTGGAATAACATAGGATAGAGACAATCTCCAACACTTCCCAGTTGTGTTCTTTCTTATTTCTTAGATCTTCAACAGTTAAGACTCCAGCGGGATCAATACGCTCAATAACAATGGTAGATTGTGCATGATCTCCAAGACCTCTTAAGTGTAGCTTCATCAAAAATTTCCATGTAGGAAAGTTATCTCTATTAAGCTTGGGTACCTCTCTTTTTCACATCTTGCTCTTTTTTCTTATAGTCCCTTCAAACTAGACCTCTTAAGCAGATGACTCTGATACAAATTGTTGGAATACTTTTAGAATAGTTGAGAGGGCAGTGAATTAGTTATCCAAGGTCTAGATGTACAATTATATAACTTTTCACAGTTTAGTGAACCCATATCCATAAAATATTATGCAATCACTTAAACTTGTAGGTTACTATCAAATCAACTTTGCAAAAATATAAATATGAAACATAATAGATTCAATAACACATTTGACACAATGATTTAATGTGGAAACCCAATTTGGGAAAAAAACACTAGTAACATGCTACTAATTCTCACTCTTCTAAAGTGATGCCCTGTGAAAGGCCAACCCTATTAAAGGTTACAATGCACACTGTTAAACGTGACCTAGTTAAAGAATTTCAATCACCCTTTTAAGGGTGAGCCTTATTAGAGGACTTTAGATCATTCACTTAGAATGTCACCCAATTAAAGGATATACAAATGATTGTTAGGTCAACCTTAATCCAAAGGATTTATCCTATACTGATACCATGATTAAAAAGTAATAGTAAGGCTTGATTTAATAACAACTTACAACATGCTTGTAGATTACAGATCTTTGTTTCAATCCTCCATTCTGCTTGGCTTTTACATACTTAACTCTAACAGCTTGTTCACCCTTCAAGCATCCATACACTTAAGCCTTCTTTCTTTGCTTTCCAATGCAATATCTTCTCTTAGGTCACTGAATGAAGAAATACCCTAGAATCCTTGTCTTCCTTAGGTTCTTGCACTTGACAACCTTTACTTCTAACCAACAATCTCTATAAATAAAACATTAAGATCTTTTGCCATTCATTCTCCTTCATCTATTTTGGGTTAGGTTTGATTAGGTAGGATTCAATGAATCTACCCTTCTTTTCATTTCATCCCCTTCTAGAAACTTCTCCTTTAATTCTTTTTGAATTTTCCTCAAAATATTTTATCTTGAATTCCATGTCACTAGCTCATCAAGATTACCTTCCACACGGTTCACACAATCGAAGAAATCAAACTTGTCATCTAAGATTCATTGAATCTTTTATCTTTCTCATAATGCTCACACTCAGCATTAATTGGCTTCTAATGCTTGACACATACTACATTGCTCAGCATCCATTAACAAATCACTCTGCATGAACTAAAGTTTACCAGTGCTTGGCATCAACTAAATTTTACTTGGCATACACTGTCTCACTCAACTTACACTAAAATTGACTTTTCTTGGGTCCAACTAATT
This sequence comes from Cupressus sempervirens, assembly GCA_028749045.1. Taxonomy (NCBI): domain Eukaryota; kingdom Viridiplantae; phylum Streptophyta; class Pinopsida; order Cupressales; family Cupressaceae; genus Cupressus; species Cupressus sempervirens. The sequence continues at coordinate 638,739,444 of CM053789.1, read as the reverse complement.
TTTACCTCAAGTTACACTAACTTTTCTTGGCACTTACTATGCATAATGTTAAACTTGGCAAGCAAACTCTGTTTAACTTGTTCTTTTGAACTTAGTCAATGTAACCATCCTTTGCAACTTTATGTAGATTATCAGTGCACTATAATATCAATGTCTTAACTGATCCTTGTACACCTTTTCCATATCATAAGTCAACCTTTCCTCTAGATGTTATTATTACCTCATTTGATCAAATCGTCTTCATCAATCAAATAAATGAAAGTGCTCAAATCATGTAAGAAATTGTCTTACCAACAAGTAACAGGTTTGAAATTAGTGACAAAACAATGAATGAAATGCATATTCATACTTGTATCAATTTTTTTTCAACATGGAGGTCATTATTAAGATGTTGACATTGTTTTTGGTATATTGCATGGTCTCACCTATTGATTTGAAATCTAATTAGAGGTAACTCTTGGTCTAAATTATCAAAGATAATCAAAATCAAAATTGGATTCTCTTTTTCTTATGATTTTTAACTCCTCAAAGTGTGCCCTTTTTATCTATTTTTTTTAGTTTCAGGCATCCTATCACACTCACTTATAAGGTAGTTTTTTTGTGTGTTTTATAATATCTCACACTTTGGTTCAAGGGGCTCTCTAAGTAGTTTGTATTAGTAGGTTTTTAATCTCTACATTTAGCTTAGAAAGCAACCAAAATTTCTATAAGTTTTTGATAGGTTTTCTACTATTTTATAGTTGGCTTGCATCTTGTCTAGCATACTATTTAGATGGAGTAAAACACCAATTCTCAAGTTTTCTAGCTCCTCCATTACTTTGGTGACATCAAAAATACATTTTCCTAAATCTTCACAATTCTTATCCTAATATAAGTGATTTCTATCAAGTTTTATAATGTCCTTAAAATTAGTTTGTTTATAACCCTTCTTCCCATTAAGTCCTAAAGCATCGAGATCTTCTTCATCAATTCCAATTATGAGAGTCAATTTTTCTTAAGAGAGTGGTTTTACTTATTGTAAAAACTATAGACATACATAAGAATTAGTCTTTACATTGTCTTCTCTATTTTATCTTGAAAATCACAAGTTTCTTATCTCTAACCCTATAAAAATTCTAATGTGTATCTTGGAAAAAATATTCTCATCCCATCCCATCCCATCCCCTATATGGTTCAAGATGGTTGTCACACCTTTGATTTACCATAAAGTCGGTTCCTTTAATGCACAAAGGAATATTTTTCATTTCTAGTTACCAATGTTTACTACTAATGTAAAAACAAGTTTTGAAGGGGCCCAAAAGCCTTTACAAAGAGATCACTAAAGATATTCCATTAAAGCCCACAAAATGAAATGAAACAATACCAAGGTGGGGGTTTTACCAATAGGCTTTCTCAACTTGAGACCAATGTTGAATGAAAAAACATGCAACCAAAAAAAAATGAATAGAGTGAATTTATCCCAAGAAAAAATTCCTTATACCCTCCTCAAGTGGGAACAGGGCATCGTGTCAAAACATGGTGAAAACATATTGAAAATTTTACCTTTTACTATAATCCCTCTTCCACCTTAGCAAACTCATTCTTCAACACTAATAAGTTTAGTTCATGTACTCCACCACCCTAGGGAGAAGAACTAGCAACACCTTCACAAGAATAAGAGATAAGGCTAACAACATCTTTAAAGGAAATGACACCAATAGCTAGAGGGACAACACCAACAACAACCACATGCTCAATGCAAGCAGTGAACACTAATGGTAGAGCTCAACCACTACCCAAATCCCTCTCAAAGGTTACAATATTTTGAGACATGACATGTGTAAAATAGGAAACACTACCCACCCTATGAACTACATCATGAGAATCCACTATAACTTGAGAAGAAGCCACATGATGTAGAATGTTTCCCTCAACAAAAACCTCCACCACCCAATAGAACCAACCTGAAAAAAAATTACAAGACCTAAAGGGTCCATCATTACCACTTGAGAGAAAATCCTTCAAGTTTCAGATTTCTTCTCCAACATATAATGCTCAATTGTAGCTCCATTCCATTAAGAAAAAGACATCTTCCTCTTCTCTAAACCAATTTGGGAAATCACATGGCCAATTTTAAAACATCTTCTACATTTGAAGGGTAATCCTTCATAGTCTAGTGATTGATTCCAAGTATACCCTATGATGATTGGAATAATATTTCAAAAAACAACCCCATGAGCATCTCCCACTTCTTCTAAAAGAAACTACCGAAAGATGACAGGGGAGATAAGTAAGTTGAATCCATGTCAATATTTTGTTAAACATCTCAGTAGATAGATTGAAGTCAGCATGCCATGGTTTGATTATTAACATAAATGTATCCTCCTAGCTGAAGAAATGACAACACAATATCTTATATCTTCATCAACATCAAACTTGGAAATGAAATTTCAATAGGGAAAATATATATCATACCTAAGAGGAGGACACCAGCTATCTAGCCATATCATTTGATGTGGTCAAATGCATCATCTTTGTCATGTAGGGGATTATTGTATCTATCAATGTGTTTGTAGGTAAAACAATATCATGCAATTTTAAAAGGTGAATTTCATGCAATAATAAACTAAGTACAATGAACTGCCATACCAGTCAACAATAAAATGAACTAATGCCCTATGTGCAATATTTAAAAACTTTAAATTTTTTTAACCTTAGATAATTGTTTTTTATGCAACTTGATGGAGCAAGAAATTGATTTATCAATTTCTAAAATAATTTATTTATTCTTTTTATATTTTTACTTATTAAATGTTTGTTAATTTAACTTTATATTTTTACAATATTATATTAATTGTAATTAAAGAATATTTGAACTCATTTTTTATTTCAAACTTTCTAAATATTTTGTCATTTTAATATTTATTTTAGTCTTATAATCTATGTTGTAGCTGATTGATTATTGCTAATGTTTTATTTTATTTTATTTTAAATTAAATAATATAAAACCCTCCCAATTTTTTTAATTACTTAATAATATAATAAAAATAGTGTACAAATAATATTATCAGTTTAAATTATATTGATTATTAAGTTTTTATTTTGCTAAATACCAAAAAATAAAATTGGTTGATGGATAAACTAGCAAGATCTAAAATAATTATTATTATGTATTGATATTATTTATTGTTAAGTGTTAAGTTTGAATAGGCTTCAACACAAGATCTCCCACGTGAGAGCCTACCAAGTTGTTGTTGTATTGTAGACCCTTGCCTAAGCATGCAAAATCAAAACCTGACATGCATCATGGAATGAGCACCAATGTCCACACCATGGAAAGCATTTAAAGACTTCAATGCACAAGAATAGCCATTGGAAATGAGAAACAAAAAATTATTTTCTTTCTAGTTACCAATGCCATAATCATAAGTTTGAAAAAGAAGTGTAAAAAAAAATGTCAAAACTCTTTCCCCTATAAACTCTTAGAATAGAGGAGGAAAATGATTTCATGGTGGCTTCAATTTAATCTAGAGACAAAGATATAGGATAGGGATAGATGTAGTAGGTACCCTCTTGTTTATCATGTATGGGATTGGCTCTCTCTTTCATAATCTAGGTTGTCTAAGGAATTATGTGAAACTCTTTATCTAACTAATGTGGTTGATTGATTGATGTTTCGACCTCATAGTTGATGGCTCATAGATTTTTTTACATTACAGGTGAATGTCTTCTTTTTTCTAACTAGTCTCCCTCTTGTTTCTCCTATATCTTGGGTTTTTACACAAATAAAGTGAATGAATATTAAATCTATTCATAACATAAAAATACTAAAACCCTTGTATTAAACACATGAAGTTTGAATTTTTCTCCCTAACTATAGCGAGAAAAACAATAAGAATATTCTAATATATTTTTCAATCCAAAATAGTTTCTAATGGGAATCTATAATAAGGTCTCAAGTCCTAAAGGTAGCAAGCTCTTCCCCACTCTAACATATTTTATGACTGCTAGAAAATGCTATCAAGTATATTATGTTACTTTTGGGAATAAACAATTGCTAGAAAGAAAAAAGATGAGTGAAATATTAAGGAAAATTATATTTCAACTAAGTTTTCTCAAGGCCCAAACTTCCTTTTCAGTACAAAGGAATGATGTTGGGAAAATATATCCCAATTGTTAGGGGAAATGACCCAGTGACCACCCAGGCTAACTTTGTGCACCTACAGTTTCCAATCTGTATGTTGAAATTTGTTGTTTGTTTAAGAACCTCTATAGTTGAGTGAAGAGTTTAAAGCTAACTTTTAGGTATCCCACATTTTAAAAACTCTTTGTAAATAAAAAAAATTTGATCTAGTTCAAAATCATAGATTACAGTTGTTGCTTCAATGCCCATCGCCAGGAGTGATGGAGGCAGTGAAGGAAATGATTGGAGAAATTTTCCAAAACTTGACCCACCACTAGAAAATAAACGTGGACATCACTACAATGGTGATGGCATGGGGTAGGAATTGGTTTTCTTGAAAGAATGATGCACAAAGAGTATACTTGAGGGCAGGACCATTGCAAGAACATATTATTAAAATTGGGTCACTTCCTTTGGTTACACCAAATACCCTAGAGCCTTTGATGAAAAAGTACTTTAGTCCTAGGGCACATGCCCTATATTTTACTCTTTGAAAAAAAATTGGAATGGATGAGTAGGATTATATTCAAGGCTCCATTGTTCTTATCATAGCTTAGACCCTGTAGTTTAGAATGAGCACAATTCTTGATTTTGCCACCTATCTAGCTGAGAAAATTCATAATGGTTTAATTAGGATAACTCAAGGTAAGGTAAACAAGTCTTTCTGCTAGTACTCTTTTTTGATGTACATATGTCTTTACAAGGGAGTAACTTTCTTCTCCAAAGAAATGAAGATGGAATTGGAGAGAGATGGAGAGAAGCTCCTAGTTCAATTATGGAGCACTGACATGACATGGGAAGTCTTAGATGCCAGTTATGTTAGATTTGATAGATACTTTGCTTCAAGGATCAAATTTATTTTGAAAGGGGATAGTCCAAGAATTCCATATCCTTTTTTAGAACTAATAAGACCCAAGGATTATGCCAAGGGGTTGTTGGTCAGTCACAATTGGGGAGATATAATCCCATACCCTGTTTCCACTATGATCAAAGTTTATGGCTTTTTGGGAAAACCCCATGTACTACCTTTTCATGTGCCTTTGAAGATAGTAATTACAGAGTTACTATGGTAGATTGGTTCAATTGAGGAAAGGGAAATATTGGGAAAAGGTAAAGGCACATTCTTTCTCATTATTACTGTTATACATGATTTTTTTTTTTTTTGTTAAAAATAATGGAGAAATTTGAGCCTATTTTTGGATAGATATAAAATGGTCCAATCCCATGCTCGCTACATTGACCTAGAGTGATCTGATGACCTCATTAGGGAGAGAACTAAAGACAAGGCTATTGTAAAAACTATATACTTCTAAGAGGATATCATTAGAAATGTATTTTTATTACAGGAACAAGAGGTTAAAAAAGAAAATTGGGCAGTTTTTAGTAAAGCTTTGGAATTTATTAATGCTTTTGACCCCAATTATAACCCCCTGGTAGATAAGAAATATTGGGGAGCCAAAATGAACACACTGATGAACAATTTTTTTGTGATAATGCAAACTTTAAATGAAAAGAAGGATATCACTAGTACATTTGAGCCAAATTTTTGACCAAAACTTTTGACCATATGATAAATTGGAGTCAATTTGGTTGAATTGTAATGACTTTTGTTAAATCATGATCCCGTGTTAGTCAATTTTGACATGCATGCAAAATCAACAATATCAGATTTCCAGAATCCATTTGTAATGCAAGTTCATTTTGGATTTGATCGTGTGTTTTTTAGCATCATCATTTTAGATCACTCTCTGTAATCCATCGTCAGTCGGATGAGAGACTGCAGGATGCATGCAAAATGTCATATCATATGCAAAGCATGTGAACTGTTTTATAGAATGCCGAAAAAAAATTTACACCCACGCGTTGGTAGAAATTTCTACCTTCATTGGTCAAAAATTTTGACCTTCATTGGTCAAAATTTCTACCTTTTTTGGTCAAGATTTCCTACCTTCAATGGTCAAACTTTTCGACCATCATTGGTTGAAATTTCTACCTTTCTTGGTCAACAATTTTTACCTTCATTGGTCAAAATTTCTACCTTTCTTGGTCAGCATTTCCCACCTTTATTTGTCAAACTTTTTGACCTTTATTGGTCAAAATTTCTACCTTTATTGGTCAAAATTTTGACCAATTCTGGGCAAACCTTGCACTATGGATATTGAAGTTTTTTGACCAAAGTATTGGTTGAAATTTTGACCAACCTGAAGTTTGGTCAAACTTTCGACCGAAAAAATTTCGACCAATGAGTTGGTCGAAGTTGGTCGAAGTTTGGTCAAAAAGTGGGTCAAAATTTTGACCAATAATGGTAAAAAATGGCCTCAGATGCAGTAGTGTATCTTAGTTAAAGCATATCCAGAAAAATCAGCTAAGGTGGAAAGAAGAATAAGTAGTAGGATGGTTGTAACTCTAGGTCAATATACACTACAAAGAAAAATTGGATATGTGGGTAAGTGCACCAAGTTGTGGTGCCAAAAGGGGGGTAGAGGTGGACACCTTTTTCCTAAAATTAGCAATTTCTAAAGTTTGACAAGATTTTGAAGATAATTACACTCAAAATTTTAAGATATGACAAAAACAAAAGTAGTAGTCCTTTGAATCTAGTTTCTAAACTACTAATTTTTTTTCAAAATGGTTTAGTTTTAGGCCATCAAAAAAGGGGGCCACAAAAAGAGGTACTATTATTTTAGAAAAAAACATAACATAGTGCAAAGTGTGGGCCCACTAAAATTTTAACTTTTATTTTGAAATTCTTTAATCGCTCTAGTCAAAAGTTACCTAACACCGTGTAGTTTATTCCAAAATTGTTGGGTAATTTTATAATGTGTATTTTTTTTAATGAATTTTGTAAGTCGACACATCCCAAAAATGTGAAATATCTATGTGCTCCCCCTAAAATTTATTGAAAACTAATCCAAAATTAAAACTTCTTTTTCTCAAAGTGTGTAGAATGGAGTTTAGTTTCTAAAAAACTAACCTTTTGCAAAATTTGATGAACGGGCTAAAATCTATGCCCCAATTAGGACATGTTGGTTTGTTGGTGTAAATAAGTATTCACTATTTACACTTACTTAATTTTAGTTAGGTTAATTCATTTTATTTTATTTTTTTATTAGCCACCTAGGATTATGTGCACTCTTGTGAGTTGTCATGTTGACAACATAGGAGTTCGCAACTCTTTTATGCACATGGTGTCTACAACACATGAGTTAGCACACTAATTAAGCATATGGTGTTTACAATGTCTCCACTTGAGATACACCTTATTATTCTTATCCTATCTAAAATGATGGATAAGATGTGTGCTTAATTTTCATACTTATCTTATCTCCTAGTACTTTCTAGAGAGTTTCTAGGTTCTTCCTGAGAGGCTTTTATATACAGGCACTCCTAGTGTGTACATATATCATATACTGAACAGAGAAATGTATTAGGATATACTCTGATCAATTGATCATATCCATTTTTGATCTACAATTGTGCTTGTGTTTGAGTTCTTAATTCCTAGGTGAATATAGCCCTTAGGAAAATTCTTACATGGTATCAGAGCTATACCAAATTCTTACATGGTATTAGAGCAGTGAGGAGATTTTCTCATCAACATAGTCGTTCGAGATCACTGTTGCTCCAGCACCTCAGCCTGAATCCGGAGTACTGTAGAAATTGGGACTGTCTAGAGCCAAATCTGACCTTGCCATTGCATCTAGAATGCTAATTCAATGAAGATCAAATATAATTTTTCCTACCCTAGGCCATAGTCAAAATTGAGGAAATTTTTTTTTTAAACTGGCACCCAAAGGATCGATTTGCAGTGTTGGTATTATCATTTCATAACTGTACATTTAATTTTCAAATTTGCATTTTTTTTCATCTACATCTCTGCTATTTTTTTTTAGATTCGCATTATTTTTTGGAAATTTTTAGCCATAGGGCCATAGGAGAGATTTTTTGCAGGTGAAGATTGCAGCTTATTGGTGCAAATCAAATATTTTCATCATATTCAAAAGGTCAAAAGGCCCTCAAATCAGGTTTTGTTCCATCCAAATCAAACATCTGAGGCAAAATCTAGAGCCATTTGGTTTTTGGAGGTGCAGCGGTGATTCAAAAAAAATAACAATAATTTTCAAATAGCAGCGGTGATTCAAAAAAAATAACAATAATTTTCAAATAGCGATATCTCCCTCATACAAACTCCTTTTTGCAAGCAATTTTTTTTGTTTTGGGGTAGAATTTTGTGATCTGCACATTGGTGTGGGTGGTTTGAGATCTTTATTTCTAAATTTTTTTGTAACTCACAAATTTCATTTTTATCCACTTAAAATGCTTAGTACGAGCTCATCTGGACATCAAATCAGGTTCTATTTTTTTTGAAAGTTCATTTTTTTGTCTACTTTCTAGATCTAAAACTAGATTATAGGTTCTATAGATAAAAATACTACTTTCAAAAATAGACCCTAAATTGGCAAGTGGCTACAAGGTGCCTAAATCATTCATTAGGGGGGGTTCTTTGAATCATTATTCTTTGATTCTTTGGGGGTTCATTGATTGATCTCATGGAGTATTGTTTCACATGTCGGCATGGCATTAGACTTAGGTTGACAAAAAGAAACTATCACACATGGAGTGATACACTTCTTGATCATCTTAGAAGAGAGCATAAGGAAGTATTTCCTTATTTATGTTCCAACGACTTGATCACTAATGAATCACAGGAGCTTGTTGGTAGACTAGTTTGTATCATTCTTACCAGTCTCTCTTCTTCTAATTATTATAAGTTGGTTGCCAAAATATGGAATCCATATGATCTTTGGATGTATATTTGGGAGAAGTGTGGAGATCCAACCATTCCTCCATTCTCAGAAGATATCATACCTCCAGTTGTAGCAACATCCTCTTCAGATGAGATCACACCTCTAGCTCATGTTGCTCCTACTGATCTTGTTCTAGCCACAGATGCTTCAAATTCAATGTAGTAGGAACCTTTATGTCTTCCCACTCTACCTTCATGAGAAGAATTCCTTCCTACCCTTGTAGGCCTATGCATGGAGTCTCACATTGAAGATGTGGGAGACACTCTTGAGGATATTCATCTTCTCGTTGAGGTGAATTCTTCATTCATTGCCACAGTGATGGATTCATGTACTTCAGCACTATAGGGTACACTTGGTCTCCAGTCTCAGGTGATGACTTCTTGACTGACATTTTAGCTCTATTCTTGGAGTCACACATAGCAGATTTGGAAGACTTATTTGATGATCTACCACTTCTCTTTTCTAAGGATGATCCTTCTATAGTTTTTGTGAGGGCCCACTCTGATCCTCATGTCCATTCTCTACATGATCAGTCTTTTTAGGCTAGTGTGATTGTGGATACTTATGTATAGCATCTATAGGAGGCCTCTTTTTCATTTGAGAAGACTGTTGGTTTCTTGAAGCAAGTTCTACATCACTCCTTGTTTGATATGCACTTATTCTTAGAAATTTTGGAGGAAGCCATCATTAGCATCGACACAGGGACACTTGAACAAGTTTCAGAGACACCGTTCATCATAGAGATTCCTTCTCCATACAAGGGATGCATCTCCTTTGTACCCTTGCATTTGTTTCTTCTAAAGGGGAGGAAAATCATTCAATGGTCATAGATCAGCTTCTACATTGGAGCATTTCTTACTAATCGGCACACTACTTTTAGGGGTGGGGGGGGACTACCTCATCTCCTTCTCCTTTTTGGGGGGACTTTTTCCTCTTAAGGGGTTTTGTCCTTCTCCATTTTTCTCTTGTATATACTAGATATATGTCGTAATAGAGGGGTCTTGATTACTCCATCAATCCATTCATCCCTATTTATCTCTCTTTTTGGGGGAGGGTTTTTCCCATGAGGTTTTCTCTCTTTCCCCGCTTTATGAGAGATTTGCATCTTCATTATGTACATGGGTACCTAAAATGGCCTAGTAGTTGGGACCCATTATGCATTTTCATCTTAGCTTTTGTAACCTTAAGTGCATTCCCTTGAGTTGTACTTAAGGGGGGGTGTTGGTGTAAATAAGTATTCACTATTTACACTTACTTAAGTTTACATAGGTTAATGTATATTTTATATTATTTATTTATTAGCCACCTAGGAGTATGTGCACTCTTGTGAGTTGTCATGTTGACAACATAGGAGTTCGCACCTTTTTTATGCACATGGTGTCTACAACATAGAAGTTAGCACACTAATTAAGCATATGGTGTCTAGAAAATCTCCACCTGAGATACACCTTGTCATTCTTATCCTCTCATCTAGAATGATGGATAAGACGTGTGCTTAGTTGTCATACTTATCTTATCTCCTAGTACTTTTTAGAGACATTCTAGGTGCTTCCTGAGAGGCCTTTATATATAGGCACTCCTAGTGTGTACATATATCATATAATGAATAAAGCAATGTATTAGGACTTACTCTGATTAATTAATCATATCCATTTTTGGTCTATAGTTGTGCTTGTGTTTGAGTTCTTAATTCTCGGGTGAATTTTTTCCCTAGGAAAATTCTTACATGGTATCAGAGCTATACCAAATTCTTACATGGTTTTTGAGGGAAATTGGACATACATTCAAAATAAATCATAATTGAAATGCTTGAAATTGAAATAAATTATATGGCTATATGGCTAACATAGAGATCTATAATAATATGTAACATAATTTTATCAATTGTCAACTGCAGGAAATCTTGAACGAGAGCACAAAAGAAAAAACAAGTATTTTTTGTATGCTTGCTACAAAACACATCTCAGGCTAGTTTAGTGTCTCCAAACCTTTGGGTTGAATCCCCAAGGAAAATCCAAACCTTAGACTTGGTGGTATCAATGCTTTAGAGAGTGTGTGCACGCAATAGTTTGTATGCACTATAGTGTGTGTGCACTATTTAAAGCATTTTTAATTTCAAGGCTTAAATAGTGTGTACGCGCTATAGTACATGCATGCTATTTAAACTTTTTTGAAATTGAAGACTTAAATAGCATGTATGCACTATAGTGCATATGCACTATTTAAGCCTTCAATTTTAATAGAGAGGATGTATAAGGAGAGAGGGAAGGAGAGAGGGAGAGAGGGAGAGAGGGTAAAGAGTGAGAAAGAGATTAGAGGTTGGGGAGAGTGTAGGGGATATGATGTAGAGTGATAGAGAAGAATAGAAAGATAGAAGGGAATGGGGAAAGAGCATAGAGAGAGAGAGAGAGAGAGTTCACATAAATTAAATAAATAATAAATAATAAAGGTATGGGAGGGAGGGAGGGAGGGGATGGAGGGAGAGAGAGAGAGAGGAGAGAGAGGATGGGGTACAGAGAGAAGGAGGGAGAAATGGAGAGAGGGGAATTTAGATGGAAGGAAGGAGGGAGCTAAGGAGGGAGAGAGGAGGGAGGGAGGGAGGAGAGAGAGGGGGGGTGGGAGTTCAAAGCATACATGGGATAGGATGCATAGAGGGACATAGAGTAGGGTATGGGAGAGGGAGAGGGAGAGAGAGAGAGGGGGAGAGAGGGAGGGAGGGAGAGAGAGAGAGAGAGAGGGGGGGGGGGAATGGGGTAGGGAGAGAGGGAGGGATGGAAGCTCAAAGCGTATGTGGGATAGGATGCATAGAGTGGCATAGAGTAGGGGATGGGAGAGAGAGAGGGGGGGGGGGGGGGGGGGGGCGGAGAAAGGGAGGGAGAGAGGGGAGGGAGAAATGGAGAGAGGAAAATGGAGAGGGAAGGAGGGAGGGAGAGAGGGAGGGAGAGAGAGAGGGAGAGGAGGGGAAAGAGAGAGAGTAGAGCATAGGAGTTCAAAGCATACATGGGATGGGATGCATAGAAAGAGAGAGGGATAGAGTAGGCAATGGGAGAGGGAAAGGGACGGAGAGAGGGAGAGAGAGAGAGAGGATGGGGTAGGGAGGAAGTGAGGGGAGAAATGGGGAGAGACAGAGGGACTAATAGAGAGGAAAGGAGAGAGAGAGAGAGAGAGAGAGAGAGAGTAGTGGATGGGATTTCAAAGCGTACGTAGGGTAGGATTCATAGAAAGTGAGAGGGACAATAGAGTAGGGGATGGGAGAGAGATAGAGAGAGACAGAGAGAGGAATGGTGGTTCAAAGAGTACATGAAATAGGATGCATAGAAATAGAGAGAGGGACATAGAGTAGGGGATGGGAGAGAGAGAGAGAGAGAGAGAGAGAGAGAGAGAGGGGGGGGGGAGTAGAGGATGGGGGGATCAAAGGGTACATGGGATACGATGCATAGAAAGAGAGGGAAGGACACATAGTATGGGATGTGAGAGGGTGGGATTGGGATAGAGAGGAGAGAGAGAGAGAGAGAGGGATGGGAGTTCAAAGTGTATGTGGGATAGGATGCATAGAGGGACATAGAGTAGGGGATGGGAGAGGAAGAGGGAGAGAGAGAGAGAGAGAGAGGAGAGAGAGAGAGAGAGAGAGAGAGAGAGAGAGAGAGAGAGAGAGAGAGGGAGGGATGGGAGTTTAAAGTGTACATGGGATAGGATGCATAGAGGGACATAGAGTAGGGGATGGGAGAGGAAGAGGGAGAGAGGGAGAGAGAGAGAGAGAGAGAGAGAGAGAGAGGGATGGAGTTCAAAGTGTACATGGATAGGATGCATAGAGGGACACAGAGTAGGGGATGGGAGAGGGAGAGGAGAGGAGGGAGGGAGGGAGGGAGGGAGAGAGAGAGGGGGAGAGAGAGAGAGAGAGAGAGAGAGAGAGGATGGGGTAGGGAGAGAGGGAGGGAAATGGAGAGATGAGAATGGAGAGGGAAGGAGGGAGGGAGAAATAGAGGGATGAGAGGGAGGAGAGAGAGGGAGAGAGCAAGGGATGGGAGTTCAAAGTGTGCATGGGATAGGATGCATAGAAAGAGAGAGGGACATAGAGTAGGGGATGGGAGAAGGAGAGAGGTTGAGAGGGAGGGAGGGAGGGAGGGAGGGAGCGAGAGAGAGAGAGAGAGGAGAGAGAGAGAGAGAGGATGGGGTAGGGGAGGGAGGGAGGGAGATATGAGGAGAGACAAAGGGAGAAAGATGGAGAGGGAGGGAGGGAGGGAGGGAGGGAGAGTGTGTGTGTGTGTGTGAGAGAGAGAGAGAGAGAGTACGGGATGGGAGTTCAAAGCATACATGGGATAGTATTCATAAAAAGTGAGAGTGACATAGAGTAGGGTACGAGATAGGGAGAGCGAGAGAGAGAGAGAGAGAGAGAGAGAGAGAGAATGGTCGTTCAAAGAGTACATGGAATAGGATGCATAGAAAGAGAGAGAGGGACACAGAGCAGGGGATGAGAGTGGGATAGGGAGGGAGGGAGGGAGCCGAGAGAGAGAGAGAGAGAGAGAGAGATTGATATGGAGTAGGGATGGGGGATCAAAGGGTACATGGGATATGATGCATTAGAAAGAGAGGGAGGGACACATAGTAGGGGATGTAAGAGGGTGGGATTGGGAATAGAGAGATAGAGAGGTGAGAGAGAGAGAGAGAGAGAGAGAGATTAATAGGGAGTAGAGGATGTGGGATCAAAGGGTACATGGAATATGATGCATAAAAAGAGAGGGAGAGAGACACAGTAGGGGATGTGAGAGGGTGGGATTGGGATAGAGAGAGAGAGAGAGAGAGAGAGAGAGAGAGAGCGAGAGAGAGAGAGAGAGATGAATGATGGTTCAAAGCATACATGGAATAGGATGCATATATATAGATAGAGGGGGGGAAACATAAAGTATTGGATGATAGAGGGGAGAGGGGAGAGAGGGGGAGAAAGGGAGAGGGAGGATGGAAAGGTAGAGGAAAGGGAGAGGTAGAGAGGGAGGGGGAGAGTGATAGAGAGAGATAGAGAGAGGGAGAGAGAGAGAGAAGGAGAGTGAGAGGGGGGAGAGAGAGAGATTGGATAGGGGAGTAGAAGATGGGGGTTCAAAGAGTACATGGGATACGATTCATAGAAAGAGAGAAAGGGGACACATATTAGGGGTTGGGGGAGAGAGAGAGAGAGATAGAGAGAGAGAGAGAGAGAGAGAGAGAGAGAGAGAGAGAGAGAGAGAGAGGGGGGGGGGAAGATAGAGAGGGAGAGAGGGAGAGGGAGAGGGAGAGGAAAGAGAGAGAGAGGATGAGGGAGGGAAGGAGAAATGGGGAGAGAGGGAGGGAGAAATGGAGAGGGAAGGAGAGAGGGAGTGAGAGAGAGGAGAGTAGGGGATGGGAGTCAAAAGTGTACATGGGATATGATTCATAGAAAGAGAGAGAGGGACATAGAGTAGGGGATGGGAGAGAGAGAGAGGAGAGAGAGAGAGAGAGAGAGAGAGAGAGTAGTGGATAGGAAAGAGAGAGGGTGAGATTGATATTGGAGTAGAGGATGGGGGTTCAAAGAGTATATGGAATAGGATGCATAGAAAGAGAGAGAGAGGGACACATAGTAGGGAATGGGAGTGGGGATAGGGAGGGACTAGAAGATGGGGGATCAAAGGGTACATGGGATATGATGCATAGAAAGAGAGGGGAGGGACACATAGTATGGAATGTGAGGAGGGTAGGATTGGGAGAGAGAGAGAGAGAGAGAGAGAGAGAGAGAGAAAGAGGAGAGAGAGAGAGAGAGAGAGGGTGGGGGAATGAGGAAACAATACGAGATAGGATGCAAGAGAAAGAGAAATAGGATGGGGTAGGAAGGGAGGGAGGGAGAGGGAGAGAGGGGGAGAGAGAGAGAGAGAGAGAGAGAGAGGGAGGGAGAGGCTGAAGTAGGGAGAGAGGGAGGGAGAAATAGATAGAGGTGAATGGAGAGGGAAGGAGGGAGGGAGCGAGGGGGGGGGGAGAGAGAGAGAGAGAGGAGAGAGAGGAAACATAGAGTAGTGGATGATAGAGAGAGAGAGAGAGAGAGAGAGGAATGGGGGTTCAAAGAGTATGTGGGATAGGATGTTAATAAAGAAGAGAGAGAGAGAGGGGGTGCATAGAGTAGTGTATGATAGAGGGAAGGAGGGAGAGAGGGGAGAGAGGGAGGAGGGAAAGAGTATGGGATAGGATGTAGAGAGAGAGAGGATGGGGGTAGGGAGAGAGGGAGGGACAAATAAAGAGAGAGGGTGGAGGGAGAGAGGGAAGAGAGAGAGAGTAGGGGGTTTCTATTTCGTATGTGATTTTCAATAGTGCATATGTACTATAGTGCACAAGTGCTATTGAGAAATCCATTTTTCCATAGCGTGCATGCACTATTGAGAAATCCATTTTTCCATAGCGCATATGTGCCATAGCACGCACATGCTATGGCCTGAGCTTAGCATGCTATTGGAAATTTTGCAAAAAAAAATGTGTCATTTTTTTGGCACCACAGCTTGGTGCATTCATCCATGTTGTAGTTCAAAATGTACAATAGATCCCCCCTTACAAAAGGCCAAGAACAGAGAGCCCATCTAACACAAATTCCCCTAAGAGATAGAGGTTAGAAAAGGGATCCTCCTCTCAAGTAGGAGAGTATTCACCATCCCAGACTCCACTCAGAGTAGATGATGAAGCATCTCTAAGAGAGAAACTAAGACAAATTGGAGGGGAAGGAGACATAATTGTCACTATTGTTGATATAAAAAGGGAAGTGCATGAGGAGCCTCCTATGCCATCCTTTGATCTCACTATTTCTGATTACAGAGGTAAGGAGATAGATCCCATCATTGCACAATTTTTGTGGAGGATAAATATAGGCAATTTTTGGGAAAAGTCTAAAACAATAAAAGAAAAGCAACCAAACAAATTGGACTCTAAAATTGAGGAAGAGATAAAAGCCAAATTTTTCGAGGATTTTTCTCATCTAACACCTGAGGCTAGGAGATAGTTGGTCAAAGAATTAGGAGTTTTGGTTCTACCTAAATGGTACATAGCTAATGCTATGATTTTTTATTCCATTGGAAAGGAGAAAGATGTGCAGTATAAAACTAAAGAAGAAATATTACAAGCACATAGAGGGGTGAAATTCAGCAATGAACCAAGCTTTGGTGATTTGGTCCATTGAAAAGAGAAATAAGACTAGAATACAAGAGATTCCAAGTGTTGAACATACTGGTACACTCACAATGTACAAAGCAAATGAAGTGGATAGTGATGAAGCCACCAAGATGACCAAAGAAGTGGTAGATTTCAGCTTAGTGGTCATAGGCAAAGAAAAGCATAAATTCCTAGAAATAAATGAAAATTTTGAAGAAGTATTGAAAGCGTATGAGGAAAGAGGAAACAAAATACAGCTACTGGAAAATCAGATATCCCAGTTGGACAAACAACTCTGAAAGAAGAAAGTGGGAGAGTCCAACAAAACAAGGATTGTATATCCTCACCCCCCAATTGAACCATTCAAATCTACCCAAATTGTTGAGTTTCTTGATACCCCACAGAGACCTAAGTTTTACACTGCAAAAGAATTTTAAGGAGAAAAGAATAAACTGTGGGATTTACATGTTGATCTAAACAATCAATATGAAGAAAAACTTAGGAAGACAATCTTATACTTAGTGGATAAGATTGATTGGCCATCATTCTATAACCAATTGGTAGGAATCTTAGAGATTTGGGATCAAATAAGGAGGGATGAAGATACATTAAGGCCCATTGTGTAGAAATGGAGCAATAGAGATAATGATGTTACTTCTATGTTTATCTCTATCATCACCTTATCATGTGATCAAATAGAGAAAAAATTTGATATAGTTAATGATCTGAAAGAATTTGATGAAAAAAGGATTTCTATTCAAAAAATAATAATGATTTTTTTTTTCTAAGTATATAGAAAAAAAGTTAGATCTCTATCCCAATGCACTTAAAAAGATTGACAAAATAAAAGAAAAGGAAGAATGGGGAAAGGAATTAGATGATATGTTGTGCCATAGAATGAATGAGGTCATAAATGAAAAGGGGCATGTATTATGGGGCAATGACTAATGAAGAATTTGTCAAAGTACAATCATTTTATAATATTATTAGAAAAGATTTTGTTGAAATATAACAAATAGGAAGCTTTGTATTAAAAAAGTAGTAGGAGATCTTAAATTTTGATTGGCCTAATGATACTGATTTCAAAAAATGGAAGGAAGAACTTTTGTCCTTAGAAAAAATGGAAATAGAAGAAAGGGGTGAGGGCTAGGAAGAAGATCAAATAAATGACACCTCATTAGAAGAAGAAAAAGTAGAACAATCACCCTCAATTATAGAAACAAGACAACCAACCATAACTACTAGCCAGGCGGACCAAATTGATGATGTGACAGCTACAGACTCAAAAGTAACTATTGCTTTAATAGTTCATGATGATGAAGATGGAGAGCCTCAAGTTGGAGTAAAGATACATGAAATAGAGCTAGGCACATCATTTGCAAGCCTGATAGCTACATATTCTAAGGATTTAGAATAGTATAAAAGCCAATCATCGAATTCATAGCATTAGGAGATGTAATAGAAAATGGGTCCACCAAGAGAATATTTTGATGTAAAGTCTTCTATTGCATATATTTTTGTCTTTTGTGATAGCAACAAATGTAAATATCTTTTTTCTAAAGGATACCTTTCAATTCTCTATGCTTGAAGCTTGTTGCATGTCACACTATATAAGTGAAATTCCAGGGCTAGAGAAGGGGTTTGAATTGTTGTATAATTTTAGGTTTTACTAAGTTGTTCAGTCCAGTCCATTGATGTAACTTTTGTGATTATTTTCTTTGCCAATATTTGAGAATACATGAATGTTACAAGGTTTTAATGCCTTTTATTGAGTTATTTTGAGTTGTTTCAATTGCATGAAACTTTCAAAGGAAATTAATACAAAGATGAACTATCCCCATATTTGTTCTTGTTGAATCTTGTCTCCATTTTTATTACCTTGTTATTTTGAAGTTGTATAAGAAAATCTTGTCTAATTGAATGCAATTAAATCAAGCTATATGTCAATTCACTATTTCTTTTAGTTCAAGGAATTAAATAAATGCTTCAGTGAGATTAATAGGGTTTCCGTGGTAATAGGAAGGATATCTATAAGAATGATTTTCAGCTAGAATTGTTGATAACATTGATTGTAATGCAATCAATTAGATCCACAAATTGAATGGACTCTCAATCCAATGGATCAGGCACTAATCTATTGATTAGTCTATAGATGAAAGATCATGAACAAGCATTTTATTTTACTATTTGAAGAATATCAATGTTGTTCAGCACTTACTTGCACTGAATCTCTGAGTCTTAGCTAGCTACTATTGCCAAAAATACTTGTAAACCTAAGAAGAATTATGACCAAGTCTAATTTAAGGGATGTGTGTTGTGGCAAATTTTCATGGAATGAAAAAAATATGTATATGGTATTAGATTAAAAATCTTTTGTCCCTTAGGTACACCTGCCTTGGTTCTACAGAGCCTAAAGAGTAGAACATTGTTGGTTAACAGTTTGTCCTCCCATTAGATTTGCAATCTCTGGCTCCTTTATCACCCAAAGTGAAAGAACAAAAGGATGTCACCAACAACTAAGTCAGTGTAAGTCTTCTATCACTGCCCTCTGAATTCACAGGTACAGTTCCCTGATTGTATTAAATATTCAATGAATTTGTTTTTATCAATCACGAGATACACTGAGTAATGAAATTGACTGAATTACTTTGTCGGCACAAGCAATTCAAGCCAGATGTAATGAAGATAATCTATAACCCTCAGTAGAATGTCGATTACAGATCATCACATGAGTTTAATATCTAACTAATTCTATCCTATTTTATGAATGCATAATCTATTGAAGAGAATAGAAATAGAATCATACATAGATAGCAAATGAAATTGCTTATGCTACAACTACTAACATGAAATGGAATTCAAGTAGGAATTACAGTTCTATATATAATTTTACTTCTTATTCAGATGCATCTAAATAACTGAATGAATAATAGAAGAATTATACATGAAAAGTGAATGGAATCACCCTCATCGCAACCACTAACATGAAATAGAATTCAGTAGAAAACTGCAACCTCACATATAATTGTTCCATCTATTCAAATGCAGAATGAATTACTAATGGTACAACAAACATGAAATAAAACTAGCAATTGGAATTACTTTTGCTCCAATACTAAGTTTTCCGACCCCTGCATTCCTTTTCATAGCAGTATATATAGATCTTTCAATACATCAAGCTCGTAAGGGCTCTTGACTTTTCCTCTTCTTTGAATACAAAAAGACAAAATATAGAGAAAAAGACTTTTCAAATTTGGGAACTCAAACAATCACTATTTGAATTCAATTTTCTAACCATTTCAGATAAAACTATTCTGACTTGAATACTGTTGACATTCCTGATGTGATCCTTGTGGATTTGATACATCGCCTTTAGCTAACATTTGTAGCTCCTCCTTCCAATGCTCCAGATCACCGCCTGTAGAAAGAGTGTAAGGCTTCAACAATTTTTGATTATGACTTCCCATGTACTTCTGAATTACTCTCTTCGTGCATTCGTATCAGCCGATCATAACTAATGCCTTTCTACCTCTAACTTCGAGCATGTTGACTTGAACTTCAGACCTTCATTTGGGATCCTCAATTCCTTCAGAATGTCGTTGTTGACAACAGTTTTCCTTTTTTTGCATATGCAATAAACAGTTATTGTATGTTATCCTTCAATCTCTAATAGTAGAAATAGCCTTTGAAACTTGATTGTATTTGGCAGACATAATGTGTACAGATAGATGCATGTGAGAATGGACAACAATAAATTTGGAGGATGGCTGATGAATTCTTGTGATCACTGTATGTCTCAATACCAAACAATATGTGCAACATTAGGTAGCCCCAAGCACAAAAAGAGCATTGTTGTTCCCGTGCGAATATGATCAATAACATCAATTGAAAATCGATGTGGTGTATGATATGTAACCTGTCTATACCCTCTATTATCAATTTATCTTCCTTTCTAAGGTCATCATCAACACCTAAGGCAACATTAATACCAATGCTTGATCCTGGACAAATTGGCTTTATCACAACCTTGCCACAGCGAATGTCTAAATGTAAGGATTGCCCCTTTCTAGATAGCAAATTTTCTGGAAGTGCCCCCTCGTGAGACATTGGAAGGACTAGAAGGTTGATTCCTCCAAGAATGTTCAGAAGATGATGAACTAGAAGTTGGTGATGCATGTCTCCAAGAAGAGCTTTGTGATAATCTACCACTTCCTCTGCTGTGCCAAGGATAGGTGAACTTTCGAATACCAAGGACATGGAGAACTCCATGACCTTATGAATTTTTCTCAAAAATAATAGTGCATCAATCATCTTGAGAAAGACTCTCATCAGCTCCCTTGTACATGTCTGGAGAATATTTCACAACTCTCATCTGCAAAAGATCATCAATAAGAGCACGATATCCTTGCCGGGTTGGGATCTACAACCTACCCAATATGAACAGACCTTTAGAAGAACCCAACCGGCTTAGAGAAGAAAAGGCAATGATAGGGAAACTTGACAAGGACAGCCTACCTAAAGAAGACTTAGACCTAGACTCCTTTGATTTACTTGACATGACCATTAACACAACTCATAACATAGAAAACCTAAAACTCGAGCAACAAACATCTATTTGATTTTGTTGAAGTTGGGTCTAGATATAAAACACATAAAATTGTTTATGGGAAGTAGTTGATCCTTAGATTGTTGTGATATTTGTTATCCTGGTATTAAGTATTTTGTTTCTTAGTAGTTGAAAAACACCAATAGAAGGTTTTGATGCAGGGTCAATTTAGGGATTTTTTACATTAAATTTTGTGAAAATTAGACATATTAATATGTGTAACCTTTGAAAACCCCGATAAAATGAGTAATAGATGAAAAATATTTGTCGAATAGTATTTGTGTGAAGATGTTATAAGTTGTAACTAGTTTATAGTTTGAAGGCTAATTTTTAGTCTCTTTATGTATCTTTGAAATTTTATAATAAAATAAAATATTATTACTGACCAAAAAAAAAGCCTTTATAGAATTGGTAGAGTGCAAGGTGGTCTAAAAGTGGCAAAAAAAGTGTTCACTCAAAACTCGCCACCAAAACCCCCCATTGACTGTTACCTTTTAGACATTAAAAAAACTCTTAATGATCCAATAAGCAATTGATTTTGCATCTATTAATGTTCACTTTATAGAGTGAACCCACCCACTTGGTAGAAAAGGTGGTGATGGGATCATTTTAATTAAAACACATTGTCCCTGGGAAAAATCAAAACCCCATGTTATTACACCCCACCATGACCCTAACTTAAACATGATCGACTAAATTATTATGCACAGTGACACATATTACCATTCACTAATGCCCATGTTACCACCCATTGCTAACCCATTTAGTAATGAAAAATAACCCTAAACCTATTCATTTTTCATTGTCTTTAAGTCTCTCCCAGAGTTCCCACCACACTCATCTCGGCCATTGCTCCAAACCTGGTTCATCTTCTACATTTCAAGTGAGGACTCATAAAGTAACAATATCTCTCTATTCATTTGTGCTACCCCTTTCTCCTATCCATCTCCATCCTAAGGAGCAGAAAGAGGAGAAAGTTGGGTATGCGGAAGGGGAAGTGCAGACCAATAATAGGAGGAAAACCTGGATCAACTTCAATGTCAAGACTTCCAAGATGGGCATCTTCAGGGAGGCCATGAATCCCCAAATCCTTGTGGACAATCAAGAAGAGCAGTGGCTAGAAGAAATAATTTATCCGGTGATTGTGGCTATTTCGGACAGAGCCAGGGAGATAGGGATGAACCTCTTAAATAATGCTCGCAATAGTATGATTGATAATTTTAGATCAATCAAATGGCTTTTCCATGAGCTTGAGGAGTTTAAAGATTGGGTGAAACATATTGAGGCAACAAGGAAAGGGATGGATGCCAATAGGAGGATGGATTCGGCTGACAGGCTCAGTCTGGCAAAAAAAGGATACACAACCTGGAAAACTACAATCACAACCTTGCAAATTAGATGTTCTCCTTGTTAAGCTCCATAAACAACAACATCATCTCTCTCATGGGTTGGATCAAAGACAGAGAAATGCACGAAGATGAGGATGGAAAAGATGGGATGAGGCCAGAATGGAGGATGACTCTACAAAGGACAACTCCATTCCTGATCAGGACCAGGGGAATCAAAGAGCGCAATAGATGGAAACGAAGGAGAATCAACTTGCCTTTGAGGATGCTTAGGTTATGCATGATCTGGAGTGAAAGAATGAGGAATAAATCTCGCATGTTCTTTTGTTTATCATTGTCTTTTAGCTTTTTGTTCTGTCTTTAGGTCGTGGCTTTGCTTGTTTTTTTCTGGTCTTTTCTCAGAACTCTTTCCTTTGGCTGGGCTTAATGCTTATTATCAGCCTATGAACTTAAGCATTTTTGGCTAGGCTTTCACGCTTGTTATCAGCTTTTTTTTGTTTTAACTATTGGGTTTTAGGTTCCCTGTAAAACCTATTTATCTAATCAAAAACAATATCTCTCTATTATTTATCATTCACTTAGTGTTTCCATTATTATCCTACAATTTTTATTGTGTCTTTGGGGGTTTCACTGTGAAAAGATGCATGTATTGTGAAAGAGTAATTACTTGAGAATATGGTAAACATATAGTGTAGAATGTCGATAGTAGCATAGCCTTTTGGTCTGTTTGTTGTGAATTATTATAGTTTTTGGGGGTTTATGTGAATGATTTTAGTATGGGGTTTTCTATTTGTTTTCTCTGTTGGAATTACAATAAGAAAGGTAAACTTCTAGGGGGGTGAATCAATAGTTTAAACTTGGAACCATAAAAACATTCACCACACATCCATAGCATACATTCAATGAGTAAACTAAAATAACATGTAAAGCATGTACATCTAAAACATGTAAGCAAGTAAACATTCACACACATATGACACCAAATATAATTACCCAAAAACCATCCAATGAGAAGGTAAAATTGGGGTGGGGATGACACCCACAAATCTTCACTACTATGGTAATAAAGTGTATCCAATGAAGGTTACAATATTTTGACCATGAAACATGATCTACCCTATGAAAGCTCTACTTTGTTAAAGACTTACAAAGACCATTAGGACTTACCCTGTTAAAGGATTTCAACACCCTATTAGAAGTGTGCCTTTCTAAAGGACTTCAACTCATAATTAAGTAAGTAACTTGTTAGAGGATTTCAATATAGTCTGTTAGGACTACTTTGTTAAGATATTTGATTGATTCACCTGTTAGAATGATTCAACAATGATCTTGTGGTTAGCACTTGGTTGCTTGATGATAGATCACCTCTAAACTACTCTCTTCTTGATCCTTCTTGATCAAATGTCTCTTTTCTGCTCTCTTCTCTTCTTATGTTCTCCTTTAACTAATTCTACAATGTACTCTCACTTCATAACTCCTTAGTCACCATGAATTCTTTGTTTGTGCATGCAAACTACTCTCTTCACTCCTTCCACATTCATAGAATGTTTAGGGTTTTATCCTTCTTAAGAAGACATAGGTGACTTAGGGTTAGGTATGAATCCATGGCTATGATTCATCCATTTTTCCACTTAATCCTTCCCATTTTCTAATTGGCTACATGTACTACATTGGAAATCCAACTTAAGTTTTGTCCTTATCTCTAAAATATTGTAATTCAATCTTAAGTTGGCTCAAAAATAGTTTACATAGTTGTTTGTGTCATTACAAAAAAATATGTCAAAATTTCCTTACTTAGCATCTGAGGTCTCTAATGCTCATCATATATTGTCTTTATACTATGACTCGGCATCTATATCACTCAGCATGCACTACTTGCTCAGCTCTTGAATCACTCGACATACACTTTCTTCTCGACACTTGAGTGACTTGGCACATGAGTGACTCAACACTCACTGTGGACTCTGCATGCTCTATAATATACATATTGTGCTTGGCATGTACTACTTTTTTGACATGAACTAAGTAAATTATTTAAGTGTGTGGACACTCATTTGTCAAAACCAATCAGAGATCAACAATCTTCCCCTTTGACATGAGTGTCAAAAACACTTGAGTATGTAATAATATCATTAATCTTATGAGCATAACATATCTATAACTCAACTTATGTACAAAACTTTAAAATTTCAAAATCCTCAAAATTTGATAACTCCCCCTGAGTTGATAAGTCTATTCTATAACCAAAATTTTGTACTTATGCTAAGTAAATGTGTCTCATTTAATACACTTTGACTTCATACTATTTTATGTTTTCTCTCCCTTAGCTTAATCTATATTTTCTCTGTCTCTCCCATAATCTATATCTCCCCCTTTCCTCTTACTCTCCCCCACTATCTCACTCTCCCCCTTTTTGACACTTATGTCAATTGGCTATACACTTATAGTGCATTTGTCCAAAAAAGATTTATGGACATCTAAGATAATCTTGAGAGTGGCATCCCAATTCTCACATGCTACATCCAAAGACTTGATTTGGATGGCCAGCTTAGCAGCAAGGTGGACTAGGTCATCTAATGATGAAAGATTTGGGTCTTTCTTCATGAGAGTTTCAGCATAACCTAGTTCCTTGTGCAAAATTTCAATGTGGACGGTCAATGTTGTTTGGATGCTAATCAGTTTGGCCCTTATATTGGCCTCATCTGCTAACAATGTAGCTATCTGACTATGGGTTTATAGAAAAGCTCTGAAGTGCTTCTCACCTTGAGCTGGATTCATAGGAAACTTTGCACCTAATGCATTGATGTGGCTCTCCAAGCTTAAAATGTGACTTCTAGTTTCTTGGCTGAAGAGTGTTGAATTACACAATTTAGTGTACAATGAGAAAATTTTCTCAAGTACCTTCTTCACATCCTCAACCTTAGTTGCCAATGAAACCTGTGTTAGTGCTATGTCACCTAACATCTTTTTAATTAATTTTCTTTGGAGCTTCTTTTCAAACCATTTGAACAATTTGGCATTTGTGTCAAGGTCTATATCACTAACCTTTTCCACTATGTTTTTCAATTATTCAATTAGTGGCATGGTCTCATCTAGAGTTGGCAAAATAAATGCATCTAAAAAGATGTCTTTGATATCCTGCAATGTCTGCTTCTGCATGTGCTCCCTTCTAATAATTCCTTGATTCTTCTTCCTTGCTAGGGCTTCCTAGAGTACTCCCATCTGCTCTATGGTCATTTTAGCATAATCTTACTTTGGTAAAACAATTTCTTCATCAAGGCTTACATCTCCATATTGTATGACTTCTTCTACCTTTGATGAACTCAAGCTCAGCATTAAGATCTGCAATGGTGTTGCATCTATGCTCAGTTTCTGAAGAGTTTGAGTGGAAGGATGCTGGTAAGGTTACTAAAGCTTTAATAGTTTCTTTCTCCTTCACTCTAGGTGTCAACTCTATCTCTTCAAGCTTTCCCTATTTGGTTACAATGCCTTTTGATGTACCTTGTGTTTGTGTTGTAGGTGAAAATAAAATTATTTGACATGTTTAACTCTCTATTTTTGCAGTGCCTTGTGTTTCCACTATACTCTATTCAACCGTATCAACCTTAGCAATTGTATCAACCTTTTTTGATGTGGCTTCTAGTACTTTGTTCAAAGTTTGTACATGAGTGACTTGAGGGATGATGGAAGGTGGTTCTTGTGGATTCACCTCTATCCTTGTTGTCTAAGTCACTATCTTCTACAATTCTTTCGCACTCACCAATACAGGATTATCACAAAGTTTTGTCTATCACGTGGACTAATCAAGTATCTTCTTGAGATATTTCTCTATAAGGGGATTGATGTTCTGAACTATGACATTAGAAACATCCTTAACAGTTACTATTTTAGTACTTTCATTAGTTACATGTTGAGGGCTAACATTAGAAAAATGTGTGCCCTGCACACTATGTTCTTGTTTTTGCTCTAGCTTAGTTGTTGCCTTGTCATCTATGTTCATTTCTGTTCCTCCCTAACCAATATCTTCATTTTTATCATCTTCCTCATCATATTTAACCTCAATAGGTTGTTGTTCCCCCTCCTTTACTATAGCAAGCCCATATGTTATCTTCCACATATGTGTGGACTTCTTAACTACATCTTCAATGTTATTTTGTAAAATGTTAAAGGCTCTATATTTAGGTACAAACCTAACTACATATTCCTTCATAGCTTAGCAATCTATGCCTTGCTGAGTTCAGGCATCACTTGTGCAAGTGAGGTTTCTTTTATTTATCTCTCCAAGTTCAAACAATAGTGCCATTTCTACTCAATTTTGTCATATATGTTAGAGTAAATAATTAATTAATTATTAATTATTTATTCTATTTTCTTAAGCTTACTTAGGTCATGCATTTATTTAATACTTTAGTATTTAATGCATGTAGTGGTTAGTTGTTGACAACACGGGACTTTGTTCCCTTCTAGTTGTCACACTTATCTTCTACCACTTTCCAGCTTGTTCTACAAGCTTCCATGAGCTCTTTATATTCGGGCTCTCCCTCTTTGTATTTTCACAACATAAGATCATTGTGCATATTGTAAATACATTTCTTATTGTGTTTGCATAATTTTCTCTCATGTCCATTTAGGGTTTTTCCCTTGCTCCATGCTCTTCCCCCTTCTTGGCTTCTCTTTGACAGGTTCTCGCATGCAAGTGATCTTGGGCATCTTCGGAGTTGGCTTTCCTCAACTCCAACAATATAAACTCTTTGGCATTGAGTTGGTAATTTCTAGTGGAGTACTCTTGAATTTTTCCATCATGGCATATATTGTTGAAAATGATTGAAAAAGATCATGAATGAAGAATAATGGAACTGGTAAAAATGCTTTCAATCATTTTTTTGTCATTGATGTCAAACTTGCTACTTGCAGGAATGAAAATTTCTTAAGTGATCCAAATACTATCAATTGGTTGATTGACAAGGAGGAGGCAATCAATAAGATGTAACTAGAGCACCGAGAGAAAGGTTGAAGTTATGATGTTGTAAAGAAGTATAAGGATCAGCTAAGCCATTGATGAAATAGATTATTGATGACATACTCTAAGACATAGAGAATGGACACATCAAGACACATCAAAGATGTAAGGATTAACTAGGTCATTTTTAAAGCCTAACTAAGTTCATTCGAGAGAGCCGAGCTAGCTAGGTAGTGCCGAGAAAGTTTAACTTTAGTGTGTGCTGAGCAATCTTTCGGGTGTCGAGTAACACAAAATTGTTCAGGTGCCAAGCAAAGCAAAAATGCTATAGGTGTCAAGCACCAGTAAAAGAACAATAGAAGCCGAGTAACATAAAAGGAGTTGAGCATCAGTAAACCAATGATGCCGAGTTGTTGCATTATTTCTTAAGTCAAAAGATTCACCAAATCAGTGATGATAAGTTAGTTACATCAAATTTTGTAAATTAGTTGAATGATAAGGATGAAGAGTAGATGTTACAAAATTTTATGTAAACCATGCAAACCAATTCAAGGCGAATGATGATGGATCTATCATGAAGTTTCTAGAAGAAATAATTTGGAGGGAAAAAAATACCATTTTCTCAAGATCAAATCAAGATTTGAGTGGGAAATGAAGAAAAAAACTTCTTTATAAGGAGTTACGGGTCAAAAATCAAGTGTGTGTGAGAGAGAGTTGGTCAGACGAGTGGTCATGCGAAGGATCCAAGAGAAGGCTAGTGTGAAGTGTTAAGAAGAGGACATAGTGAGGAGTAAGGATAGAGCATCAAGACTCTGAGTTGATCAAGTGACCATAGAGTGCATTGGCATAATGAGTGGAAGAACTCAAGGAGATAGATCTTGAAGGGTGAACAAGCTATCAGCACTGCAAGGAAGAAAAGCCAACAAAAGAAAGGAACTAAAGAGTGATCTGAAATCTACAAGGTTAAAGTTGCAATCTTTATCAAGTCAAAACCTTTCTAATACTTTCTTACCATTGTATTAGATATTGAAATCCTACATTGCTAGGTTAGCTTAACAGCTAGGTGGATAAGCCTCAAGAAAAGGATAGAAGATCCCCAGGAGAAGGAGAAGAGATCCTTAGGAGAAGGATAAGAGATCCTCAATAGAAGGATAAGAGATCCTTAGGAGAAGGATAGGAGATCCTTAGAGAGGGATAAAAGATTCTTTTGAGAAGGTGACTATAAATCCCATGGACTTAGGTGAGCCTAAAAGCTCTATGTAAATGCTTTAACAGGGTGACATTCTAATTTTAATGTTCTTAAGTCCTCTAACAGAGTGTAGAAATCCTTTAACAGGGTCACATTTAACAGTGTGTTCTAGCCTTTAACAGGGCAGACCATCAGAAGTGGTTAAAATCAATTGCGCAGTTATTTTGTGGGTATCATCCCCACCCTAGTTTTACCTTCTTATTCCTGGAGGGTTTTTGGTTCATCAAAATCATTTGTGTTATGGTGTGATGCATGTTTACTTTTCATGTTTAATTGTATGCATGTTAAGAAAGTAAAAAGGATAGTACTTCTGATTCACTCTTGTTTTACTAGAAAGTTTGAATTGGACATTACAAGACTTTGAATAACTGATTCACCCCCCCTCTCAGTTATTCTAAAGAATTCTAACATATATAGCCTCCTCCACTTGATTTTTCTCCACTTTACCCAAATTATCAAAATCAACATGTGTAAATCCTAATAAGTTTGCACTATTCTTAATATTTTCACATAAATTTTCAAGATCTAATAAAGGATTGTGACTCACCACCTTGAATTGGCTATTTTCATTTGACTCTATTTTCTCCTCATCGGACTTGAATTGTGCAACATATTTCCTTCTTGGTCTTTTCTACTCTTGACCCCCCTGCTCTATAGGTTTTGTCTTCTCTTTTTCCTTTTGTGCACTTGCACATGCACTAGCCCTTTTAGTAGGTGCAATTCGCTTGGGTTGACTCAACTTGGATACCCTATTGGATTTTGTCATTGGTTGGGCCTTAGCCTTCCTCGTCTTTGGCTCAGCAAGAGTAGGTGCTTCCTTAGCTTCTTCTCCCTCAACACCTTCAGTAACTTCAATTTCTTCCTCTTCTTGGTCTTCTCCCATTCCTTATGTGAGTGCAAGTGGTTATTGTGCCTGGATGTCTTCTTCCTCTTCTTCCTCTTCCTCTTCTGCTTCTTCCTGCTTGGCAGCCTCACCAAATTTAGCTTTTAATTTCTTTACCAATTTATCTTTTTTCTTAATACATGAGGTAGTCTTCAATTCAATTGTGATTTTGGACTTTTCCATTTCATAGTTTCTAAATGTCTTAGCATTTTTATTTACCTCTTTTGCAAGTAATGTAGTAATAGTTATAGAGATATCATCCATATTTATTTCATATCCAAGTGGCCTCAACCATCTCACCCTTGGTGTAGCAGCTTGTACAAAAGTATAATCAGCATCTACTAGAAAATAGACATCATCATAATGCTTTTCTACTAGAGATACTGGTATTCTCAATCTCCTCTTCATTTTTTTCTTGAAGTCTTCAAAATATCTTGTCATCAAATATTCAAAATTCTCACCCAATTGTTCTCACCAATCTGCACTGCCAATGATCTATTTGTTTTCCATCCCATAGTGCCAAGTGTAGGGAATGTGTTTTGAACATCAAACAATATGCATATCAAAATAGAACCAAATTTACATTTTGTACTCTTAGTTTTCCTTATTACTCCAAGGTTCTCTATTAGTTGTTGTAATTATAACTCTACAAGATCATATGTGTGATCTTTCTTAACAATTTTATATCCCACATCCACTACTATATAGGGTACATTGTACAATCTGCTAGATTGGTAGAATTTGTGTTAAATAACCCGTACAGAAAAGTCTATCAAGGGATCAATAATTGTGTCAACTTTCATAACTCTCTTGTTCCATACAGCTCCAGTGTTCTTCATAATTACCTCCTTTGAATCACTTCTAAGTGTCTTAGGCCGATCTAGGGTTGGGTAACTAGTAACCCTATGGATTATTCTTTTGGTTATCTTGATAGGTCCATTATCCAGCCATAGTGAACCATCTTGAATATTGCTATTCAGTATCCTAATCCATTCTATCTTGAATACATTCGAGAAATCTAGGGCATGATTTAACCCTTTCCTCTCAACAATTTTGAATTCTTCTTTCAACACACTATTCTCACATAATTTTTTGTATGCTTCCCTGATCTCCATGTCACCAATGCTACCAATTTTATAGTTATAGCATTTGCTAACATCTTGCACCATTGAAACATTTGGTGGTATCATGGGTAATGCACTAAAGGGTCTTGCTTGTAAGACATGTTCGGTGTGGCCTTGAATATGGGTTTCTTAAATTCATTACTAACCAACTAAATGTTTAAAACCTCCTTACCCTCTACTTTCTTTGAACTAGAAGCCATCATCTGAAACTAGGGTTTATGAAAACATACAACATGGCTCGACTCTTAATAAATACCTTATAAAATCTAATGAACTAGTGATGAATCATTTCTCAAACCTTTTGCAATCGCTTTGAATGGATTTCCAAATCACTTTCTGCTCTCCTTGCTCTTTCTCAATTTCAAAATGATGTGAAATGAGCTAAAAATTGATAAAATACCCATTGAAAACCTAAAATTAATGTTGATTTCTTACACAACTATAAGCTTGGCATCGACCAATTTCAAGCTCACTTGGCATCCATTAACATTTCATTCACTCAACAACTATTATGAGCTCAACATCAACTAGCCAATTTGATAAATTGACATCCTCTTGCATTTCACTCTGCACATATAGGAAACTTTTCATGCTCAGCAGTAACATGAAAAACTTAAAGAATTTACTTGGATTCCTAATAATATCTTGCATCTTTATTCATGCTACTATAATCTTTTTAGTACTAAATTCTTTTAGAATTGATGTATGATATAACCTGCAAATATTAGTCCCACATACCTCTTGATTGCTTAGTTTGATAAGGTGTGATCACCTAACCCATTGGGTGAAGTGATCCCTTCTCCATTTGATGTGTTACAGTCATCTTTCTTCTTCTATGTCTTGTTCATTTCATTTCTGATATTTTCAACATCTACCTTGCCTTTTCCTTTATCAAATTCACAACTTGGTGCTTTTGACTTTGTTGGACAATATTTGCTAACGTGACAAATCTTCAAACAACTAAAACATGTGGTTTGACTCAACCACCTTTTGTAGTCACCTTTGAAGTGTGTCCTAATATAATTCTCATGGACATGTCCATATTCTTGACAATAATGACAGCTATATCTTGTATTATAATCTTAGTTATAAGAGTTCTCATTGTTCCTTACCTTTGTTTTCCTATTTGATGACCACATGGATTTGGATCTACACTCAAAAGCTCTATGTCCATACTTATGATAGTTGTAGCAATATCCTTCAAGTCTTTGTGTGTGCATGGTCTTGGTTCTGCATTCATGTGCCTGATGACCTTGTTTGTTTCACTTATGACAGTGAACCATGCCCTTATGATTGACATTCTGATTTGTAGTCTTGCTCCTACCCACATTAGTAATATGTCCTTTCTTACTACAATTATTACAAGTAGGTTTGGAGTTCTTACCTTTCTTTAGCACTTTTGGATAATTCTCATTCTTCAGTATTTGTGTATCCCAGTCCTGATGTGTCATTATTAGATCTATGCGATCTCAATAATTGCTCAAAATATTTGATGGCTTCGCATAGTTTGTTAAAACTTTTAGCAAATTTATTTTCCCTTTTTAGGTCACTTTGCAATTGCTCATTCTACAACTTCAATGTTTTTATCTCAATATCATTGACATTTAGCTTATAGTTGGCATTCATCATTTGACTTGGAGTATTCAACTGCATGTTGGAAATCTTGGTTAGTTTTTAATAATTTATCTTCCAGTCTATTGGGCAGAACTCTTTTGTCCTCTTCAATCATAGCTTTATCTTCCATGGCTTTCTTTGTCTATTCAGTCACTTCACATAGCAGTATGGCTTATGATTCTTTCTCTAACTTGAGATTTCCAATTTCCTCTACTTGGATTTTATTCTTTTCCATTAGATCTGCAACTACTGCATCAAATTCATTGGAGTCTCTATTAGCAAATAGCTTAGTAGTGTTTATCTCTTTGTATTGTGTCTTTCTCTGTAATAGCAATTTCCTTCCTTCTCTTCAAGGATTTCTTTAGTTCCTCTCTTGATTCATTCAGTTGATGTAGAATGATATGTATTTCAATCTCCTATTTCTCAATAGTCTTTCCCAACTTGTAGGCTTCCATTTCCAAGATCTTTCCTCAAAGCTGCAAAGCTTCTCTTTCATAGAACAAGGCTCTGATACCAATTGTTGGAATTACAATAAGAAAGGTAAACTTCTAAGAGGAGGGGTGAATCAATAGTTTAAACATGGACCCATAAAAACATTCACCACACATCCATCTCGTATATTTAATGAGTAAATTGAAATAATATGTAAAGCATGTACATCTAAAACATGTAAGCAAGTAAACATTCACACACATATGACACTAGATATGATTACCCAGAAACCCTTCAATGAAAAGGTAAAAATGGGGTGGGGATGACACCCACAAATTTTCACTACTACAGTAATAAAGTGTATCCAATGAAGGTTACAATGTTTTGACCATGAAACATTATCTACCTTGTGAAAGGTCTACCCTGTTAAAGGCTTACAAAGGTTGTTAAGTCTCACCATATTAAAGGATTTCAAAACCCTATTAGAAGTGTGCCTAGCTAAAGGACTTCAACTCACAATTAAGTAAGTACCTTTTTAGAGGATTTCAATACAGTCTTTTAGGACTACTTTGTTAAGAGATTTGACTGATTCATTTGCTAGAATGATTTAGCAATGATCCTATAGTTAGCACTTGGTTGCTTTATGATAGATCACCTCTAAACTAATGTCTTCTTGATCCTTCTTGATCAGATGTCTCTTGTTGTACTTTGTTCTCTTCCTCTATTCTCCTTTAACTGATTCTACAATATAATCTCACTTCATAACTCCTTAGTCACCATGAATGCTTTTCTTTCCTATGCAAACTAGTCTCTTTTCTCCTTCCACATTCATAGAAATTTTAGGGTTTTGTCCTTCTTAAGAAGACATAGGTGACTTAGGGTTAGGTATGAATCCATGGCTGTGATTCATCCATTTTTTCATTTAATTCTTCTCGTTTTCTTATTGGTTGCATGTACTACATTGGGAATCCAACTTAAGATTCATCCTTATCTCCAAAATATTGTAATTCAATCTTTAGTCAACTCAAAAATGGTTTACATAGTTCTTTGTGCCATTACAAATAAATATGTCAAAACTATCTTACTCGAAATCTAAACTCTCTAATGCTCAACTTATATTGTCTTTATATTATGACTTAGCATCTATATCACTTGACATGCACTGCTTGCTCTTCTCCTGAATCACTTGGCATACACTATCTACTCGATACTTGAGTGACTTGGCACATGAGTGACTCGGCACTTACTATGGGCTCGTTATGCTCTATAATATACATGTTGTTCTCAGCATGTACTACTTGTTCAACATGAACTAAGTAAATGACTTAAGTGTGTGGACACTCATTTGTCAAGATCAATCTAAGATCAACATTCTATTGCTCTTATCTATCATTTTCTTAGTGTTTCCATGATTATCATGCAATTTTTATTTTATGTATTTGGGGTTTCACTATGAAATGGTTGATTTATAATCATTTCTTTGAGGTGTTTTAATCAATGATTTATGTTTTGTAATTAGTGAAATTTTCAATATTTTCAAGGATTCTTCAAAGGGTTTACAACTATCATTATTTATCAGTATTAAAATGTCAAGTTTTTAAGGGTTTTCTTCCCCCTTTAAAGACAATGCAGGAAAATTTTAGAGTAAAAGCAGAATGATAAAAAGGGTTTCAAATGGTTTCAAAATATATAGATGAAATATAAAAGGGAATATTTTAGATGTGATATTAATTTCAATCAAGGGTTTCTAATCATTTAAGGGTTTTGAATTATGATATTGTACTGAAGAGTTTATAGTCAAGAAATGAGTACTTTACAATATCGAAAAAATCATTTCTTGTTATTGTGTTCCTTTCAAATGTTTCAAGTACATTGTAGGTAATGTGCAAGGAAGTAGTAATTTAAGAAAATCATATAAAACAAAAGGTGAACAATGTACAATAACAATTAGAAGTTTCTTGCAGGTTTCAGTTCAAAGATGGGTTATTGTATGTGTGTATTATGATTCAAGGGTTTATAAGGATTGAAGTGTTTTTATTTAATGGTTTCTTGGAGGGTTTTCAATCATTGATTTCTATTATGTAATTTGGAAATTTTTAAATATTTACAATTGTTCTTGAAATGGTTTACTAATATCAATGTTTATAGTTGTTTAAATGCCATGTTTTTTAAGGGTTTTCTTCCACCTTTAATGACAATGCAAGAAAATTTTAGAGAAAAAGGGAAATTATAAACATGGGTTTCAATTGGTTTCAAATTATATAGATGAAATGTAAAAGGGAATCTTTGAAATGTGATATGATATTTTATTAATCATTATTAATTTTTGTACTATTTGTGTATCTCCACATCTGCTCCTAGTACTCATATTAATTGTGGGGATTTTCCTATTTTCATGATTATCTCCCTCATATTATAGGCTCTGTAAACTTTGGCACCAACTCATGCTTCATGCCACCCTCCTTTGGAATAATTACATAGCCCGATACCTTTTTTATTTTGTCATTCATTTGTTGGCCACCTTGAATATACTCATTTGTATACATCTATTCAATTGCACTACCTCATTCAAGTAACTACATGCATTATTATGTTGTCATCAATCTCCGCATTGTTCAATTGACATTGACTATGTATATTGTTAAGTTCAATTGGACTGTTTGATTTCTTAAATTTGTATTGACTATATGCCTTGTAAAGTTGACATGACTTGTATGATCTATGAAGTTCACATTGACTATATGCATTCATCAAGGTACCTTTCCCATGTGGGTGTGCATATTCCTAATAAAATTTGATGTATGCATATGCGTAAGGATTTATCCATGCTTCAACTCACATGCACGTGTAGAAGACTATATCTACTATTCAACTCACAATAATTCTATGCAATACTATGGTTTTTAATATACCACTTTCCATTGTTGAGCTAACAATATTTCTTTATACCATTTCCATTGTCGTGATGGGCCACTAAATCTCTGTACAGTCTCAAGAATTGTTGTCATTTGTTGTTAGAATTATATTTGAGTTAGAGGTAATATTGTAAGTCTTGCCAATTTAATTAAATTAAACATATGCAATCACAACTAATGAAACTAATTTAACAGATCGATGCAAAAAAAAGAAAGCACAAATAATATATATTTTAATCTAAGAAGCCATTACATTAAGAGAATATTAAATGCAATTCATTGTATGAAATGACCGACCACTTCCCACCAAAATTCAAAATTCAAATCGATATACCATTCCTTCTATGATAAAATTCCTATAAGAATGATACAATGCCACATTTATATCTTAGAGGGTTCCTTGTTTGGATACTCTCAGTTGATTCTCTGTAGTCAGCAAATTCTCTATGCTTGTTCAGGTTGGTAACATACTACTACTTTCATATTTATTTCCTTTTTTAGTGTTTTTAATGCACTCTAATTACTAGTTGTATATCTTATCTGAGTGTTTTGAATGTACATATTTTCAAAGTTCCATTTCATATTATAGTGGTTTGAATGTATGTTCTTTTACAGGTCTTAGTGCTTTAGAAAATCACGTTCTTTTAGCTTCTTGTCTAAGTTGTCTAATTCAATCAAATAATATGAATGGTTGATATATGTTTCTTTCTTCTAGGTGTTATTCATGGAAAAAAAAATTTGATATCTTGTGTCAAGTCTCTTGTCAAGAGTCATTGGAAGAGAAATGCTCCTGATTATTTGTTGCACCAAATAAATACATACATATTTCTATTGTTTATCTTGTGTGACATAATGTAGGTGACCCCCATCTGCATGATGGGGTCATCTTTGAGCTTTTATTTTCTATCCTTCTCTATGATATAGGTAGAATTGACTAGGTCTTGGACTTATTTAGCCAAGTTGTGGCTCCAACAAACCAGGAAAAAAAAAATTGGGGATTAATAATATTGATCTTGATGCCAACATTGGAAAACTTTCACAGATATTTGATTTTCAAATAGATGGCTCTCAAGATCTTATAATAGAATCTTGGGATATGTTCAAATGTTGTGTTCTAAGGATGACTACAGTTACTTTTCAATGTTCATTGCAAGAAATGAGGATTTTTCTCCCACTACGAGAAATCTGTTATTACAATATGTAGATGTGTATACATAATTATGTGCATTACATCCAACTAAATAACTATTTTGTTACATTCGATATATATAATTTTTTGTAAGGTTTATCTAATTGAATTGTGCACGTGTTTCGGCATTCACTAGCCTTACATTTCTCATGTACTCATTTTATATGTTGGAACATTGATAGCATAATGACTAATATTGTTTTGTACTATGTGACATTATTTATATGTTGGTGAAGATTTACAATGCTAAGTTTGTTTTGTAATGTATTTGCTAAATACATTACAAAACTTAGATAGTGTTGTGTAGACTTAGATTTTTAATGTAATATACAAAGACCTTACAAAACTAGAATTACATACTTTTACCTTTGTTTTGTAATATTCTCAAAAAAGATGTTTCTTGAATAGATTTGTAGAGGTCTAGACATCTACATTTAAAGGGAAATTAGGCCAAATAGTATCATAGCTATCCAATGTATTCATCGTAACCAAATACTGCATAAGGAAACTGAATATGCCCAATTAGTATTTACTTTTCTATCTATGAATGTTCACTTTATAATCTAATATGATCAATGAATTACTATCATTAGATTTTTGTAGTTTATGATTACACCTTTCTCTCTTTCCTTTGTCATGTTTTGAATGAATATCCAAGAAATCCCTCTTTATTTTTAAATTGTTGTCAATGAATACATTAGACATCATCACACCATTTTACATTATTGAATTTATAATGGTGTAGACCTATACCTTATAAAAGCATATCAGCTTGTGTTATAAAGTGAACTAGGCCACTGGGTAGAAAAGGTGATGATGGTATCATTTTAATTAAAACACATTGTCCCTAGTAGAAATCAAAACCATGTGTTATTACATCCCACCTTGAGCCTAACTTAACCATAGTCAGCCATATTACCCTACACAGTGACACATATTACCATTCACCAAATGCCACATTACCAACAATGGTTAACCCATTTAATAAGGAAAATCAACCCTAAACCAAATTATTTTCTTTGTGTTCCCTCAATCGGTTCATTTTTGTTGTGTAGATCAATCAGTTCATTTTTGTTGTGTAGATGTTACTTGCAAACCTCTCGCCAACACTTCCACCAGCTTCTTTCTTTGCCATTTTGCAAAACCTTATTCTTCTTTTGCATGTTAGTTGAGGACTCATGAAGTAATAGTATCTTGTTGTTGTTTAGTGCTTTCATGGATGCAAAGAGGTCTCTTTTTAGCATTGTACTCCTTTTTGAAGCTAGAGTTTACTATATCCATTATTAAATTGACATTGATAGCATGCACATGACATTGACTGTATGTACATCTCTAATTTATTCTATCACCATGAATAGCTTTATTCATTTGGGTAACTTATGTTGACATAACATCTATGCAATTGTGTTAGGGGATATCATTCATCAATGGAATTAACACCAAGAAACTACCATATTTGAATACCAATTCCACCAGGTGATACAACTTTGAATTGCATTATGTCTAAGAATTCCCTGATGCAATTCTTCCAATACCAGTCTTGTTTATGGGTGCAAAATTGTATTGGTGAAATTATCGGTCAATAACTCATTCACGACTATAGGAGAACAATTTATTCATCGTAGCTAGTTTTAATCTTTCTATCACAATGCATGAACTTATTGCAATCCAATTCTCCTCTACAACTCATTGTAGATAGTTACATTGACAAGTCCCTCCTAGAGGAGAATACTTTGGAGGATTTCATGAGGTCTTACGAAATTTATAGTGGCAAGGCTTGTATTGGCAGTATTGTACTATAGACGATGCTAAAGGACAATAATGTCCATACTATATTTTAGAAGCATGCATTTATAGTGCCACAACACTTTTAGTAGAAAAGTCTATTGAATATTGCATGTTCAATTAAATACCCCCTCTTTGATGCCAAATTTTACAATATTGCACGTGTGACCTACAGATGTTCCATATATGACATTAATGAAGGTGTTATGAAAGAGGGAGGGGTAGTGTTAAGAAAGAGGGATGTGATAGTGCTAATTGACATCTTCTATATGTATTTTTTTGATATTCTTGTATTGCAAACAATTAATGCTCTTTACCCTTCAACTACTTAATGTTTTCTATTTCATTTTATTGTACATAAACTAAACTTCAGTTCAGTGTTATGTAATGAAAAATTTTACAATTATGCAATGTTGTATATTTATAATGCTTTACTCCTATTTTCTGAATGTCAATTTCTCAATGCATACAGTCAATATCAACTTTGTCATGGATACAGTAAATTTGAACTTCACAAGGGATATAATGGAAATGAATGTGTCCAAATGTGTTTGTATGTGTTCGTGTGGATATGTATGTATGTATGCATGTATGTATGCATGTATATGTATATGTATATGTATGTATGTATACATCTATATATATGTACATGTATACAAATACATATACATATACATTTATATATGTACTATATGTATATGCATATATATGTGTGTGTATATATAGATATACATATATATATATATGTACATATTTGTATATATACATAAATATATGTATGTACATATCTATCTATCTATCTATCTATATATTGATGAAGGGTGCTCCCCTTAATACCATAAACACATAACATAAACAAAAAAACAACAACAAATTGCGAGAACAAAATAGGGGCTTCTTATTATCGCCACAAATGTGGAATTACATAATTCACAATTACAATATGCTAACCCATATGGACACCTTCATTACAGTAATATCCAAGAAAATGCTACAAACTATCACCCAAAGCTATTCTAGACAATGTTATGTTCTTTCTTAAATAGGAAATTTTATGCTACCTAGGT
Source organism: Cupressus sempervirens (assembly GCA_028749045.1). Taxonomy (NCBI): domain Eukaryota; kingdom Viridiplantae; phylum Streptophyta; class Pinopsida; order Cupressales; family Cupressaceae; genus Cupressus; species Cupressus sempervirens. The sequence goes on along the minus strand of CM053789.1, from coordinate 638,700,164 downwards.
AGGTTCTAGACATTCAAACTTAATACCTAAGGTTGACAGACCCTAAAAATACATATAGAGTCAGCCAAATACATCTTTGACATTTATTTTAGAAATTTTGGGTAGCCCAACTTTGGAAGGCCATAACTCTCGAATTGTTGCTCTAATTGGCTATTATAACCACTTTTCAGAAACGCCAGCTCCTGACCTCATCCGGGGCCTCTAAGGCCTTCAAACCAAGTTCAAATATTTTTCTTCAAAATTTTCCTCCAAAAATTTGCAATAACTTCTCTGGTACTTAAGATGGAGCTCAATGAGATTTTTATGGTAGACTTATAATTCTGAAATGAACCTTCACGTAGAAAATTAGAACACTCTAAGATCATCTTAAAAACTTACTAAAAATAAGAAGTTCCCCAAAATAGTAACCCCCCTCTCTACCAATCCTCCTTAAAATAGAAAAGGCTAAAAATAAAATCTTTTTTGGGTGATGCAAGATTTCTCTTATACCTAGGATGCTCTTGCATCAAATATTTTATTTCATTTGTATGTGCAGCAAGAAAACTTTAGTTCACTATTATGTAATTATAACTTTTACAGTTATATAATATTGCAAATTTATAATGTTGTATTCCAATTATCTAAATGCCAATTTTTCAATGCATACAATCAATGTCAAATGTTTTATGCATACAGTGAATTCAAGCATCACAAGGGATATACTAAAAATGAATGTCTATAAATGTGTATGTATGTGTTTGTGTCGATGTGTATTTATATATGTATGTATGTAGGTATGTGTGCAATTAAACTTTGTAACCATGTGTGTGTGTATCTATGTGTGTGTGTGTGTGTATGTGTACGTGTGGAAACATATTTATGTATATATTTATAAATGTGTGCAATTGAATTTTCCAATTCTCTAAGTGTGCCTACATATGTATTTATTCTAAATGGGTGTGTATTTATGTATGTACACATATATGCTTGTAATTAAAAAAATTAGTTCCCTATGTGTGTGTATAAATGTATGTGATCACATACATGCATAATGTTTAGTTCACTCAATCATGTGTCAATGTGATATTTACGTACATGTACCATGTTAATAATAATTTTATTGGTGAGCCATACAACATTACCTTAGCATGCTTTTATCTCTATTGTACTTTTTTGTTTGGATGTATGAGTAGACATTAATAGAAGTGTAAGATTATCATGTTTGCAGTAAGTGACCAATGATATATTCCAATTATAATTGTTACTTCCTCCTATTGTTGTAACAATTTGCAGGTATGTGAGGTTGTGAGGACTTCACCATGGGTTGCTAATTTTTAAAGGTCCATGTAAATGTGTTTCTCAATAATATCATTTCATTATTACTAAACTGTGTTTTTCAACTCTATAATGTCCCTACTATTAGCGTTAGTTTGGGACAAGTAATACATGTAAAATAATGGTTAGAATCACAACAATAAAAAAACTAACTATATTATTCTACCCTCTCGTCTCTAGATTAGGCTTCCTAGCTCATAGCTACCTCTCGTCTTCCTAGGAGTGCACCTCTTAAGATTCTTCTTGGATGGGAAATCCTCTATCCAAGGCCAGTCACATATGCATATTTTAACATCATCAAAATATTTTGGCACATGGGGATTATCCATTGATTCCTAACCATGGTGGTTAGATGGAGATCTTGACATCTTAGATACCTCATGCTTCGAGTCTCATTAATCTCCATGAACTAACACAATATTATTCACTAGCCATTCATACAAGGTTACTCATCTCTCACACATGCACAATAACCATTTATTCAAGGATCTCACTCCTACACTAGCATGATGACATTCCATTTATTACTTATCCTTACACTACCACGATGGGAGTTGTAGTTAATCAATTAGATTTACAAGAATTTGTATTGTTGTCCTACTACACATTCATTAGTACTTTATGTTAGATTACCAAATATCATTATTGAATTAAAATGTTATCTTTTCTTTACATTATACCATCCTTTAAAAATATCATTCTTGAAGATTTCCATGCATAAGCTTTCAAGTTTGTTTATGTACTAACTATATCATATTCATATCAATAACACAAAGAACCTAAATAATACAACATACATTATTAATACTCCACCATACTTTCCTTGGGGGATCGAGCACCCAACGTCCTTGATAGCCCACCTATATGTTTTCATCACTAAAAAAAGTTGCCTTTATTATTGTGTACAAATATTAGACCTCAGATTCCTTGCCACGTGGCTTGTCTATCTCACCTTGGGACCCCTAGTGTCTTTCATGAAATGGTTTTGATGTTTTTCTAAAGATATGCCCATGCAGTTAGTTAATTTATCTACTTATCAAATATTATGTCATGCAATCATCAAGTTATATGCAAGGATATATTACAGTACCATGCGGTACTGTTGATGTCAATGCTCAAAACCTGATCAATGGAGGTGTGTAGAGCCCTATGCCCTAATGTGTCATTATCAGACCTTTGTTTCAAACAAGCATAGCTCATTTTCAATGTGTGGGGTCCTTGTATTTATTTGGGTGGATGTGTTAAGACTTCTTTTGATGCCATAAGGTTGCTTTGACCATCCTTATTAATATGGGTGTGAGGTGTCATGACCCCATTTTGGGTCTATCCATATGCAATGTTTTGATGTTTAGTTTACCCAACTTATGATCACCCAACATTAGTTAGTTAGTTAATTAAGTTATGTGTAATACATAGTTATAAAAAGTGTTTATTTATAATTGTTTCTCATATATGAGCTTTAATAATTTAACAATACTATTTATTTTATCAATTAATATCAAATGTCTTATATTGTTAAATTAACTCACAATTCAACTAATAAATATTAGTTTATTTATAAGTATTTAGTCATCTCATAATAAATATACACATATATTTAATCAAATACTATAGTCAGTTAATATTAGATTTTATCATTAGAGGGATATTACAAACACTCTATATATTTTGAGAAATCATAATCTTGTCGATTAATTTGGTGTGCTTTGATTACTTTAAATTTCATGTCCCTCACCACCAATATATGTTGTTTCAACAATTGTATTATTGGTAGGTAGCCTTGTATGATATGGCAGCAATTAGAAACTGATTGAAAGTCCTCAAGTATTTTGATTTCTGTTGGCTTCTCTTCCACAGGCAATATAAAGGTAAATTCTTCTTGACTTTAATAAGGCTATGAAACCAATTGAATTTGTTGAACTATTTTGATTACCATTGGTTTGTATTGCTTCATTTCAAAGTAGCATTGCTAAGTTGCATTGCATATATAATTACATGCGTAGTAACCTTGCATAACTACTTACATTAATGATTTCATTACATAAGTAGTTACATTGCACATCTCATTGCTTCAATACTTGTGTTGTACATGCCATTGCCTATATAAGCATAGTGCATAATTTATTACATAGGATGAAAATGTGGAAAGAATAGTTTGTACTCGTTCTCATTGCATTACTAAAATAGTTGCTTTTAGTTTAATATTTCATACAATTGTGCTATTTTGATGTACTTATAAATGTGAAGGATAAAATGTTGATGTAAATATTACATGTTCTCAATGAATACCCAACTATTTCCTTTTCATTTGTATGTTGTCATATTTTGTTCAATTCATGTAGTCATATGTAGGGATAGTATTTCTAAATAAAGTGGTAGTATATGTATGTACATATGTACTTATGTATGTGTGTTTGTGCGCATACATGTAAATGCATTAATAAGTATGTGTTCACACATATGTGTTCATATGTATGTGTATATGCATACATATCTGTGTATGTATGTGTTAGTGAATAGATTGTCCTTCGAAGAAACATATACCAAATCACTCTAAATGCCCAAGTAAGAAGACCAATCAGCACTAACAGTTGAGTCACTTCACTACTGAAGAGTGTAAGTGCCCTCTGAATTTATCCAAGTACAGCTCCCCGTATATGATTTACAATGAATTAAATATGGATGCTTTTAATCAAAAGGCACAAAAGTATTACAAACATCTACCTGGAGACACAAAGTAGATGCAAAAAACTAAACGACCGCAAGAAAATAAACTGCAAATGACACAAAGTCCATTTACCCCAACATATTACAAAGGAAGAAATTAAGAAACACATTTTCCATCTTCTTGAGAAAGTCCAAAAACAAAGTTATGAAGATATCTTGCAATCAAAATGTATATAAGAAACAGTGATAGAAAAAGCACATTTTAGAGAAAACTAAAGTGACACAAAGATCACAATTAGTGGAAAAAGGATCGCTCAAGCTCTAAGTTTTGATATACAATCAACTTCCAAGTCTCCCTTCCCTAAAGCATAAAAGATACAAATACCTTATTACACATTTGCAATTACAATCACCATTAAAGAAATTTGAAGCTCCTTCTCTATATTAAATAAACAAATCAAAACTCTCTTATTTTCTAACACACAGTTCAGAAAATAAACTCTTCCCTCTTTCTCTTACAAGAAATGGAACAAATCTAGAAAATTTCCTCCCCCTATTATAGCACACAGTCTATAGTTTTGGAGAGAAAGGATGGAACCCCCCCACTCTTTGTCTTCTACTGGCCTCTATATTATCTTCTCATTTCCCGTGAAAATTTTTTAGTTTCCCTAATTGAATCTTGAAAAATGTTATGACTTCCCCTTTTCCATGTGTTTATATCATTATAAACCTCATCTTATATCTTTGAAAATATGAGGTCCCTATGATATATGCATGCTGACAAGTGGCATCTGCTGGTTGTAAAGTGTTGTTGTTGTTTCATGACAGTCATATGCAATTTTGATAGCACTACACTCATCTGAGCATAACTTTTGATCTAGAAGAAATATTGCAATACCATTTTAAGAGGATTTTTAAAAATACCATTTACAACATATATCAAAAATTCAAGTCAATTAAATGGTTGGATTGTGAGATACAACCCCTAAAACATGACTATTTTACCGTGCTCTACATCTTGTCCCTATCATTGCTAATCTGATAGTGTTGCACTCAAAAACCTGTAACTTTTGATCTATAAATAATCTGAAAAAACGATTTGGAGATGATTTAGAGAACTAGGTTTTTCCATACATATCTAAAATTTAGCCCAATCCAAAGGTTTTATTGTTAGATATGACTCCCGAAATAGGATCTATTTTCTCTGACATCATTTTCTGGGTGTCATGGATCATTTTGACATTTTCTGGGTGTCATGGATCATTTTGATGGTGCTGCATTAAAACATGTGTAACTTTCTATCCGTCAAAAATATTTTTAAACCGCTTGGAGGAGGTTTAGATAATTAGTTTTATTCAAACATATCTAAAAATGGGATTGATCCAATAGTTGGATTGGGATTTATACCCCTGGCACTAAGACTAGTATTCTGGCTTCCTGCAAATTTGTGGTCATAGAAATTATAGCAACTTCTTCCAACAATATTTGCAAATGAATGACTTCCACCTCTAAAGCCTTAGCCAATCCATCAAACAACATGCATATGGACTTCCACTTCCCCAAGTAACTAAGCATGTTTTGGATCCAACGAAGATTCAGAGCTTCTATCATTGTCAACCTCGCATGACATCTTCTCTTAAATGTAGAAATCTCCATGTTTCAAAACCCTCATTTAAGGATATTATGCACAATTCATATTGGTTGCATTCCATCATAGGATTGACTGATTGTGAATGCAATTTTGACTTGGAGTGATATGTATCTCGAGAGGTAGCCCCGACATTTCAGATTTTGAACTTTTCACCGAAACTTGCAATTTGATTGATGAGTTGAATTCTGAACTGGATTGGACTTTTCAAACATTCTAAACTATGAAGATTTGATAATCTGGGCCATGTGGCTGCACTTTTGAATAATGAACATTGAATTGGTGTACATTGAAAATATTGAGCCTAAACCTTGATTCTAAATCTACATTTCAAATCATTTCAGACCTCTGAACCACTTCGAACCACTTTGAACCGAGTTCGAAGTAGTTAAAAGAGGTTCAAAACCTGAAACTAAAGGTTCAAGACTTGAAACTAAAAGTTTAAAATCTGGGTCCATATGTGTACCAACAGTATGTATGTATGAGGTAATACAGTTATCACTACAGTGGTAGTGTAGAACAAATTTCATTGCAAAAATAGTCACATTGCACAAATAGTTACATTGCAGTATTAGTAGACATTGGGTGTATTGAAATAATAGCACAACATGACTAGCAATGAAACCATTATCACAATGGTAGTAAATATAAAATATTTAATTATTGATTGGATTCATTGATTCAAAGTATACATTGACTGTATTAAAAAAAAGCACACCATGACCAGCAATCAAGCCATTGGCACAATCGTAGTAAATTTAAATAGTATTGTCCATATCATTTAGTTCACAATACAAAAGAAGATTGTCTCAAGTATTTTGAATACTTCACAAAACTTAGTGGATTTCAAGAAATTGAAACTTCTCCTGACTGCTTCAATTGGCATCAGTTATCCATAAAACTGGGAAACGGAATAGTTGTCATGTGGAAAGGGAATAGTTGTCACGTGTGAGGCCTCACCTCAACCCTTCATAGCATAGACTTTTTATTTCATTTTGATATTCGAGACCTTGATATTTTTGACAGCTATTCGAGACTTAGAAGGATAGTGGATTGTTTTATCTATTGATTTTGATACTACAGTAGTATTTTACATTATGATATGCACTAGGAACCTGTTATTGTGCATGAGATGATCGAACACTTATGGATGCAATATTAGGACATAGTACTATTAGATTTTGATGCAATGTGAAATTTTAATTTGATTATGATGATTTATGATTTGTAGATAAATGTCAATTTGATTATTATGCTTTATGAGAAGAATGATTATGATATGTAGATAAATGTAATTTGATAATGATGACTTATGATATGGAGATTTTGATATTTTAACATTTTGAATGGAATAATTGAAATAACTAGGAAAGGAAAATTTATTTGAATTATGTTAATGTGGATTTCGTAAAATTTGAATTATGCATTTATGATACATATGCTTATATGACCCCCTTGGACTACTAATGCTCGAGTTTAATGTGCAGGAAGTGGAACCATGGAAATTCTTGGGGGAAACAAGTTCCAAACCTATGTGAACATAGTTAACCAAGGCAAATCTTTGGATGATTCAAAAGCCTTGTTGTGAAAGTATTTTTTTTCATAATGTAAATTTGTTTGTATGAGGAAATGGTTCATCATGGTTTAGATGCATTAAGGACATGTCATGGTGAAGTGTAATGTATTTTAATGTGTCACTTGACACTTGTATTTTTCTATGTGTTGATGACATGTCACTTAGAGTGTTGATCACAAGGTCACTTAATCTTAGTCCTTTTCTTTTCTTTAAATTAATGGTTATGTACACCCACTCAGGAGAGAGTGTTAGGATGGGTCACCATCATGTTGATTTTCGAATTCAAACTTGTTAGGGATTTTAGAGCGCTTAAATGGGATCCTAAAGTGTCATTTTATTGAAAATAAGCCACCCTAATGGTAGTATAACATGTTAGGAGCCTAAATTCAACCATTTTAATGATTATCTTACTTAGGGGACCCCTTAAACAATGCACTCTTGAACCAATTCTAAATTTGGGGTTTCCCCATGAGTGTACCTTCACCATCCCACTTGATCAACTTTCTTATTTTGAAGGGGCAACAATGTAAGAAAGAGGAGGCTTGATGTTTCTACTAAAAAGGGTTAGTAGAGAGTCTTTTTAGTGGAGAGGTGAAAAATTAGTGGGTTGTTCACCCACTCTCTAAGTTTAGAGACAGTTAGATTTTGGAGGGAGATTAAGGGAGCTCTACTACAACTATCGTTACCCTAGCTTGGACCAAGGTTGGTGTTTTGAAACTATGCTCATTTTCTTTCTTTCTTTGAGTATGGCAAAGTAAATCTACAAGTATGAAGGATTTGTAAATGGAGCTTGCATGGTATTATGAATCTTGCATTGTGGATATGACATTGTGTTGTGGAAATGTGAATGTGCTATGTGTGCTTGTAGATTTTCTTTGGGTTTTTATTTCTTCTTGATTTTCTTGTTTGAATGTGAGTGTTGAATGTGTTCATGGGTGTGAAGGCATCACTCACCCTTGGGAGGGAAGAGAAGCCTTGGGTGAAGGGCGTAGTTGGGCTCAACATTGCAGTTGAGAGAGTTATCTCATGATGAGGAATTGTTTTTTTTAATTCATGGAGTATGGGCTCCATTGAAGCCATATACCTTTTGTTATTTTGGGAGATATAAGGGGTTTTGTGTGAATAGGGAGGAGATTTTTATGTTGGTCTTGAGAGGCAAGATGCAATGGCAATATGGTGTTATGTTTGGTTATGGCATCTCATCTTTGAAGAGCCCACCTTCACCCAATGTGATGATCCTAATGGTGGATCATTGTGCAAGCCATGGGAGGTAGTTGTTTTGTGTTTTGTGCAGTGTTCATGCAATGGCAAGTGATGGATGTGTGTAATCCATTTGGTTCTTGTTTCCCCTGCTCGATGGGTGGCTTCATAGGAGCCTAGGTTGGAAGGTGAGCCTCCATGGTTCTGTGTGTGTGTGTGTGTGTGTGTGTGTGTGTGTGTGTGTGTGTGTGTGTGTGTGTGTGTGTTATGTGCAGGTTTGGAGAAGATGCAACCTTTGAAGGTATTAGAGTTTCACCCATGTTATGTGGAAAAAGTGTGTAAAGATAGATCAATGTCTATGACATCTTAAGGGGATTTTCATTTTGAAAGTCTCTATTTTTATTTTATTTTGATGTAAGGAGATTGTATCATTGTTTATCATTTGAAATTGTGGAAGAAAGGATTAAGAAGTTGTGTATATATATGTATGTTTACTTGAAAGGAAATGGTCATTTGAAAAAGTTGCATACATATGTTAAACTTGTAAGGAAATCTTCCATGTTAAATTTGATGTGTTATGAAAGAAAATTTGTATGAGATCTTGCTCCTTGGGTTATTGTAGATGATTGGTAGACATATATTTCATAAATGATATGTGGAAGAATATTATGAGTAGAGTTTGTCAAATTCAATATATATATATATATATATATATATATGTTGCACTCAAAAGTTATTTGTTGTGCATCTCATAGCTTGGAAGAAAATCATCATGTTTAATAATTCATTGTATATGTATGATCATTTATTCTTTTTTTTTTTTCGAAGTTCATATAAATTTGCTAAATAGACAATACCATCCTATCAACAAATATATTCACTTAGAATTTTATGATGGAATAGACAAACACAAAAAAAATAGCTTAAGACAAGTAAACACTTAGATCAAATCTAAAATAAACTTGTTGTAGGTCCACATTTTCGTCTTTGGAAAATGTATGAGGATTGACAAAATAACCTTCCCCTATTAAAGTCCCTTAAAATATTCAAGAGAATATTCCCAGAACAAAATAAAAATAATAATAAAAATGATGTCCTTAAGCTAAAATCATTATACATAGATCATGTGACCCTGAGGTCATCATCTCTTGAAAACAACTATATATATATATATAATCTAACTGAGATTATGTCAAATTTATATCTTAAAAAAAAAGAGAGAGATAAGAAGCTAAGTCTAGACACCTAATGATTACAATTAGAAAGTACTAAATAGAAAAATTCCCCCCAAAGTATAAACTACTAAGTATAAAACATAAAACTTTTGACCAAACCCAAAATGCAAAATATTTATAAACAAATGAAGTATATTATACTCCTTTTGCATCCAAAGTAAAACTTTATGCAAACTCCTAAACTTAGGCATCCATACCTTTGTCAGTACCTTGAAACCAATTAGGAATATGCCCTTTGCTCTGACATGTGTCAGCTCCTCTTCTCTAGGTGTTAACTACTTGGGAGAAGCAAAATGGGCTAAGTCAAATCACCTTCCCACCAACCCACGCCTAGGGAGGAGTAAGGGAAAGACTTTGGTGAGTGTACCATGTTTGATGATTGATGCAATTCAAATTTACCTTGGGATTTATACCTTCACATGATATGATTGCTGATTTGACCACCTTGCCTTGGAAAGAAGATCCAGGTACGTGAGTTAGACTTTGCCAAAAAAGGGGGAAGTCATGTGAGTTGGGAAAAATGTAATAATATTTGGGTTGATCAAATTGTCTTAGGACAAGGGCCTTTTTAATAAGTTGGGAAAGGAGTTAGTAATTAAATTATCTTTTTCTTATTTAGGTTAGACTGGGCACCTAAATTTATATAATTAAAGGGGTTAAGGGATGAGTAGGATGTGTAAACCTTTTTATGTTTATGGGATGATGTAAGATGGAATAAGGTTAACAAGATATAATTTATTGTGTTAATTTAAATAAATAAGTGAAGTTAAATATTTATATAAGATTTTAATTTTTTATGAAGGTTCATTTGTTGTTTGGATGGGGCAAATAATAATGTATGGGATCAAGAATTTTCATTGTACATAAACCTAGTATTATCTAGGGAGGATGTTAGAATCATGGTTAATATTAATAATAATAACATAAGGGTCGAGTTATTATATGAAAAAATTAAAAAATTAAAAATCCAAGTAATAGACTATATATATATATATATATATATATATATATATTAGAATAAAATAAAATGATAATAATAATAAAATAAATAGGAATGATCATTGAACAATAGCATTATAGAGAAATGTGGAGGATATACAAATAAGGATTGCTAAATAGTAATACATTATAGAGTTGGATAATAAGTCATGGATAAATGATTTTAAAATACCTAGTTGCAAACACCTAACTAGTTGAATAAGTGAAAGAATTGAGTGCAAGATTTTCATCAAAAAAGCCCTACAATGATAATGGGATATCAAATGTTTGGGATGTAGTCTTTTACCAAGGGCTATCTTAAAACATACTCCACAAAAACAAAAAATAAGATGGAACCATTATAACAACATCAATGTAGAAATGATGATTCATAATTGCTTGTGTAATGTTATTCCCTCAAGGGATCCAACTTCTGTAACACACCCATTAACTTTAGTTTCTATTCAAAAAAGAATTGTTGTCTTTTGCCTCATAAGTTTAGGGCATGACATCATGCTCCCAATCTGAGCTTCCTCCTCTCCACTACCAAGAGATGTGTGCAACCTAGGATTCAACCACAACAAATTAACAATGGTCTCCACTAATTCATTGTTCTCTTCAAAATTTGTTTCCAATTATGGTTATAGTTGTTGTGGTTGCACATTTTTTGCAACAAGATCTAAAAATTCAAAGATTAGAGCATTGAACATATCGGTAAATTCTCTATGTTGCAGGGGAAGCAGTGTGTTGAGTGTACTAGTTGGCTCTAGGGTTGGTGCATTTACATCTCCTTCCACTGGTTGTCACTAAAATTGTTGTGTTGTGGATGTAGCACCTCCATAGTTTTCTATATGCCTCTTTCAAAATGTTATATTCTCCTCCCTTTCTTTCCTCGTCTTCTCCTTTAGTGCAACCTTCTCTATAGCTTGTTTTGCCTTCTTGATAGCATTTAAGATCTGTTGTCATTGTCTCTCAGCCCTTAGCATCTTATATTTTGTGGAATTTGTGTCTCTTTCATCTTTCCTCTACCTGATTTGATCCTTCCTGGAAAGTGCATTTGCCTCCACCTACTTCTTAGTCTCTTCTTGCTTCCTTAGTTTCTTAACATACTCATCGAAGTAAGAAGTTGAGATTTCCTTCTTAGATGAAGCACCCTAGCTCATGCACCTCTCGTAGAAGCATGCATCCTTTACACTGATAGTTGTAGGAATTTTTTGGTTGAACTACTATGTTGTTCACCTTCTAGTGGTGTGCAATGTACGGACTTTGCATCACTGTCACATTCACTTCCAACATGTGTTTCACCAAATTGTTGGCTATCCATCTCATCCCAATTCACACCATCTGCAAAGTAGTGAATGACCTCCTTAAGCGAAACATATGGTAGGGATGGCATTGAAAGGAAAATATCCTCCTCCTAGGTAGTGATTGGATTCCCAATATTTGCGGCAACCTCTTGTAGCCAATCTGGTTGAGAAGCTTGTGTTGGCAAACATAGTCAAACTTAATTATTTTCTATCTCATCAAGGCTTGCTAGCCTATAATTGTTGGTTGGGTGCTCTTGGTTTTTTTGTTGGTTAGTGTGAGGTGAATTGGGAACTTTCTTGTCACTTTGTTGTGCATAATCCCTCAACAAAGTGTTGATTGATTCATTTGAGAAGTTGTTGAATTGCATGAAGGCTTCAATACATATTATCTGCCCCTCGCCTTCCAACACATCAATATTAGTATTATTATTATTTGCAATATTGCTATCAGGATTTAACTGTGTTGATTTTGAGTCAAACTCATTGACCCACGTTTCATGAGTAGTGATTCAACATGAATCCATCTCTCATGAGAATAAATGGAACACTTAGCAGTCATTAGATCTAGGCAATGCTCAAAGAGATGAAGCACCAAGACTTCCCAGGAGGTCACCCATCCCAGTAGTACTCTAGCTTGAGTACGCTTAACTACGAAGTTCTCTCCATGGTTAAACCCACCCTGCTTGCAACCTCATTTTCAAAACCTTCACCAAGTGTTGTGCCTTATGAACCATTCATTATAAATCCTCTTAAGCTCATCAATTGATAAGTGGGAGATAATTTCTATAACAAATCAAATTGTGATATTGCTATTAGTATTTAACTGTGTTGATTTTGAGTCAAATTCATTGACTCATGTTTCATGAGTAGTGATTAAACATGAATCCATCACTCAAATGAGGTTGCAAGAAGAGTGGGTTTAACCATGAAGGGAACTTCATAGTTAAGAAAGCTCAAGCTAGAGTAGTATTGGGATGGATGACCCTCTAGGAAGCCTTGGTACTTCACCTCTATGAGCATCACCTAGATCCAATGAGTGCTAAGTGTTCCATTTATTCTCATGAGAGATGGATTCATGTTGAGTCACTACTCATGAAACATGGGTCAATGAGTTTGACTCAAAATCAACATAGTTAAATCCTGATAGCAATATCATAATTTGACTTGCTATGGAGATTATCTCCTACTTATCAATTGATAAGCTTAAGGGGCTTTCTAATGAATGGTTCATAAGGCACAACACTTGGTGAAGTTTTTGCAAATGAGGTTGCAAGAAGAGTGGGTTTAACCATGGAGGGAACTATGTAGTTAAGCTTGCTCAAGCTGGAGTACTACTGGGATGGGTGACCTCCTAGGAAGTCTCAGTGCTTCACCTCTATGAGCATCACCTAGACCCAATGAGTGCTAAGTGTTCCATTTATTCTCATGAGAGATGGATTCATGTTGAATCACTACTCATGAAATAGGGTTCAATGAGTTTGACTCAAAATCAACACATTTAAATCCTAATAGCAATATCACAATTTGACTTGCTGTGGAAATTATCTCCTACTTATCTATTGATGAGATTAAGAGGCTTTCTAGTGAAAATTTCACAAGGTACAACACTTGGTGAAGGTTTTGCAAATGAGGTTGCAAGAAGAGTGGGTTTAACCATGGAGGGAACTCCGTAGTTAAGTACGCTCAAGCTGGAGTAGTACTAGGATGGGTGACCTCCTAGGAAGTCCCAGTGCTTCACCTCTATGAGCATCACCTAGATCCAATGAGCATTGGGTTCCATTTATTCTCATGAGAGATGGATTCATGTTGAATCACTACTGATGAAACATGGGTCAATGAGTTTGACTCAAAATCAAAATATTTAAATCCTAATAGCAATATCACAATTTGACTTGCTATGGAAATTATGTCCTACTTATCAATTGATGAGCTTAAGGGGCTTTCTAATGAATGGTTCATAAGACACAACACTTGGTGAAGGTTTTTGAAATGAAGTTGCAAGCAAAGTGGGGTTAGCTATGGAGGGAACTATGCAGTTAAGCACACTCAAGCTGGAGTACTACTAGGATGGGTGACCTCTTGGGAAGTCTCAATGCTTCACCTATGTGAGCATCACCTAGATCCAATGAGTACTAAGTGTTCCATTTATTCTCACAAGAGATGGATTCATGTTGAATCACTACTCATGAAACATGGGTCAATGAGATTGACTCAAAATCAACACATTTTAAATCCTGATAGCAATATCACAATTTGAATTGTTGTGGAAATTATCTCCTACTTATCAATCATTATTTGCATCAGCAATATTGGCACCACCAACATTTGCATCAATGTTATTTGCATCAGTAGCAACAACTATTGCATCTAATCCACTACTTCTAGTTCTACATCTAATTCATCCTCGCCATCCTCAGCAACAATGAAGCATAGGCTTGGGCCCATATCATGCACTAAGCCATCCATGTTGAAAGGCCAAACACCTGTCCTATGAAAATCACTCATTGTATTGCCTAGTGTAAATGTCATTTTGGTAGCCTCGCTAAATAGGGTTGCCAAGTCCTCATGACCAATATCAATCTGAAGGTTACTAGCCATTTACACATTTTGAAACTATTTGAAGTCACATGTGAATGGTGGAAAAACACTAACATCCAACAATTAACACCTATGGCTCGTATGAGTTGCAAGTGTCACAAAATCTATGCCTAGCAACCTTGCTTTGTCAATTATTTTCCATCCCACATGGCCGCCATGACCATCAAATACTAGAAGACACCTATTTGAGGGAGACAACCCATCAAGAAATGTTCGTACAAAGTGGTCCTAAACTGTTGAGGTTTGATTATGGCACCTAATGTACTTTTATCCTTTCTTGAACTTGGCTTCTTTTTGTATGCCATGACTGTCAATATCCTAATGACAACAATGCTTGAGATTGTATAGAGATTCAGTGGCACGTCAAAAAAATGCAAACAATATAAGGAAATATTATTAGATCAACAATGGAAAGTATCATATTGAAAACAAGAGCAATGCATTGAATTCTTGTGAGTTGAATAGTGGATACAATCTTCTACACATGCATGTGAGTTGAAGCATGGATAAATCCTTCACATATGCATACAACAGATTTCATTGGAAATATGCACACCCATACAGGAAAGGTACCTTGATGACTGCATACAATCAACATGAACTCCACAGACCATACAAGTCATGTCAACTTTACAGGGCATATAGTCAATACGAACTTAAGAAATCAAACAGTCAATATGAACTTAACAATGCACACAGTCAATGTCAACTGAGCAATACATAGATTGATGACAACCTAACAATGCATTTTGTTACTTGAATGAGGCGGTGCAGTCGAATGGATGTATGTAAATGAGTATACTCAAGGTGGTCAACAAATGAATGAAAAAATAAGAATAGTATCAGGCTATGTAATTATTCCAAAGGAGGGTGGTGGGAAGAATGAGTTGGTGTTGAAAAAAGCCAACAGTATGAGGAAGATAATGATGAACACAGGAAAATCCCCACAATTAATATGAGTACTAGGAGCAATTTTGGAGATACACAAATAGTACAACATCAAATAATGATATAATCGACAACATACACTACAATTATCTACTAGAAAACCATTTTTAATTATTCAAAACAATGAGAGCATTGATTTTGGCAAAAACATTTATACGTATTAGATACTCATAGCAAACCCCAATGTTCTATAGAAACCTGCAATGTACTTGGAACATTTGAAAGGAACACAACAGATACCAATGATTATTTCGACATTGTATACTACTCATTTCTTGACTATAAATCCTTCAGTACAATAATATAATTTGAAACCCTTAAATAATTAGAAACCCTCAACTGAAAATCATATCACATTTCAAAGATTCCCTTTTACATTTCATCTATATAATTCAAAACCATTTGAAACCCTTGTTTATCATTCCCCTTTTCCTCTAAAATTTTCTTGCATTGTCGTTAAAGGTGGAAGAAAACCCTTTAAAAAGTTGGCATTATAACAATGATAAACAATGATATTAGCAAACCATTTGCAAAAGCCTTGAAAAGCTCAAAAAATTCATAAATTACACAACAAAAATCAATTGATTGAAAATACTCCAAGCAATTAGATATAAAAACCAGTATTTATATGTGCCTCTGTCTATAGATGTATATACATAGACACACATAACTATAAATGCATGTGTGTGTGCATGTCTACATATGTATGTATGTATGTATGTATGTATGTATACATATATGTACACACACACACACACACACACACACACACACACACACACACATATATATATATATATATATATATATGTATGTATGTATACATATACATATATATACATATACATATATATACACATAGATATATATGTACACATATATATATCTATGTACACACACACACACACACACACACACACACACACACACGTGTGTGTGTGTGTATGTACATATATATACATATGTATGTATGTATGTATGTATGTATGTATGTATGCATGTGTGTGTGTGTGTAAATTTATACATATACGTAAAGATGCATCCACACAAACGCATACAAAGACATTTGCACAAATTCATTTTCATTATATCCATTGTGATGCTTGAATTCATTGTATGCATTAAAAATTTGATATTGACTGTATGCATTGACAAGTTGGCATTTAGAAAACAGGAGTCAAGTATTATAAATATACAACACTACATAACTATAAAAAAGGATTTATTACATAACAGTGAACTGAAGTTTGATTGTTATAGATACAAGTGATACAACATTAAGTAATGCAATGGTAAAGATCCACTAAATAAACCCGCCAACCAATGAATTAAAACCCTTCAATCATTCCAACCCCTTGAATTATTATAGACACATACAAGACCCATCTTTGACGCGAAACATGCAAGATACTTTCTAATTATTACTTGACATTGTACATTGTTTCTTTGCCATTTTATTAAATTAATACTTCCTTTCACATTACATACAATCATTTAAAACTGAAACCCCAAAGATATAAAATAGAAATTGTAGAATCATGGAAACATTAAGGGAATGATAAATAATAGCAAGAGTAAACTCATAGAAAACCCCATAATGTCCCGAAACCTACAAGTTAGTAGATTCATTCATAGCAAACATAACAAAAAGTTGTGATTCTATCAACATTATACTCTATATGCTTACCATATTCTCAAATAATTACTCTCACAATGCATGCAATCATTTCATGATGAAACCCCAAAGACATACAACAGAAACTACAAGATAATCAATGCAACACTAAATGAATGATAAATAACAATGAGATGTTACGTCATGAGTTCTCTCCTAAAATGTAGAAGAAAAACAAATTTGAGCAAAATGATTAAGTTAGAAGTGAGAGGAAGCATTGGTGGAACCTCTGTGAGTGACTTATAGACGATGAAAATGAACTGGTTTAGGGTTAATTTGACTTAGTAAATGGGTTAACCATTGGTGGTAATGTGGCATTTGGTGAACAATAATACATGTCACTATGTAGGGTAATATGCTTAGTCATGATTAAGGTAGGCTCATGGTGGGGTCTAATAACATGGGGTTTTGATTTCTAAAACGGACAATGTGTTTTAATTAAAATGACCCCACCACCACCTTTTCTACCCAATGAGCAGATTCACATTATAAAGTGAACATTCATTCACACAAAAGCAATTGCTAATTGGATACATTCAATTTCTTTATCCACCATTCTTTTTCGATGAATACAGAATTGGTAGGTATTCATTGAGAACATGACAGAAGCAAGACAAGAAGTAGTAAACCATTACAAAACACCAAACATAAGATAATAATATTAGAAATTTAGTAAACCCTAAGTAGTCGTTGAAAACAAAAGTTTTCTAATGTAGTTAATGGCACAGTAGTAACCAAGAGTAAAGTGTTTCTAGGGATTGTGAAGCATGAACACAATGCATTGAAAATAGAAGTGAAATTCTTGTACAAACTTAGGAGAACGATGACATTAATTTTAACAAATACTTCATTACAGACTTTGAATTTCCAAATAATTGCAGGGATTTAGGAGGACAAAACATTGATAAATAGGATTAAATGTGTTTTTAAAAAGTAGTCAAAGCAGTAAAATAGGGAAAAATTCATTATTTACAAGTAGTAAGAGCAGTAAACCATAAAATGTAGATATAAAACTTTATTTACGAGTAGCCATATTGGTTAAAACTGGGGGTGAACGTGCACTATTTACAAGCAGTAAGAGACGTACAACTATATAGAATATTTTGTTTACACTTAGAGGCAAAACAACTTGATTCAGATATAAAACTTGATTTAGGAGCAGTCATATATGGTTAAAAGTGGGCATAACAACCAGTAAAATGAGGAATGTAACGTGCATTTGAACCCATAAAATAGGAAGACAAAACATGCAATTGAACTAGTAAAATAGATAACAAAACATGAAAAATGTGCTTTATAACCATTAAAGTTGGGGGGAAATGTGTTTTTAAACCGCTACAATTGGAAAAAAGCGTGACTTTCTAAAGCACTAAGACCTATAAAGAACGTGCATTCGAGCCACTATAACATGCAATGAAATTTGGAAAAACATGTGCATTCGAAACACTCAGATAGGAAATACAAGTGGTAATTAGAGTGTATTTGAGCTACTAAAAAAGGAAATAAACATGAAATTAGCATTATGTGACTAACCTAAACAAAATTGCTATGTGACTAAATCAAGAGTGTTCAGACAAGGAATTTTCAAACATATAAATGTGGCATTGTATCATTCTTATAGGGATTTTGTCATAGAATGAATGGTTTTTCGATTTTAATTTTGAATTGTGTTGGGAAGTGATCAGTCATTTCATACAATGAATTGCATTTAATGTTTTCTTAATGGAATGGCTCCCTGTATTCAAATATATATCATTTGTGTCTTCTTTTTTATTCATCCATCTATTAAATTAATTTCATTTGTTACGCTTGCATCTATTTAATTTAATTCAATTGGTGAGCCTTACACTATTAGCTATCCATGCAGGTACCAATTGAAGTTGGGTTAACTGCAATAAGCCCCCATATTTGTTTCCAGTCCATGTGTAGAAGGGAATGTTAAATAATTGGTGATGCACCAATAGCTATGCATTTTTGTATGTAAAAGAATTTGTAATGCACCTATAAATGTGCATGTGTGCACTTTAATGTAATCCAAAGTGAACATAAATACAGTCACTTTGTATTTTGCAACCAATCAAGTAAATATGCATTTATGTGCAACATTATGTTTTTTACCAATACAAATGACACATTTTTTGTGCAATGGTGTGTCAATTTTAAACACATTTGTACCAACAATTGCCCATTTTTAGTCAATATGTATTAGTGTAAAAGGTAACAGGTATCAATGTTCATGTTGATTTCTTTTGGCATATTTGTGTGCAAGTACCAAGGGTTTTTTAGGTCGGTCAATGGGGGGGTAAAGGTAACAAAAATTGTGATGGTTATGCGTACATGGGCGGCAATTGGGTCTTTTCCCTTAGTCATGCAAAATCATTGGCAATTTTAAAAATGTCTATATTTTCTTATTATAATTGTTGTAAGTGAAGGAGCAAGGCTTTCGTGGTGCGAACGAATATTGCAAGTGTTAGAAGTTGGTTGCAATGATTATTAAATTATTTTCCTTTAAATGCATTACATCTACTTTAGTTGGACTCGAGAATAATGGTGTATCAAGTAGGAGCTCTCTCAAGGACCTTTCTACCTTTTCAGGGTTTCTCCGAGTGTAATTGTGTCTGTCTATCTAGTTTTTTGTTCAGCATTGTTTATTGATATGCACGCCATTATATGATGTTGTGAATTGCAATTATGATGAACATATTTGGTTGATTTTGCAACCATGACAAATATTTTTAGTTGATTCTTCAATACCAAAAAAAGAAGAGAAAAACATATTTAGCTAGTAATATATCCATTAGAGCATGCACAGGTAGTGGAGTTGGCTTGGGCCTTGGCTTTACTTCCCAATTGTCTCAAGTTCGACTCCAATGCCCAGGCTCTCCAATTGCACCTAGCTTTGCAAGCGGCTTGGTACATCCACATAGGATTAGTCTCAACCAAGCTTACCCCCTCCCAACTCCAACTTGGTAGCAACAAGACAATGGTAAGGCGGTCGGGGTGTTGGGTTGGGTCATGGGGATACCTCTAGTGCAACAACATATCTACTAGAATTGGCCAATCAATGTTTTAAAAGACTTTATACAAGGTTGATATGTAGAAATCCATGATTGGTGATTTCCTAAAGCATACTCAGGCATTTTAAGGATCATTGAAAATCTAGTGAAAGGTGTATTGATAAAAATGCAAATTTTATGAGCATTTTGTCCAAACCAGTGCAAAATATCCTACACAAAATGAAGATATTGATCCCCTTAACAATTGTAGATAGGCTAAGCAATAGTTTGAACACCATGAAAAACTTTGGAAGCCTGCATCGGTATCCTCTTTTCTACTAACGCTATAAGGTGACATTCATAAATTATCATACAACATAAGCACAAGATCCCAATTTGTGAAACGGGGATGAGTTATGTATAAACTTTCCATATATAAAGATTGCAAGAACATCAATACTCGAACAAATAATTGTGAAATGAAATCCTATATGATATCCATGTTGTCCACAAAGATGACTAGGAATTTAGCAAAGGGTTTGTCTAAATATCTAGGAAGACAATGAAATATATTTAATAAAATATGTATATTTCAGCAAATGAAACAAATGTGATGACCACCTAATTTTTGCTTCAAGTTTCCTTCGTTGACTCTTTTGGATTGTCATTTTTTAAGGCATCCTTAGATCCCACTATATAATAAAATGACATTTCAACATCTTTAGAAAACATTAGTTTTTTCAATGAAAGAAATTCCACTGTAAAATTCTAGATATTATGAAAGTCTTTCTAGTTGATAGAAAATGCACATAAATATTAAAAGGTATGCACAAATTTCCATAAAATATTAAACATGTAATTATCATTGAAGAAGACAAGGAATCCCTAAGTGTGTCTAGGAAATCATTCACAATTTGATTTAAATTTTTCATCTGAATACCTCATATAAAGGATATCGAAATACATGTTTCATACAAAAGATGAGCTGTTGATAGAATATACAACCATGATATTAAAAAAATGTATTTTGTTATCAAAACCACGTGATTGATAAAGCTTCAAGTATAGACTATGTAAGTGTTTTTTGCATCAATATTTTGGAGCATATTACTGTTGATGTGAGTTTTGTTCCACTACAACATGCAAAATCAAATACTTAATGTTTTGAGGAGAAATGTCAAACAATCAATCCTCTCTTGATATAAGGCCATCCCTCATGCGAGGCTTGCAAAGTAAGATCATGAAATGACTTTAAGGTTCCTTCTTAGTCATGGACTTCACTCAATTTTATGATGTGATATGTTGGTGGTCACAAAGGGGCTTAATCTATTCATTCAATGGATATCAACTCTTGCACTCCTAAAGATTTAGCTTCACAATATGCAATGAAAATGTAGTTTGATTTTTTAACTTTAACACTTCAACTCCAACTTAAACGTACAACTTCTATTACTACTTCTAGCTACAAATGCAAGAAATCATGGATGACTTGGACTACTAGACGTAATCTCACTAGCGGCTCCACCCACCTAGTGCAAGCCTCTAAGGAACACTCGAATGGTTTTCAAATCAATAATCCTCTCTCCAATCACATGAAATAGATACAAATTAAGGATTCAACATCAATTGAAGTTAAGTGCATTCAATCATCGACTTATCACACAAGGTACCCTTACCATCAACAAGAGGCAAGTGGCCCGAATTTGTTTGAATCAAACAAGTAAACATCCACAACTTCCATTTAACTAAACCAATTCAACATGAAAATAAATCTACTCCAAGTGAAAGATTGAGGAAACCATCCAACACTCCAAAGCAATAAGTAATTCACCATGAAGAACCAGCAATGAACTATCCATTACTTTGAAAGCATCATAGCAACAATTTGATCAAGTCTCTCCCTTGGCTATCCTACCCCACCCTCTCTATTCTCATGCCCTAAACTAATACCCTAAGCTCATCTAATCCATTACAAATGAGAAGGCCTTCACCTTTTATAGTAGTTCCATTGCAATGAAAGGCCAAGATTGATTCAAGACCAAGAGTCTAGATTTCTTCCCATATACCCTAAGGTTGCCAAATTTACAATCAATTACATGAAGGCAACAACCATAAGAAAATTAAAATGATTTTTCCACCCAATGAGAAAATCGAATACTTGACATGTGATTTAATTGTGCTAGAAATTGATATTTTCTAATTGGAGACAACCTTATGCTCTGCTTGATGCCTTGGCTTGAGAATATGTTTGTTAAAATTGCATAAGTATCTCTCAATGTTTGAGATTTCTTTATCCTTTAAAACTTCCTCATGGAATCGACTAAAATCTCTTGCATCTTTGTGAGCTTGATCTGTCTTTATTCTCCTTGAATATGTCCTCATGTAGTTGGATCTTCTTTGCTTTCTTAAGTTTTCTTTTGAGTTCAATCTGAATTTGAGGATTAATAGCTTGAACATAAATCTATCCTTCTTATTTGAGTCCCCGGGCTTGGGACATCTTCTTGTAATATCCACTTGAAGTTTGAAGGCCTTGATCATTAGCTTGCCCTCTAGCTCCTCCTTATAGTGACAATTTATGTTGATGTGATGATGGAGGGTATGTGCACCAACAATGCTTTGATTTTCTAACATGTTCCAAGAATGCATTTCAATTCAGCCCTCCCTCCACCTTGAATTCACCTTGCAAAACAAACAAGAAATAAGTTTGTGAGAATTTTTTTTTGAAAAAACATCACATTGATAATGAACAATTCATCCCACTAAAGCATTAAAATTCATTCTTCTCACAACTCTCTAATCTGCCCATTTGATTGGTCTTTCATTTTACATGAGGAAAATAATAGCCAATGGAAAGGGGAACATCCCAAGTTGGGAGTATAATGTGGTGAAAAATCCTTAATCTTAGGAATTTCCCCAAGTGGAAAATCCTTAGCATTAGGAATTTCCACCAAATAGGAATTTCTCAAATTTTACCTCATTTCAACATTCCTTGGTGATTCCTTGTTCTATTTTTGTTCTTTATGTTGCCCTCATGCCATAAATTGATCTTTAAATGTCTTGAAGGATTGTGGAATTTGCAAGAAATAATGTGGTGGAAATTTCTTAACATGAGGAATTTCCACTAAGAAATTTCCACCAGGGAAAATCCTTAACACTAAGAATTGCCACTGAATTCACTTTTGCCACTTAGACTCCCAAAACTTGTCATTTCACCCATTATGCCTATTCTTTCACTATTTTTTTTTATTTGCTATGCCTTAGCATGATCTTACGCCTCTTTTGGGTTGATGAGGAGGGGGGAATCCTTAGCATTAGAAATTTCCACCAAATATGGTGTTGACCATCATCCTTAAGAAAATTGCCATTTAGCATTGCAATGATTAGTCTGCCACCATAATAAGAATCTCTCAAAGTGCTTGCACCTCATTTTGTTCAAAAGGGGGTGGAGATTTTGAGATTTTTTAGGCAAAATGATACTTGATCGAAATAGAGCTAAGGATTTTCCACTAGCATTAGGAATTTCCACCAAATTTAGTTTGTTCATAATCCTTCTATGGTTTGTTCAAAATACTTCTCCTATTTCCCATACATGTAAACCTTTCTCACTCAAACTAAAATTTTGCCTCCTACTTGGACTCAGGGTTTAAAAAAAGCCTTGGAAGGACACCAAAACTCTTACATGAATCTTGAAAAAAATTATTTCCCAGCGAGCCAAAATTAATCAAACTCATCCTTGGACTTTCGAGACTTGAAAATGTCACCAACTAAAACCACATAAGACAATGACTCCTACTTGCTAAATCAAAAAGAAGGGATCCCCATTTGCAATGGAGCGATGGTGTGAAAACCACGCAACTGTATGATCCATCGAGAAGATCAAAAGCATAATATTGAATATGGCATTTTTTAGAACCTTCATATTCAAAGGGTTTCTATTCTAATAGTACAAATATCTATCAAAATAATGGGTTTCTTACCTAAACAAGAAATTTTCAAAGCAGGGCTGTCACCACTTAAGCTTACCCATATGATACAAAGTCAGCATCCAAAATTTGTATGACTAAAAATTTAGATCCATGAGATGACTTTTTGTAAAATTTATTATCAACAAAATGTTCATAGTGAGACCACCAAAGCCATCCAGAATTTACTGTCACTGACAGTTCTATTTAATTAAACTTTTCATTTGCATATTCATTGACAAATTAGAAACAAAAATTCTAGGTTTTCATCTCTTTACAAGCCAATTAAGATGTCCATTGCAACAAAAACGAAAGGAGACTTTACAGAGCTTGTCAGATATATTCTTCTTGAAAGTAAGCTAAAAAATGGACTAGCCTAGCCATTTAGATTCTCCGGAAGAGAACAATGTTTCCTTCAAACCCCTGTCAGTGACCTCATGAATGCCTAGAATTAGTTTCTGACTACAAAACCATCAGATATTTTAAAATACGCAATAAAATGACTTCATAGCAAAAGCCTTGTGCTTAGCTTTGCATTCAAGTAACTCTTTAAACTACCTGAACATAAGAAATAAATTATAACTTAATTTTGCTTTTCTTTGTTAATTTGGCATCCCTTCCATCCTTTGTTTTATGCTTCTTGTCATCTCTTTTAGATGATTTCCTTTTTGATCCAGTGGACAACTTATCTGTTTCTATATCATCCACATTATTCATTTCACTCTCAGTTTTGTCCACAGTTACACCGGTCGTGTCTGCCAAAAAGAAGAAAAAACAAATAAGAACCAATATGCAAAAAATTGTACACATACATATTGCATACACTAACAAAATTAGCAATATAAGGTAATACTAATACTATAAAACTCAAATGAGGTACAGCATACAAAATTTGGTATGTCTAAATATCTGGTCATATTGTGCCTTCAGATTTGTACGAAGATTGATGTTATATCAAATGCTTGTGCCTCTAACCAGACTTAATTACCAAATAACTAAACCGTGAATATCCAAATTGGAATCAAACATCTAGAAACTCATTGATCTAGCCAAAATTACTAGCCACCTCTTTAATATTTTTTTCAAATCCAAATACTGAATATTGAGAATCTGCTGACAGCTACATGGATTTCTAACAAGATCACGATGCCAGGTTTATGCTAATGTAAGTTTGTCATCACCAAACATTACTCACAATACACATATCACAGACATGAATATATTGGGACCAAAGTATACACTTCAATGAAAACTTGGCATTATCAAAGGAAAAGATAGTATTATTTGTCTTGATACACCTCTAGTGCTATTTATTAGAGTGCATGTCTTTGCACATTTCTATCTCTCTTCTAGTTTCACTCCTCATATAATCTTGTTTAAGTTGTTTGCTCCTCTAGAAGTGTGGGGCAAACAATGGTAAGCATTGTAGCATTAAAATTACATGGCATTGACATAGCATTCTGAAAGTGTACAGGAAATTCAATTGCACTGGTTTAGAATCGGAAAACAATGGCAAATTTTACACTAATAAAATGGAAATATGACAAAAATAAATGGAGTTACAAGGAAACAAAAATGTTATTGATGTGGATTATCCAATTGCACTGGTTTATTTTTCTGAAGAATGTAACAGAAAAAGAATATGGAAAATATAAGTTATTGATGTCGATTATTCAATAACCTGCATTTTTTCAAGAAAACATGAACTTGACCAAATTTAACCAGCTCAGAGCCATGTCAAGTTATGAAGAAGTTGGGGCGGGGGATAAGCCCAGACATGCAGCAAATGATCATACAACAGAAAAATTCACATTTGCAGAAATAGAATGAAATCATCTATTCAAATATTGAAATGGTTTTCAAAATCCACTTACTTTCTAGTTCAGATCTGCAATTCCACTCAAGCCTGCAATTACTTCCTCTCCAATGGCAACCACATCAGCAATTTTCTCCTGCTCTCAGAATAGACTTGCCTCTTTTCCTCGTCACACAACCACCCTTCCAATGGTTCATTCTGGTCTTTTAGTGGTTGTGGAATTTCAACTATCGGCCTTTGTGGCTAAACTTGTGACTAATTCGTACCAAATGCGGAATGCCACCTGTCTTAATCTGATCCAGGCAATGCATCACATTCCAATGGGAAGCCTTTATCATATCGAAGATCAGCAAAAGCTCATTTCTGTTTTCCTGATGAGCAACAGACTTACTCATATGAACAGGAACCATCGGTCATTGAGGGGAGACTTTTTAAATCACCTTGTTCCCTGATGAGTGGGAACCATTGGCTATTAAGGAGAGACTTTTTAATTTTCCTCAATCCCCAATGAGCAGGAACAATCAGCTCTTGAGAAAGACATATTAAGCCTCTGCAATCCTCGATGAAAACTAATCCATCGAAGACAAACTCAGATTGGAGAGAACATTTTCAAGTCTTGTTGATCCATATAGCAGGTACAAGAGATTAGAAACGCACCTGGTCAACACTCCAAACTGAACCAAACCAACTGAAGCGAGTCAAAATTGAAAACAAAACACCACTAATAGAATGAACACATGTACAATTTATGTGGATTGATTGTGCACCCAAGAAGTTCTTGCATTAGACACCCTAGTAGGAGAAATATTCCATGAGTGGGAACTCGGGAACATCTGGGCCAATCTGGAATCAAAATTCCAAACTGGCCAGTCCATTTGATTTCAATCATACAACTAGTTTCCCCTTCCATCAATTAGGTACTCCATGTATTTATTCCTTTCTGTATGTCTTCTTGTCAACCGTAATATTTATGATTTCATCTCCCTCTTCAGTTTCTTTCTTGGGGAGTTGATCTACCCATGTTGTCGCATCAAATGTATCTATGGGTATGTGTCTGAGCACTGGTCTCTCCCTCATAATACTTATACAGATCACTGGCATTGAAAATGGGAGAGATATCTATGTTATCAACAAGATTAACTTCATAGGCATTAGCTGAAAACTTTTTCAAGATCCTACAGAGACCTATCTTCTTCCATTTTAACTTGAACCGCCCCGTGGGAACATTTCCTTCCTCAAATGGACCCAGACTAACTCTCCAACCTATTAGTCCTACTCTCTTCTGTGCAGGTCAGCATAATCTGAGTAGTTTGCATTACTTTTTTCCAACTTCCATTTTACCTCTTTATGCAAGTCTCTGATGTACTCTGCTACAACATTTGTCCTTTCTAAATATGAACTATCTCTGTGTTCATCTACACCCCTTGGGTTGTTACTGTACACTACATTGAATGGAATCTTACCTACACTCCGATTAAACAGATTATGTAAGCAAGTTCTGCTTGTGGTAACATCAACTCCCACTGATTTAGTTTACCACCAATCAAACATCTCAAAACAATTCCCAAACACCATTTGACAATTTCAGTTTGACCGTCAGTCTATGGATGGTATGTTAAACTGAAACCCAATTGCATGCCTAACTTCCACAATGTACAACAAAAATGCCCAACAAACTTCGTAAACACAATCTAAGATTATGCTTTTAGGCAAATCATGTGACCAAACTATTCCTTTGAAAAACAAATTCGCAATGTGGGAAGCATCCGTAGTCTTTTGACAGGAAATTAAATGAGTTGTTTTAAAAAATCTATCATGACTATGAAAACTGAACCATTCAAAACAGAATCCATGCTAATGTGTTCCCAGAATCTCTCTGGTATCAGCAATGGCTGGTACAATCATGTATTCTGCTTCACACCCTTGCTAACATATTTCGCATCCTTCTACCATCTTCTTGAATTCAACACTCATCCCTAGCCAATAATAACTCACTCAATAGAGCTATCGTCTTATAAATTCCAAAATGTCCACCCAACCCATCAATATGTCTCTCTTATTAAATTCTCTCACATGGAACCTTGTGGTATGCACAACTTCTTGCCTTTGAACAACAAATTCTGTTGACTGAAATAGCTGTGGAGTTTGATCCACTCCTATCAGACTTTTGGTCACCGCCCATGCTTACTTGAAATATAGATCTTGATCACACAACTCACCAAAAGAATCAAACCCAACAACATTCACTTTCAGTTCATTCAATAGCAAAGTCAAATTTAGCAGCATCTAAACTCTGTTGGACTTCCCAATCCAAGTCCAACTTAGTGCATCTACAACTCTATTGTACTTACCACTCCTATGTTTCAAACAAAGTAACGAGAATTGGAATCGGAATCGGATCGGAATCAGCAAAGGCTGAATCGAATCATGAATCGGCCATGAATTGGAATCGAATTGGCTATGAATCGGCAAATTTAAAAAAACCCTTTAAATTTAGAGATTTTAACAATTTAAAATTTATTTCATGCACCCTTTATTGAATATAACCTATATTACTAATATATCAGTCCTCTGACCGATTTCTGTAATTGGATTTATCAGATGTATTATATTTGCTAAGAATGGGAGAGTGTTATTTGATTGAATATCTAATTTTCTAGTGGTCCATATGAATTCAAAACTATGTTGCCTCGTTGTTCTTCTATATGTAACCACTGAAATAATTATCCCAATTGTATTTGTTGCACATGTATAAGAGTATGTATTCTTTTGATGTTTCTCTTTCTGAGTTGTCAAATCCTAACATTGTGGGAAGATTTTGAATCCTTTCCTTGGTGGGTGGAAAACTGAGTCCTATTGCTTATTGGAGATGAATTATTTACTATTTTACTCAAATGTGTGAGAGGCGTGACTTCTGTAGCTATTGCAGAGATACGATGATGCTAAGGTTTTTTTGTTTTTTTTTAATTTGATTTTTTTAAAGAATTTCTGTCAATTCATGGAGCCGATTCAAGCAATTTTTTCCATGAATTGCATGAATCAGCGATTCGGGCGATTCATGGGAAAAAATTGGCTGAACCGATTCACGACTCGGAAAAAATCACCCAGCCTAAATCGAATCGCCAAACCAGCAATTCAAGCAATTTCCAGGTGATTCTCGAAACTATGGTTTCAAAACAAAAGAATAACTTTGTAAAAATTCAATCCACTTTATATGCCTCTAATTTAACTTACCTTAGGTGTTCATGCATTGCAAGGTATGATTGTCTATAGACAACAAAAGTTGGCAACAAGAAATGTCTCCATGTCTTGAATGCTTGCACAGTTGCATAAAATTCTTGATCATACACTGAATACTTTCTATTTGCCTCATTTAACTTTTTGTTGAAATACTTGTCTTCCTTGACTAAGAACTGCCTATAGCTATTCCACTTGCATCACAATCATCCTAGAAAACTTTTCCAAAGTCTAGTAATGCCAATGCCGGTCACTCTGTCACTTTACTCTTCAATAGTTGAAAACTCTTCTTTGTCGCTGTTGTCCACATAAATTATTTTCTTACTCTCAGCATTGTTTCACTAATGAGAGCACATATCCCACTAAAATTTCTTATAAACTTCCTATAGAAGCTCATTAACCCATGAAAACTACAAACTTCAAACATACTCTTTGCTGGTGGCCAATCAAAATAGCCTCTACCTTCTTGGGGTCCAATTTCAACCCTTCCTCCGAGACTACAAATCCCAAGTAAACTAAATCCTTCATGAAAGTACACTTTTCAAACTCACCATTAGTTTTTCTTCTTTTAACCTTTGCAATACAACCCTAACATGTTCTAAATGTTCTTCCTTTGTTTTACTAGAAATCAAAATACCATCAAGATACACAATAACAAAATTACAAAAGATAGGGCTTCAGCACTTGGTTCACCAACTCATTAATGTATTGAGTGTGTTTGTCAATCCAAATAGCATGACCAGCCACTCCTACAATCCATCCTCCATCTTAAACGTTGGTTTCCACTCATCCCCTTCACGGATTTGGATTTGACAGTACCCACTCTTCAATTCAATCTTCGTGAAGTACCTTGCTGCACTCCAACAATCCATTAAATCATCCATCTGGGGTAATGGAAATATATACTTGATGCTAATCTCAATGATTGCCCTGAAGTCAGTACACATTCTCCAGCCACCTCTCTTCTTAGGTACAAAAATTGTAGGTACTGCACACACATTGAGACTTTGTCTGAGCAGCCCCTAGTCCAACAACTCCTTGAGTTGTCTGAATTCTCATTCTCATTAGGTGTCTATACGGTGCTTGCAGTGACGCTAACCAGTTCTAACTTCAATTTTAGTGGTTTGCCATTTTGTCAAACACTTAAATGCAAGCTATGATACCACTATAAAGAACCCCTACAGGGTATCCAACCTCCAACTTGCAAATGTTTGTGTTTTTGAATGTTTTGTTTTGATTTGCAATTTTAAAATAAAAAATAAACCTTTTGCCAGGCAAAATATAATAACATTGCAAATATAAAATATTCTGGAAATAAAATAGAGCTGCAATGATTCTTATTGAGCATTATATGTAAATATTTGAAATGCTTTTCATTAACCATTCATACCCAGAGGTCCTCAAGCTTTTATTATAAAATTTGGAAATATATGGCAACAATATACAAACCTGTAGATAACAGTTGGTAATGAGTACTTTTGGTTGGTAATGATTGCAATAGCTGCCACAATCAATTCTGGGAATAGTCTTTAAAATCTGCACTTAAAACCCTTGCACCTTTCAATTGAAATTTCAAAATACTGTAGCAATTTATTGTTCATGCATTACTGTAGCCCAGGTACTGCAGCATCATTGTAGCAGCAAGATTAAAACTTGCAATCTGCTATTTATTGGCTATTAATGATGATCCACAAGTCTGCAATGAATAAGCATCAAATATATGCACAAACCCTTGATATTTCTTTCACAAATCTGCATGATGAAGACCTATTGATGTGTGTTTTATGACCAACCAAATAGTAGAACAAAATACCAAGGTATCTTCATCCTCTCTTAAACGAAGTCTCGTGTATTCTAAGATTGCGAGAAGATCATAGGATGACTCCAAGGTTCCTTCAATGTCAGGTCTTGACTGTGGATAGGCCCCATGGTTCATGTGATCTATTGATGATCACAAGGGGCCTTACATGTATTTTCTCAGATTCATTTCAAGTCATGCTAGATGTGGGGACTATCGAAAGGTTTTGCAATGAGATAACTTTTAGGATTTTCATGAAATATGTGCAAATAAAAGGAGATCAGGGTTCAGAGATTCTATTCTAATCCCAAGGGCAGTGATAACAACAAATGGTACTCTGGTGGACAAAATCCTTGATTACCTAGCTCCGCTTCACCAAGTTATACTACAACTACACCTGAACTGGTGCAATCTTCAAGGATTACAAAAGATATTCATACCATCACATATACCGTCATAGAGAACAAAGAATATGAATGATAATAGTTAAGCATACATATGAAAGAGGTTTAGGCTAACTTTGCACAACAATTTAGAATCACTAAAATGTCAAAAGTATGAACCAAAGGAATTCATCAAAACACCATCTTTTCCATGGCAATCACCATACTTCATCTAATAAAATTAATCTAAATGAGGCAATTAAGAGAATAAGCAAGCACAAAAACACATCAAGTATTCACCAAAGTTTAATGAAAACTTTAATGTCTTAGTAGCTCATAGCAACAATGTCAAAATTCCTCTCCATTACAAATGAGAAGGCATTTATATATGTCCACGAATACAATGGGTGGCCCTAATGAAAATAGTAACTAATAGCCCAGATTGCGCCACATCACATCTAATTAGGATTAGGACAAATAAAGGGAAACTACATTAATGCAAGATGGAATTCACTACTATAATGGTAATAAATGCCCACTATGCATTAATTGCATGTATCCTTGACTTTGTTGCCTGAAGGCATGGAATCAATCCAACACTGTCTCTAACTCTTTTCTGTTGATACTTGGGGTCGAATCCTACTTGAACTCCAGAACTGCAACTACCATTTCAACCTTTCCTAAGCTTTCGTCCAAATCTGGTAGCAAGTCCTAAGTAGTGTTCATGGTATCTGGGAAGATAAACAAGTTATCAAAATCATTCCTCTAGAAAAAACTCCACTGAAAGAACTCCAACTTTCAAGTTGTTTACTGTTATTTCATCCTCTACCATTCTCTGTGACAAGAAGGATGCAACTGTATTGGAAACCCATTGCCTGTTATTGTCAACTATCTTTCTCCATCAAGAAAATTCCTTAGTGAAGCTCCCAAACGTTTTCTTGGTTGTGATCACTGCATTGTACCATCAAAGGAAGTCAAAACATCCCCTTCATCAATAACTCCACCGTCGATCAATGCCTACTTGGGAGTCTCCATCAGATTTTGTATATCATAGATCACCTCATCCTGGTAAACGTGCTCATCCTCCCATTATTTATCTATGCATTCGATCCTAGAGAGTACAACTAACATCCTACTATGAACTTGTACCAATTCTTTTGCATGCTTGAAGGCTTCTTCCTAGATTCTTTCTATCCAAACCTTTGCACCTTGGGTAGTCCTTTTGATCCGATCAATATGATCTATTGCTTAACTGAGATACCTGTTGGAGGGACAAAGGATGAACTTTCTTCTCTCACTGGAAGAGGCAAGTTGTTTATGAATTGACACAAGGTCTTCATTTCTCTTTTCTATTTTTGATAATCTCTCTTCTAGTTTCTTCATCCTTTCTTTCAAAGCATGAGCGGAATCATCAAAATTCTCTATTATTTGTTCACAGGAGGCATGACCAAGATTGATTTCCGTGGCATGGTACTCATTTGGAGTGATATGGTTGTTTGTCTTATTGATTGTAGGAGTTGCAATCTGCAAAATCCTAGATCTTGATTCTCCTCTCACAACATTACTAAACCTTTTAGATTTCCCTTTTTCCTCAAGTTCATTGACTCTGTCCAAAATTTCTTGTGATTCAACAATCAGGACCTCTTCTTGACTTTTCCAAATCCATTGCTTTAACCATTCTGGAATATGTATATTTTGATCTCCCTATATCATCACTTGATCTTTCCCTTGGACCATTTGAATGTTGATTTCGTCTTCACTTTCTAGACTATCCATTATCACTTCTAGAGTTGCAACCTCTATGGTTGGAATCTTTATCGTTGCTACAAGAACATCTTCTTATGGATTAGCCTAAGCTTCCATCAATTTTCACTCCAAGATTGCCACAATACTTTCCTCTGTAGCCATATCTTGATCCTTACTTTTTCCACGTGTAGATTTCTCATATGCATTTACACTCAACCTATCCTGTACAAGCCTTGCCAAATTTTCTTCTCGCTCAAATCTCCTTACACTTGTCTCTACTTCCTGTCTTTCAAACATTTATATCTCTTGTACACTAGAAGTGCGACTCGGTGAAGAGGAAGCATTTCTAGGCTTTTGCTTCTTTAGTTGAGGTTCCTGGGTATCTGGCCAACTCCTTGGCTACCTTTCTTGAGTTGCCTCTTTCCCTTTCCTGTGTTTTGCACCTTCTAATGGAGTTTCCCTTTCTTCCATACTTCCTTCGAATATTCTCCTTGGTCATTTATCCCTAAGTGGTTGATGCTCAAACAATCAATATGTAAATCCATTTTTTGGCACAATTAGTTTGTTGAGTTTATGATCAATCTACCACTTTGTAAAAGCCAAGACTTGCTTACAAAATATGTTATGATGTGTGACCTCTTCCCTTTTCCATTCGCATGGATGAACCATCTTTTTTGGATTGAATCCCTTTTGCACTACAGTTGAGTCTTCCTCCATTCAATCAGGCACTTGGAATATGTTGCATGTCCTGATCGTATTTAGAGGCAATCTTGAAAGCATTTTCCTTCTGATTTCGTTCTCATCTGCGGCATGTGCTTGAAATTCCTTGAGGTGAACTTTAGGTTGGTACTTTTATCCCGCTACTGATCTGATTTGGTATTAGGGATTGAAATCAGACCTTATCAGAAAGAGTGGCAAATGGAAGAAGTGGAGTTCGTCTAATGATCTCATTGTTGCCTTTAGACACGGGCATACCTCTATTTTACCTTCTCCTGTACAAATTGGGAAATGCAACAACAATTTCTTCTTTCCCTTCTGAATCTCGTCATAAACTATAAGTTGTCAAGTAAACTCTAACAAGACCAACTTATCCGTTAAGTACCTTCGAAGTTTGAACGGTTCCAAAGAAAATCCTTGAACTTGAATGTATGAAAAGGTAGGGAATTGAATAAACTAGGCTCTATCATCTTCTACTAACTTCATTGCTCCAACTTACAATCTAATATACAACCTCTTTTCAAAAGTCCTAACAATACACATGATAAAGACATCATTAATCCTAACATAGTCATCCCTAGAAAGCAAATGCAACTATTGGTAGCATTCATGAACTTTCAAGTGTTGGGATCTGCTCCCAATCAACCCTTTCCATCTTAGTCTATCGTACTTCATCTTTTGAGCTAGCATATAGATGACGTAGGAGCTCATATAAAATTTCCTTGTTGCTCTATATATCAATAGTTCATTCAAGTTGTCACTGATGAGTCCAACCCAATCTATCCTACTGACTTCTCAAGTTACTTGCTCGATGAAGTACCAAATCCAAGCTTCAAATTTATAGGAATGGGGGAACCCAAAAATCCGACTGGCCATCATGACCATGTCACTATACTCTCCCTACAAGTCAAGCCATGCCAATTCCTTGGGTATCTCAGAATGGTGGAACCTTTTTTTTTTTTGACCATTTCTTATTGATGACTTCCTCACAAAACAGTGTCCCAACGGTGTAGACTCTAAGTGCTTGCTCTTGTGTTTTTGTCACCATCCTCAAGGGTGAAGGAATTCCAAACGCTTCAGGATATGAATGTCGGAGAGAAGTTTGCGAGGATGTTTCCATCTAGAACCTTGATTGTTATGTCTCTAGGGCTATAATGTTTTGCACATTCCATGATCAATTTTGGATGCTGGAAAGATGGAGGGAAATTGGCTGCAACAATTATTCCACTGTTCATGATCCTAGCAGCCAAATGAGTAGGCTAATGGTCTTTGTATTCAAACATCCTTCAGTTGAACTCATTCGTATCGAGGCCGCCAAGGCTTGTATCACCAATTTTTGCCCATTTTGAAATGATCTTCAATTCAAGGTAGAATCCTCTCTTCTCATTCTTTATCAATTGTCCTCTGGTCTTGCATGTTTCTTAGGGTTCTGTCATTTCTCCTTCATGCAAAACAGGAAACATTCATTTATAAGAACATGCAACAAGCAGGAAAAAAACAAAGTTAATTTCTCCAAAAGAAGAAGATTTTAGGAATTTGTCAGAATCCATCCATTTCCTCCATAATATTCACTTCTCAAGAAATGTGCATTTTTTCAACTTACTGAACAAAATTCCTTCTAATGAAACTTACAATCCTATTCAAAATTCTCCCACAAGCTTCCTAGAATCCAAGCTTTTCGTTCTCAATTTGCTCTTCAAATTCATGTGTGAGAATGAAAGAATGAAATAGTTTCTTATATAGACCCTCTTCATAAAAAGCTGCCATTATGATTATGAGTTAATTATAGCCAGCTGGTTTACTTGGTTTCGAAGATTCCATTTAGGAAGGACTTTGTGCACTTGTCATTTTTCTCCCGCTTTTTAAAAAAGTTGTCAATTTTACCCTTTTAAATTCACGAGGAACTGTCATGATTTATCCAAATTTGATTTTTTTTTGAAATCAATTAATTAAATATTAATAAGAATCGATATTTAATTAAAATAATAACTTGATTTTCCAAGCTTTTTTCTTTTTCTTTTTCTTCTTCTTTTTCTTTTTCTTTTTGAAGGTAAAAGGCCTTAAGGCCCGAAATAAAATAATTTGACAACAAAGATCCTAAGTAGATAGTCCTTAGAATATCCTTTGTAATACTTTAAACTTTGTCTCCTGATTTTGATTTCAATATTTAAAGTTTAAGTTATTTTTATATCCTTGGACAGATCCTGCAACTTAAACTCGACTAAGATCAAGTTGCTAGAGAAATAAATCTACAATCGAACCACAAAGAAATTAATTAATTATCTTATAAATTAAACAAAAGGAACTATAACATAATTTCTATTTAGTATGCCTTTTTAACAGAAGCCATCCATATTTAAATAAGATCTTAAATTATTTCAATTTTTATATTTGAACAAAGAAAACTGACAAGGATTTTTGTTCAATCTGCTTTTACATTAGACAAAGAGAAGATAGTAATCACATGATTGACTGTGAGACTAAGATATATTTTATCAAGATATTTCATTGTAAGGATTATTTCGCTTAATATATTTGAGGTTGATGTTTTCAACATCTTCCCACAATCCAACTTGATCCTCCTTCATAAATTGATCTATCCAATCATGCCAAGGAGGATATCCGGCATGCAGAAAATACATCAGGAAGTCCACATTTCTTCTAACAACAGAGTTACATTTGTTAAATCTCCTACGACCTTCAGTGAATACAATTGAAAGAGGGGGACAATATTTCTGCCCAACATATTGATATCGTAAAATTCATGTGATTTTCGTTTATGTTATTCAATACCTTTTCAAGATCACTTAAATACATCTTCTTGAAAAGTCTTCTGCATAGAAGTTCTATACCGGACTTTTCTGCTTCTACAGAATGAACCATGGCTACAAACATTGAGGTGATATCAGTAGGAACTCTATCAATCTAAATTGAAGATGAGCTCTTTACCCAAAATTCGATAAACCATACTAGTAACAAGAAAATGGGTTAATAATAACATATCTTTGATAATAGTAACTGATATAGGCCCATCGAAGGCTATTTGAATTGGTGGCCCACGAAGCTTGATTATGGTTTCCATAATTTAACCTGACATACTGCGAGCCTATACACATCTAGTTTCCCAATTACCCTTTATATAATATTAAAACCAGGATCAATAGAATGTGAAGGGACAGAAACTCAAACAATCCAGATCGATAGTGACTACAAAATATGAAGAGTCGAGGAGTACTGTAACAACGAAGCTAATAATAATGAATGATAGTTTATTTACTAGGGATTTGATTTTTATTGTTAAAAATTACCAAAGAAATAAATCATCTTCATACTTCCACACTAAGAACAATTAACATACCTGGGAATAAAAAGGTATTACTATCCAAATATCAGGTGAATGAAACTCCCTTAAGCAACATAAGAAGGAAGTAAAGTAAATCAATTCAGAGCCAAACTAATTTATGCACTGTATCAACCTTGACACATTGCAAGCGAAAATCTACATATTAAATACTACTAATAGAAAGAGGGAACAAACATAAGTCTGAAAGCTTAGGCACTCCCATCATCTTTATAGGAAAAATAAATGAACAAGAGAGAGAAATAAACACAGAGGAAAAATATTTCAAGGGACATAGTTATGTTCGGGAAAACTATTCTCGAACATACAATGTCACTTGAAATGTTTGTCCCAAACCAAAGATTAAAGAAACAAGGCCAGAGAAACCAGATTGACTGGCCAAGAGAACAAAAAGGGATGAAAACCAGAGAATCACTTAACTAGATATATAGAGATGTTTGGGGTTAAAAGTTCTCAAACATTCTATACAGGACATTAAATCCAAGAAGAAAAAGAAGCTAAAGCTAAACCAAGAAATCATGCCCTCTGTAAAAACTAAAGCTAACAAAGGAATATACACTGAAAACTGACAAAATCAGCAAGTAAGCCAAAATAGATAAGAAAGCAGTCTGGAAGAGAACGAAAAAGACAAAAGATAGGTTAAAAAGAAAAACACAAATAGCAACGAAGAAGATATCCAAGCTTAAAATTGACTTTTAGGTTTTTAACAAAGATTACAAGAAACCCTAAATATATTCTAATATAAACTATGAGATGAGTCATGATAGCTACAAATTTAAGAGACAAATTTTCTTAGCCTGTGATTACTAATAGTTTTTTTGATAGGTACTGTAATTACTAATAGTTAAAAGTCTTAAAGAAAATAAGTGTTATAGAATGCTTAGTTTAATCCTACTTAAACACCACTAATCTTTGTCAAATGACTCAATTAAGGACCAATAAACTGTTCTGTAAATTTTCCAAGATTACATAACTGAACAATCTACTGCTCACACTTAAATATTCTGAATTAGATTTTAAATTAATACTATCAAATTCTGAAAGGAAAAAGCCACAATAACAAAAAATTTAAGAATACACATATAAACAAAACTATTACCATATTTAATTTATACTTTAGAACTGCTGATACAGAACTTAAAACCACCATACCCTGAATTTATAAATTAGGATCTAACTATCACATATGGTATTTGCAAATTTGGTAATCGAAAAATGAGAGAATCTTAATCTCACCATTTTAAAACTAAATTATTTTTAACAAACCTAAAATAATCTAACTCTAAATTTCAAATGAAATCAAATTCAAACAAATTCCAGACCAATTTCTATCAAATCTAATCTTATCGATTGAAATAACCTACTTCTATAATTTTGGAATTTAGTCTATCCAATAATAATTTCCTATTAAATCCATTAATTCGTGATGATAAATTTCCAAAATTCTAAAAACCAAGTACAAAGCCTTTAGAAAAATTATCACATCACAACAAACTAGAGCCTCTTTAAAGGAGAAATATGAGAATTGCACTCACAATTATACTACAAATATACTTTGTATTCGACTATACTTTAAACAAAGTATACAAACCAGTTTTCACACACTAAAGATCTAACAAAAACAGTATTAAGCTTTCTTTATTTAAACAATTTTAGATATTGGTCTCAAAATAGGAAAGAGACTAAATTAAACTTAGAAACACTATCTTTTTCTGCAACTAAACTCCTAGGATCTAATCTTAGAAGCCCACCATGAAAATGAATTTATACAAGTTAAGTACTTACTTGATATTATCAACCCAGGTCAGTTTATAAGTCCAAAATATATACATAGTAATATCCAACTTCCAAAATCCCTATGAAATTTAAGAAAATCGAAATACCTAACACAGAGAGTCATTCACATGTCCGTACGACAAAAAACAAAGAGTTCTTCATCAATTTCTTCGCCATACGCCATTGTTCCCAGACCAGTTGTTGCATCTCGCTTAGCCTTCTTCGGATTGCTCAATTTTTTCAGTCTTTGGAGGGTAAAACTGGAAGCATTATGGTCATCATCATTTGATAACAGAGGAGGGTCGATTTTAGCCTTTTTGAAGATTGGGAGAAGCCAAAAATTATTTCTTTCTTTGACTGCATTACACCAATGCAAAAGAAAGTAGATATTTGCTTCCATTTCAGGCCAAACCCTATCAAATAATTTCTGATCTCTTATAGTTAAAACTGGACGTTTAGGAACCTTTGCCCATTTAAGGCTCCCTATAGGCCAGTCCATATACTCCTCAGGATATGGAATTTCCATCTTAAGGTTGATATTAAAGACAGCTTGGTGTAATCCTTTCATCCATGTTGGATCAAAAATGGATTCACATAGTTTCACCGTATCTGATTGAGTAACACCATCTGTTAGAGAAATTGATATAAAGCACCCAATGATTTCACTGCTCGTCCTCCATGAATTATTGGAGTTGAAGTGTTTTTCCCCTAAAGCTCTACCTACC
This sequence comes from Cupressus sempervirens, assembly GCA_028749045.1. Lineage (NCBI taxonomy): Eukaryota > Viridiplantae > Streptophyta > Pinopsida > Cupressales > Cupressaceae > Cupressus > Cupressus sempervirens. The sequence continues at coordinate 638,660,501 of CM053789.1, read as the reverse complement.
GCAAACCAAATCATATCATCTTGGACTTGAAGAATCCTACTCCATCTTTCTGGTTACACCGAACCCAGAAACACCATAGTTCTATTCTCATATTTATGGAAGAGAACTACAGTAGTATCCATGACTTAATTCAGCAGATACAGAATAAAATTACTAACTCCAAAATACAATGTTGACTCCACCAGGCACCAAGGTACCGAGACACCTAAAGTAGACGCTTTGAGAAAATAAGGGGACAACTAATAAATGTGAAACTTTCATAATGCTCAAAGATCACATAAAATCGAGCATGATTTCTGGCAATACATTTGATAAAGACAGGTGTATTTGCATAAAGAGGAATATATTTAATAATAAGCGACTCTAAATAAGTTTAAAAAATGATTATTGTGAAAGGATGATGAATTCCGCCATAAAGTATAATGATTCTTGTCCTTGATATTTGAGCGAGCTCTGTTTGGTATTAATGAGACCCTAACTGTCTATGATTATCTCTTCCTTAGTTTTCAACCTTTCTATACCGTGAAGGAAACATCTAGGATCTAAAAAATCTTAAAGGGCAGCGAATATGATGATATATAAAGTTGGTTAAATTTGAAATTTCTTTGATTCATTTTTATAGTTGACATGTACTCAACTACCTAAAAGCTTAGATGTAGGATTAGGAAAATATAATAGAGTTCTAGAAGACTATAGATTAAATTCATTATCGTATTACTTTTTCCATAATAACTCAATAGATATTTGAAAGTTAGATACTGATTTTTCCTATTATGATATCTTATTGTTAAATAATGCTATTATTTAAAATACCTTCCACCTAGGAATATATTTTGACTTATTAACTAATTATTGTATTGTATTGTTTAGATAATATTCCTATTGAAGGGGATTACTAAGAAATTAGATGAAATAAGATATATTAGTACAATTATCAAATCCTAAATATAAACTAAGAAACCAAAGCTTAATTACTTGATTTATTTTGTCATGATTTATTTTGTCATATTTGCATTAAAAGGACTCTATATCAAATTCTATCTAAAAAATTTTGATAAGAAAATTAAGATGTCCTCAACTTATTAAATTCTCTTGTATGGATGTTTTTGCCATCTGCTCCTCTAGTAGCTAGATCATATGCTTCTCTATTTCCTTCCCTATAAGTATGTTTTATAAGAACTTCTTCAATATTATCAACTATGGCTAAGGCATATTCAAGATTGAAATTTAAAATCTAATTTGGATTTTCTCTTTTTCTTAACACATTTAGAATGATTTGTGAATCCCCTTCAATAACTCATTTGTTAATTCCTAAGTTTCGACAAAAGATTAATCCTTCTATCAATGTCTCTAATTCTGCTAAGTTATTAGACATTATACCCAAAGGTTTGGCCCTTTTAGATAGGCATACACCTTTGTCTGAATAAATAATACATCCTAGGCTTGTTGAGCCTAGGTTACCCATAGAGGCCCCCATCAAAATTTGACTTAGTCCATCCAATAGGAGCAGGCTCCCTTTTGCAGTTATTCTTATCTAATTTATTGGCTTTGGAGTACCAATTTTTTCACTTTTTTTGCATCCCACTCGGAAAATAATCCTTCCTCTTTATAAGAGTTTCTAAGATTATTAATAGCAACCTCTATAATACATGCTTCAAGTTTATCGAAAACGGAAACTATATCCAAATTTTGATTACCAAAGATTCTTATATTCCTTTCTTTCCATATTTTCCATAAACAATAGACAGGGATATTTTCCAAAAGATACCATAGATCTTAGAACTACAATGTTTCAGCCAACTTCTTAAAATATCTAAAAGATTAATAGAAAAAGCAAATTGCTAGTTTAATTTCTTGCATAACCAATACGAACATGTTTTAGCAAAAGGACAGGCAAAAAGTGAGTGTTCAGAAGTTTTTGAATCATTTTCACATAGTTGACATCTTGATGGTCCTTCATAACCCAGTTTAGTGAACCTATTTTTCGTTAGAACTATTTTGCAGAGCTACCCACAAGAAGATTCCTGTTTTTGGTAAACATGTTAAATCCCAACATAATCATTTATTATTTGTTTAAAGTTTTAGCTTCTTCCAATGTACCTTCTCCTAGAAGTATAGTGCCATCTGCAAATTGTTGATGTGTAATATTAGGGACTTCCTCAGTAACTTTTATACCTTTAATTTTCCTTTCTAATTGAGCCTTTTTATAGCTCTTCCAAAAGCATCTGCCATAATAATGACGAGAAAAGGAAATATAGGATCCCCTTGTCTAATTCTTTTGGAAATACTAAAAAAACCTTCAAGGGAACCATTGATAAGATGGGAAATTTTTGGTGCCGAAATACAATTAAAAATTAAGTTAATCCATTGACGATGAGAGACAAAAGCTTTGAGAGTTTTGTATAAGAATCTCCAATCTACTCATCATAAGCTTTTTGAATGTCTAATTTCATTAACATACAAGAATCCTTATTAGTTTGTATTAAATGGATTATTTCTTCAATAATGAAATACCATAAAATATAGACCTGTTCGGAAAAAAACCTATTTTTGTTCCTCTGAAATGAGTTTAGGGATAACTATTTTTAATCAATTGGCTAAATATTTAGATAGAATTTTGTAAATAGTGTTACATAATACTATAGGTCTAAAGTCTCCTAGCTCCTCATGTTCAGATTTCTTTGGAATTAAAGGTAAGAATGTGTCATTAATTTCAGCCAAAAGAGAGCTAGAATTCCTAGTAGCTTTGACACCTTCCAAAGGTCCTCTCTTATTCTGTCCCAACATTTTTGAAAGAAGAAAGCCTAAAAACCATTTGGACCCAGATATTTATCAGGGTTAAGTTAAAAGAGAACCTGATCAATTTCATCTTTAGTAAATTTCTCATTTAAGATTTTGTTTTCTTCTACCGAAATTATTTTAAGAATCGATCCTAACATCTTAATTTGGGCTAATAAATTGAAGAATCAAAATTGTTTAGGATATCAATATAATATCTAACAAAAGTCTATGCTATTTCATTTGGATTTTTAGTTACCCTTCTTGTTTGATCCTTGATTTTTACTATTCTATTAATGTTTCTTTTGTTGATAGTATTGTTATGAAAAAAAATTGTATCCCTATATCCTTCTAGTAACCAGTTTTCTCTAGATGTTTGTTTTCAGAAAATTTCTTCTTTTGCTAGGATAAATTATCGTTTTGTCAAAAGATCTTTCTCTTTATTATATTTGTCATTGTCCATTTGTAATAACCCCAACAGGTTATAACTTCTTCAAACACCAAAAATCTTTATACTTCAGTTGTTTGACATTTCGTCAAACACTTTGTAAGCAAGCTCTGATACCACTGTAATAACCCCAATAGGTTATAACTTCTTCAAACACCAAAAATCTTTATACTTCAGTTGTTTGACATTTCGTCAAACACTTTGCAAGCAAGCTCTGATACCACTGTAATGACCCTCCTCAAATCTGCCCTCAAAAATGCTGATGAAAGCTCAAGGAATTTCATCAAACAATTCACATGCAAGGGACGTATGACTGATATAGTATTTCAGCTAGCTTCAAATGACTTTTTCTTCAATTTGCATCAATGAGAATCTTGTGCTAGAAGACTACAATGGACTACACAATGACCTAACATGAGTGTGCTACTAATTTTGACAATATTCAGTGCATATATATGATCTAAGCATGAGAAATGAACACCTACAGCCAACTGGCATTTTTACAAACAGTTGGTATGCAAACTAACTAGCTGATAAATAATGATATTAAATTGCTTAAATGACACCAGCAACTATTATCTTCTTAATTGCAATGAAAATTACAATGCTCATGAAATATGGCCAAGACTTTGGCATTTACATGGATTACAAAATGATAATGCTGGTATAATGCACACTTACAGCTGAAAGCTTATAACACCCTAAAAAACAATACTAACAAAAGACCCTGGTTGTAGATGGCTGTAATAATTTTCTACAATGTTGCCCCTTCTGCTTTGCTTTTTCCAATTTGCTTTTTCGACTGCTTTTTCGGATTCGCTTTTTTGAACTACTTTTTCGGATTGCTTTTTCCGCCTGCTTTTTCGGTTCCGTTTTTTTCGGGCTGCTTTTTCGATTCCGCTTTTTCGGGCTGTTTTTTTCGTATCTGCTTTTTTCAGACTGCTACCCTGTTGAATCTCAAGACCATATCTTTCAATGGCGTCAAGATTTTCAGCTTGAAGGGATTTCGTCCTTCAAACTATTGAGACATGTTCTCCAAAAAAATTTCCAATTTCTTTGATTTTCCCCAAGCATGCTTAAAAGAAGCTCTTCCATTTCTTTTATAGTGTTCTCACAAAAGTTTCATCCTTCGTTTTCTCAATGTGGGATAAAACATAACTCCCTTTATGTAACTTATGTCTCCAATGTGTTATAAAATAAAGGGGACTCTTTTAATTTTAATATTTCCCACAAACTATAGTCTATGCATTAATAAAGTTAAATATTTAAATTTAACTTTATAAAATAGCTTTATCAATGCAAAATAAATCTTATCAATGATAAACAAGTCTTCTTGCCGATTTTAAACAATTACCATCGACATACCGCTGCCACTGGATGTCCACCCATGCCCAAGATGACTCACTATAAATAGTAAGTATGCCCAAAGTTGCCTCAAAACCCCTCAGAAAGACCTGCAACTGAAACTATCTAGGCCAAATGGCCTCTAGGCCCCTTTAATGTCCTGGTTAGCCTACGGGACCGTAGGGAAATAGGCTAACGACAACATCATGCTATGAATGCTAAAAAGGGGGCATTACACCATTCCTACCTTAATGATTTCTCTATTTAGGCTTTTTAACTCTACTTCGTTCTCTATTTTTTCTTTAAAAATGCCATTAAAGTGATCTTTGTTGCATTTCTTTTTTTTTTTCTTTTAATGATTTCAATTTTAGATATAAAACAAAACATTTTTGAACCTTCAATTTTTTCTCTGTACCACCATTGGTTAATTTTATCAAGAAATTTTTTATCTAGGAACAACATTTTTCACATTTAAATGGATTTCTTAAATGTTTTTGTGGTTCCCCAATTTCTAACCTAATCGAAAAATGGTCAGAGCATGTGCTTGGAAAAATGACAGTACTTAAAGGATGGTTGAACAAAATAAAATTTTCTTTAAAGATAAATCTATCCAATCTTTCAACTATATTACAGAAACCAGTTTGTTTATTATTCCATGTAAAGGTCTTGTTAGAGGATGGAATATCTATAAGATTATTTTTAATAAACCATTACTTAAAGTCTAACATTACCTAATTATTATTCAAAGATCCCTACTTTGTCTTTTGAATCTAGAATCACATTAAAACCTCCCCCAATAAAAAAAAATTATGAGGAATTTGATTCTAAGAAATTACTTATCTCATTCCATAATTCTTTCTTATTTGTTGTTGTTGTTGGACCATACACATTAATAATATTAAATTGTATTTTGCTTTTGAAACTTTTAACTTTACCCCCATCCAATTACTATTAGATATAAGAGGTAAAAAATCAATTCTCCTTGGATCACATATAATAGCAATCCCTCCAAAAGCCCCAATTAAGTCTACTAAATCCATTCTCCAAAATCCTAATTTTCTTTTGAGATTTTCTCCTTCCTGGTTAATGGTTAATGGTTTAAGATCAGGAGAGTCCTTTTGGGAAGAGAGTGGTCTTAATTTGGTTAATAGCTTAAGATCAAGAGAGTCCCTTTGGGAAGAGAGTGATCTTAATATGGTTATAAGGCCGGAATATTCTATAGATGTTAACATATGCATATGTCTCAAGGGCCCTCGATAGAGAATGGCTCTTCTAGGAAGGACCTTAAAGGGAGCATTTCATAGAAGATGGAGAAGTAACCAGAGATCCAAGGATCCTCAAGAGGGTTATTGATCCCGATGTGGAGACATCTTCAAGGTTGGGTTAGGATAGAGGGTAGAATACTGAAATATAATTTATTATTATACAAATCGTTATATTGGTTTTGCAGGCTTTATTGTCCTCGCTAGTGGGGACATTACACGTTCTTCGATGCATCCTTAGCCAATATGCTAAAACAGTCGGAGCAAAGCACTACAGGATTTATATTATTTGAAACCCTTGCATATTTAGTGCAGGTGAAGAATTTTAATTGTTTTGCATGTTCCCAGTCTTTGTTCTTGAAATTATTGAATTCTTCCTTGTTTGCAAATCAATTTACAGAGCAGAGCGCCATTTGTTAAGTATATGATCATGTTGTTAAATTTATCCACAATATCCAAGCCTTTTGCTTTTTAATTTTGGATTATTTTCCTTTTTTCTAAGTATTATCCATAATTTAAAAATTCAGTTTTGGCAATTTCTTGACTGACCCAAAAAAATTGAAAATCTCAAAATTGGCAAAAACTCGACAAAAAATTTGGCAATAAATCGGCACTTTTATGGAACATTTGAAAATATAAAATTTCTCAAAATATTCTTAAAAACGCATACATACACACCAAATTTGTAGAACATATAATGATTTGAGACATCCACCAATATTTTGATCAAAACTTTTAGTTAAACAGTAATTCATAACAACTAAAACATAGTGACAGAATCATGTACCAAAAAACAAGTAGTACAACATGTGAATATAAATTAGTTCGAAACATATAGAAGTCAAACTTCATGATGATGAAACTACAACATCTGAATACTTAAGTTCAAGTTTCAGTATCAACAAAAACTAAAACTAGCAATCATAATTGTGTCTTTGAGTAAAGCTAAAAAGAGATTGCCGTTGTTGGATGGGTGGTGTTGAAGTAGTTGTTGTGGCAACATCCTCAACAGGTGTCTGAATAGGTGCCTCAAGCTCAACAGAAGCCTCTAATGGATGACCAAGCTCATATTCCTCCTCACATGTTGTTATATCCGCATCTTAATCATCTACCTTCATCTCAAACTTAGCTAGTTGCTCATTTGTCAATAAAGAATCACCCTCATCTATATCCTCACCATCAGGAGGAGCAATCCAATCTGTTGAATATGGATCAATGTCATCCAATTCAAGTGTTGCATATGAAGCTTGCCCTTCCATCTTCTTATCATGCAAGCGAAGGTTGTACTTCACATAAACACAGTCATTCAAGTACTCTTGAGTCAATCTATTATGCTTCCTTGCATGAATGTTCAAAAAAGTACTTCAGTTTCTCTCGCAGCCAAAAGCACTACAAGACTGCGATAAAATTTGGATGGCAAGATTTTGAAGAGTAGGCGTTGTGGCACCATAATCTTCCCACTACAGATCTGCAAGGATTAAAATAAACCATTTATGTTGTGGTAAAACTTCCAATAAACTTTTTAGCAAAACAAATGGTATGATAATACTGAACACATGTTCTTTTTTACCTGGCTGCAAGGTGTATCTCCTACGTTTGCACAGGAGAAGAAAACAATGGTCCCTCTTCCCTCTTGTAGCCCTGCAACTCATCAAGTATAAGGACTCAGAGGTTCAAATCAGCAACCAATTTTCAAATACATGTGTTCAAGCCAATTTGAACCGCTCCATCTGCTCTAAAAGTGTTAGAAAAATAGAACTTGGGGTTCAAGTAGTAGGCAGCTACATGAATATGTTAGTGGAGTTGTTGATTCCACCTACAATCAATAATGTTCCATATGGGTCTATATTTGGTCTCATTTGAATTATATAAGTGTTGAAGGGCCTCTTTGGCCCTATCCATGGCTTCATATAGAAACCCCATGGTGTTTTTATCCCCATCCACAATTAGTAGAACTTTCACCAACAATTTTGACACCTAGACATTAAAAATTATACAAATATTTGTTAATGCAAATATTTCAAAATTAAATACTAAATCATCTATGAAGACTTGCATACTTACTTTGAGTATCTCCTCCATTAGCTTAACAAAGCTAGCATCAAATACAGTCCTCACAATCTTCTCTGCTTCAAGCTCCCTGGCATAAGGACTCTCTAACCATTTCTTATCTAGAAACATGTGCCTCAAGTCTAACAATGTCTCATATATTCTTTGCAAGTTTAGAAAATTAGTAGCAAAGCATGTGACCCTTGCTCGTACAAGATCCTTACCACTAGTGTGCTCTCTCATAAGACTCAGGACACATGTATGATTGTAGATGTACTTCGCAATATTCCTTCCATCTTCAACCACCTTCTCCACCCAACTCAATTTCCCTAGATCCTCAAGAAGCAAGTCAAGACAATGGGCAGCACAAGGGCTCCAAAAATAATGTGGGATGTCTCTCCATCTGAAGTCTACCGGCTGCCACATATGTGGCTGCATGATCAGTCACAATCTGGAAGACATTAAGCACTCTCACTTCTATTACCACCTCATCCAACATGTTGCACAAATTTTCTGCATTTTTTACTTGATCAAAGGCATCAACTAATTTTAGAAATACCAATTGTCCCCCTAAAGGAACTATAAAATTGATGAGTGTCCTATTCTTGCCATCTATCCACCCAGATATAATAGTGTAGTCTTTCTGTTCCCAAACTTTTCTTTGCTCTTCCACAAGTTGATGAATGTTTCTTACCTCGTCGTCTAACAACGACCACTTCACCTCATAACAACTTGGGGATTTGAACCCCTTACCAGAGAAAGAAATCGAAGTTACCACTTGATCCCAATATGGACTACACAAAGCATTGAAGGGAATATAATTGCAGATCCAAAATCTTGTAATTTCCACCTTTGTCTACTCATGCATCTCTTTGTTCCATGTCGTGCCTAGCAAGCCGGGTTGAGCACCAAGAATATTATGTGGAACCCGAAAGTTTGATAAAGATCCACCCACCTTCCTGATCCTTGTATCTGAGGCCCAATAGAAGAAGAAGTCTCTCCACTTGTTTGTGATCTTGTAGAACTAGAAGTCCCCATTGGGGCTGCCATGCCCTCAAATGTCCTCTTTTTTGCTGCCTTATTTTGTGCATATTTTTTAAGGCTTGTCAAAGCCTCTCTTGTAGCCTCTTCTAGACACTTGTCACACGGTGTAATATCATTGCATGGAATCTTTGCAAGATGATATTTCAATTGGTTTATGCCTAAAGTCATGCATTTATAACAATGAGTACATTGGATATCTCATTTGTTTGCTCTTGGGATCCCATGTTTCCACAAAGGATCCTTTGGTCTGTCACCAACCATCTTGTAAAAAAAAAGGCAAACTTTGAGAACCTAGAAAAAACTATCAATTATTATTAGAAATCGTCTACATTTCCAATAAATCTATTAATATATTATATATAAAATATCATAAATCTATTAAAATCTATTAATTATACATCTGTTAAAATATAGCAAAATACAATGAATATTGTTATAATTTATTACAGTTTTTAAAAGAACAGTATTTGTAATTTAGTATTATAATAAATTTAAAAAATAGTAAATTTGGAATACAGTGAATTATTAAATTAATAAATAATATTACAATAAAAATTTAAATAGAAAATATTAAATTATAAATAAATAGTAAATTAAATTTAAAAATTTGTACATATTACAGTCTATTATGTATTTTTAGTTTTTAAATTTTTACCAAAATATACTATATTTTGATTTTATTGTTATAAAATAAATTAAATCTTAAACAAAACTTATCACCAAAATATATTAAAATTTACAATATTGTAAAATACTACATACTTGGGAGAAAAATAGTCCAAATCGATGCAAAAAAACGTACAAAATGAGTGTCATCGAATGCTTCTCACAAGACTCAAACATTGTCGGATGTGTAGAGTCTAGACAAATCCAAGTCAAACGAATGCAAACAAACGAAAGTCGGATGAATGCAGTCAAATGTTGAGTCCAGAGCCACCTGCGGTGTCATCGAATGCAAAGGCACAGACAAATGAGAGTTTGTGGACTCCAGACAAATGCTCAATTAGGTCGCAAGTGAAAATGAGAGTCAGGAAACTACATAATATAAAACCTAAAATATCTCGCCCAGACTTAGTCAACAATATCTGATGTGATTTTTTGGCTTTGACTGCAATATATTCTAAACTAAATGGTGCAATTTTTTGCAATTAATTGGTGTTCGTTTTGTGATGCGATATAATTGCCCAAGCGTATGCTCCGCAAAATATCGCAAGATTGGCGATATTTTGAACTATGGTATTATAAATTAAATATCAAATAAATTTGACATTTAGTTAACACTGCATTTAATCCAAAATCATTTCTTCTATCTTTGAAATTTTAGAAAATTTTCAAGTTTTTTCGGAATTGAATTTCTAGTTTCAACTTTCCAATTTTTCACCATTTTCAAAAAATTTGAATTTCAACACAATTTTATGAATTCTAAATTTGTATGAGCATTCAAACTCTTCTTCATAATAAAAATAAAAAACTCACAACGACTATTTAAACCTTAGGTCACAGTGTTGGGGTACTCTTCACTCCATGCCATGGATTTTCTTTCCTTCAACAAATTTCCTTCGCTACTATGGTTTTGCACCCGGAGAGGAACTTGGGTAGGGAATTGGGCTAGCTAAGGATTTTTATGCTTTTCAAATTTATCCACAATTTGGCATGTCCTGGGGTCCACAACAGGCATTTTTTGTCATCGTGGAATTTGTCCTTTCACACCTTCCATCACCTACACCAATATGCATTTGAGCGCACTATTGGAGGTATTGAGGATTTTATCCAAAAGCAGAAGAATCCATCATTACGAGCAATATGTGCCCAAGAACAAGGAAAAGTGAGGGTTTTAACTTCATTGTGGATTTTTTCCAAGATGACAAAAATCCAAAACCAATTGCATTTTGTGCTCGACAGTTTAGAAAGGCGAGGTTTTCATCATGTGAAGGATTATAATTCTGTGGACACATTCCTTGGTCCATGCGAACATGCGCCCAATTGAAGGAAATCAGTGGGGATTTAGGCAAGCGAAGGATTGTTATCCTTTGGAATGTTTTATGTGACTTAGATGGAATTGCACTCCACGGGTGAGGTGTAATGTCCCCATTTTGGGCATTAGAAAATTAATAGGCTAACCAAAATATATATATAATTAACTAGAGAGGACGTAATGTAAAAATTATTAAAGTCAATTTGATATTATTTAAGGGGGTCAATAAGAGACAAATTGGCAAGAAGACGAGTAAGGAAAGCTGATGGTTCACCTTTTGAGAATTAAAAGAGGAAATTCCATTCATTCTTGAGCATGCTTGGTTATTGGGCTTCAGATCAATTTTCTCTTGGAGAAACTTGGAAGCAAGTTGCTTTCATCTTTAGAACCAGCTTTGAGGACGAAAACCACCTAGCTAGACAACAGTGGCCGAGAACCCATTGTTCGCGTGAGACATCATTTCAGGTGTTTCACTTGTGCTTACATTTTCTTATATTTCCAATCTGACTATATCTATGTATTTAAGATTGGACTGGATGTTTGTTATTGTATTGCTGATGTATAATACAATAACATATTTCTGAAAAATGAAAAATGTATATGGATTTGCTGGTTATAATTTTGTATTGCTGAAAATCATAATACAACGGAACTTTTTTAAAGTTTAATACATGAGCATTTCTTATTTAAATTTGAAAGTTTATTACATGTGTTATATGTTTGCATTCTGAAAATCATTTGTGAGAAAATTTGGAGATAATATCCTACTAGGATACTACATGAGGGAGCGTGTGGTTTTCAAGATGTTTACGTTTTTGGAGAGGTTTGACCCTCCTTCACTTAGGTTGACCTACACCCATGCTATGTGGAGAGCAGTGGATTCTCTCCTTATGTATCTTTGCACTAGGTGTCCACGGTGAACTGCAAAACATGTAACTGAGCTTCCTTTATTCCACATGCTCCACACAACATGATTTTATGCTTTGTTTAGGCAAACAACGGATCCCTTGTTTTCTCTCAGTGCCTCCGTCCTCAAATTTTCATTTCCTCCAATTTCAACTACTAACATCTTCAAACAAGTGATTAGCTTCAATTTTATTTTCTTATTCATAAGCTTTTTACCAAAGATCCCTATTTCCTTGTAGACTTCCCTTTGATGCAGATTGCTCAAAACGTGTTTCATGGAAAGAGTTTTAACTACTTTCACACATGCGATTAGCAAGTTTCAAGCTTTATCAACATTGTCCAGCCTGTGCTAAAATGGGAGCTTGGAATCAAGTATGGATGTACATCACAAGATAAAAAATTGAGGAATTTTGCCAATTGGTGCAACTACAATTGCCGAAAATGTGTAAGCTTAGATAAGGCACATGAATTGTTTGACAGAATGCCTCTTAGAAATATAGCCTCATGAACTCCCTGAGTACAGGATACACACAAAATGGATTTGTTGGAAAGGTTTTTGGAACTTCCAATCAAATGTGATTCTCGTGAGGAAGCAGTAGTTAACAATGGCTGATTGGGGTTGTATAGTATTTGCTTCTATACCAACGGTTGGAGATGTGTCCAACTTTCAAAACCCCTATTTGGTCCATACTCGGTACTCTCTTCATGTAATAACCCCAACAGGTTATAACTTCTTCAAACACCAAAAATCTTTATACTTCAGTTGTTTGACATTTCGTCAAACACTTTGTAAGCAAGCTCTGATACCACTGTAATAACCCCAATAGGTTATAACTTCTTCAAACATCAAAAATCTTTATACTTCAGTTGTTTGACATTTCGTCAAACACTTTGCAAGCAAGCTCTGATACCACTGTAATGACCCTCCTCAAATCTGCCCTCAAAAATGCTGATGAAAGCTCAAGGAATTTCATCAAACAATTCACATGCAAGGGACGTATGACTGATATAGTATTTCAGCTAGCTTCAAATGACTTTTTCTTCAATTTGCATCAATGAGAATCTTGTGCTAGAAGACTACAATGGACTACACAATGACCTAACATGAGTGTGCTACTAATTTTGACAATATTCAGTGCATATATATGATCTAAGCATGAGAAATGAACACCTACAGCCAACTAGCATTTTTACAAACAGTTGGTATGCAAACTAACTAGCTGATAAATAATGATATTAAATTGCTTAAATGACACCAGCAACTATTATCTTCTTAATTGCAATGAAAATTACAATGCTCATGAAATATGGCCAAGACTTTGGCATTTACATGGATTACAAAATGATAATGCTGGTATAATGCACACTTACAGCCGAAAGCTTATAACACCCTAAAAAACAATACTAACAAAAGACCCTGGTTGTAGATGGCTGTAATAATTTTCTAAAATGCTGCCCCTTCTGCTTTGCTTTTTCCGATTTGCTTTTTCGACTGCTTTTTCAGATTCGCTTTTTTGAACTACTTTTTCGGATTGCTTTTTCCGCCTGCTTTTTCGGTTCCTCTTTTTTCGGGCTGCTTTTTCGATTCCACTTTTTCGGGCTGCTTTTTTCGTATCTGCTTTTTTCAAACTGCTACCCTGTTGAATCTCGAGACCATATCTTTCAATGGCGTCAAGATTTTCAGCTTGAAGGGATTTCGTCCTTCAAACTATTGAGACATGTTCTCCAAAAAATTTTCCAATTTCTTTGATTTTCCCCAAGCATGCTTAAAAGAAGCTCTTCCATTTCTTTTATAGTGTTCTCACAAGAGCTCCATCCTTCGTTTTCTCAATGTGGGATAAAACATAACTCCTTTTATGTAACTTATGTCTCCAATGTGTTATAAAATAAAGGGGACTCTTTTAATTTTAATATTTCCCACAAACTATAGTCTATGCATTAATAAAGTTAAATATTTAAATTTAACTTTATAAAATAGCTTTATCAATGCAAAACAAATCTTATCAATGATAAACAAGTCTTCTTGCCGATTTTAAACAATTACCATCGACATACCGCTACCACTGGATGTCCACCCATGCCCAAGATGACTTACTATAAATAGTAAGTATGCCCAAAGTTGCCTCAAAACCCCTCAGAAAGACCTGCAACTGAAACTATTTAGGCCAAATGGCCTCTAAGCCCCTTTAATGTCCTGGTTAGCCTACGGGACCGTGGGGAAATAGGCTAACAACAACATCATGCTATGAATGCTAAAAAGGGGACATTACACTTCATGATGGATATTCCTTGCTAAACCTATTGGAGGTACATTGCTCGAGCCTATTTCTTTACCCACCAATCATCTAGCTAGCACTAGGTAAAAACAAAGGGGTTGATGGGAAAGAAGAGAGGGGTCCCATCATTTTGGAGGTGGTCTTCAACACTTGACTCCTATGACCAGTTCTTCACCAAAAAAATCCCTATTAGGTCCTGAATTCCAATTTGTGCCCAATTTTGGCTTACAATATCTTGGTGTCCTTACATTATGGACCCATGTGACCGTTGGGGCTTTATTGCAACATCCCTATACTACTTGCATCACAAGTGCCCTTAGGCTTACATCATTTTATTAAGGCATTCCTGCACCATTGATTGTGTTCTTGACACAAGACCTACACCAACAATATAGATTTGATATTCTTAAGTCACCTATTTCTAGAATAGTGCATTACTTCTAATAAATCTTGGATAATACTTAAGAGACTAAAAGGCTAAGAAACACCACCAGAACAAATAAGGTTTCATTTTAGGTAGATGGATAAGTATTATTACAATATTAGATAGTTTCTATTTACTCTCTATTATGACTTTCTAATGTTCACTCTTGAGTCTTTTTGTAATGTTTCCATAAACTTCTTTTGTTCGTTATAAAAACTTTCTTTTATGCTCTACAAGAATGTTTCTATATCCTCTCTCATGTTCGTTATAGAAACATTATCTTGTATCTTGTATATATAGATCATTCGTGATCTTTGTTTAAATATATATTCATTATTTTATCATAATACGATATTACAGCAAATTCCTCACCTCTTTGAAAAAAAAGTTATTTCTATTTTGAAATATTTAGTTTAAAATTTTTGAAATATTTACCTGTGTTCAAAATTTGCATCTTTCTTTTTCCTCCAAACTCGACTAGGGATTTGGCCTCCAATTTTTTCTACAATTTCGTGGCCACCTTTCTAGGCATTTTTCAGCTGACTTTTTCTGCACATCTTCTGCAAAAGGTGGCGTCTAGGGTGTTTTCAACCCTTTCTCTTTTTTTCGTCCACCAATTTCTTTTTCCACCATTTTTTTTAGTCGAATCTACCATTTCTTCGTTTTATTAAAAACAGCTAGGGTTTCTTTCGAAAATCTCTTTTTTCCATGCCAGTTTTAAAAACTTTTGGCAGATTCTTGGGTTTTTGCAGATCTCAACTAGGTCTGTCTTTTTTTCTCCTGGATGCATCATTTTTTGTGCCTCAAATTTCGAGCCAGCAGATTAAGAATCTAATTTCAGTTTTTTTGTGCATTGTTCAAGCTCTCTTCTACATGTCCTTTTATTTTTTCTAGGTTTTCTACCAATCTACCTCGAAATTTGTGCATTTTTAGATATTCATGTTTTTTGCATCAAAAATGTGTCATGGTATCTCTCACCAAACTTCTCTTAGAAGGCAGTTAGCAATTCAACAAAAAGAACTATAATACCTGGAAGCAAAGAATGATGATGATCCTTGAGTATTGTCACCTTGAGGCACTTGTTCTGGGCCCTGAGAGTCGTCCTACCATAATCAATGCTAGCACAGACCAATATTGCAAAACATGCAGACCTCTCTAATCAACCCAAGGCTTCCTTTTACACTTTTTCAGGACATGCAAATATATGTATTTGAAGATAGATTGACCATTAAGGGAGGGTATTACGATATTAGATAGTTTCTATTTGCTCTCTCTTCCCCCTTTTTTAACAATCGCTCTTTTTGTAATGTTTCCATAAACTCTTTTTGTTCATTATGGAAACTTTCTTTTTCACTCTACAAGAATGATTCTATTTCCTCTCTCCTATTCGTTATAGAAACATTCTCTTGTATCTTGTATATATAGATAATTCATGATCTTTATTTAATAACACATTCATTATTGTACCATAATAAGTATATTCATAGTTACCTCAACCCCAAATTCATTATTTAATATCACATTCATTATTTTACCATAATAAGTATATTCATAGTTACCTCAACCCCAAATTCAAGTACTACGATTCTCCTTGAGATTTTACTAAGACTTCATTTTACTTTATTTTTTAAGGTTGTGTACCAAGACTTGATTTCATTTTTTGTTTCTTTTAGGATTGACGATTCCTATTTGTATCCTAATGGAGAGGCCATTGAGGGTCTCTCTAGATGCATTGAGAGTGTGATATTCGATTAAGCAGAGAGAGACCTTGTTGTGACTGAACAAGTCTTGTGGAGAGAGACCTTGTTGTTCTCTTCTACGCTATCAAAGAAAGCAAGAGGCACTCAAGCCTATTGTGAGGTTTCCACACCATCACCCCAAAAATTTTGGGGACCCCCTTTTTTCGATTGTTGCCTTAGCAAATTTGGAGTTGTCCAGAGGTTTTCGATTTGGCATTTTTACACCTTGGACGCCTTCGGGCCAGGAGGGGATTTGATTTGTTTTTCACCCGGTAATAACTTGATTTTCCAAAACATGTAATTTTATCCTCGAGCCAAATAGGTTTCTACGACAACATTTTTTCAATGATTAAAACGACATTTGGCAAGATAAATTTGCAAATTTTGCATTTAGACGGATTTTTGAAAATTTAATATAATTGTACAAGCTTGAGCATTTTCAAAACGAATTTGTTAAATTTAGTTGTTTTGGAAAATCTTTAAATTTTTTGGGTGAAAAGGAAAATTTTGATAGTGGAATTGAAATTGGAGTTCGAATTTTGACTACCGAGAAAAAGATTTATTTTGTTAAAAAAAAAAATTGAAATGGTATTGCAAGGTTGAAATTGGATTGAATTGTAAAATCTCATTAATTTGGTTGAAATTTAGCCTAGAGGATTTTATAAATGTTAGAGGAAATTGGTAATTTGGAATTGAAAATTGATTTTGATTTGCTAGATTTGATTTTAATGATATTTTAATTGCCAAAACATTATTAAATGAAAATTTTTACATCTCCTAGACTTACCTTGTTTCTATTTTGCAATTTCTGATCAAAACTAGCAATTACACGGACCAATTTCACTATAGGGCTAAGTAATTTTAATGTTGCATTTAAATCTGAGCCATTAATTGAGGGACTAACTTAATTTTGTTTTCCCTCTAGGCAGGTCGGCCCACTTGGAAAGGCAAAAGGTTTGGTATAAAAAGAGCTTTCCCTCCTCTTTGGATGTGCAATTTTCTTCTAAAGGAGGCGAATTTCAGACTTTGGGAAATTTTTGGGACAGATTTTTCCATTTCTTGGCAGCATTTCTCTCCTCCTCGCTTGGGCAATTTTTTTGAGGCCTGATTTTTGGTGATTTGGCAACAATTTTAATCTGATTTCTCCATCTTTGGCAACAATTTCTCCTTCCAGAATTTGGCGATTTTATTTAGTGAAAGGGCAATGTGATGTAAGGTCTGATTTAGTGGCATGGGCAGATTTTGCAAGGTTGGTGAATTCTGATTTTTTTTTGCTAGGGCATCATATTTGCAAGCGGAATTGAATTTTCTAAGATCAGATCCGAATTTGAAAGGCCCCGATTATTGGTAAAGGCAGATTTAAGGTAAAATTCTATTCATTTTTAGAGGTGAAGATTGGTTTTAAAGGCGGATTCTATTCCTTGTTCTTGCTTGGTTCATTTCTCTTGTTTTCTTCTTGCACTCATCATCCACCACTTCATCACTCCACTGATAGGCTGAAGTTGGGAGATATAAGTGTAGATTGCATGATAATACTTGAAGAGGCGGAAATAAGCTAGATTCCATCGATAGAAAGAAGGTTGGAAATTGATAAGTGTAGAGATAGGACTTGAAGAGGCAGAAATAAGCTAAATTCCATTGATAGAAAGAAGGTTGGAGATTGATAAGTGTAGTCTATATCATTTAGAACAAAGGGGCAGAAATAAGTGTTTAGGATGGTAGACGTTAGTGCAAGCAAAAACCCAAAGGGAACAAATACCAAAAAAGACAAGGAAGACATGATGCCTAAGACCACCTTCTTCTCAAAAGTGAGGCGAATAAGCAACACCAATATCGACACGATGAACATGGTACAGTTAAAGGATAGATTGAAGGAAGGACAATCCCGCATGGCAAAGAAGATCTACAAGAGCGGAATTGTACATACAACAACTTTTCGTCCTACCTTGCCTTGTCCGGAATTGGTAATAGAGTGTGCGTCCCGGTTTGATATTGTGACCAAGTCCATCATTTTTTATGAAGAGAAGAGACTGTTGGCTAACATCAACGAACAAGTGGTCAAAGAAGTATTTAATATTCCCCAGCATAGAGGCATAACAAAGGTAATGATGAATTGGGCGGCCAAGTTATTCCAAGATAACCACGAGGTTTATCTCATTCATCTAAAGAAGAATTAGTTGCACAAAGGCAAGAAGGGAGTTACCAAGTCATCAAAGCTCACCAAGTCATATTTCAAATCAGAATATGGCAACCTTATTGTGCTTCTCAGTCGGATCATGGGTGTGGCTCAAGGTATACAATTCAAGAACTAGATCTATTATTTTATTGATGAAATTGAAAATGGAAAGAGACTATTTGATTGGGCTAGAATTATAAGTGAGAATTTAGAGTTATAACTTATGACAGTGCAAAATCAAAAGCAATTCTATATAGGATCCTATCTTTTCTATTTGATTGCGAGACTATATGAAAATCCTAGACTTAAGGCCTCAGGAGTGATTGGCAATGGGTCAGGACAATGTTTGGTGTATGAGTACTATCCACAACTTCATTTGCACAACACCAAAGACTATAAGATGTTTTATGACGCCTTTGCCATGAAGACAGTAAGGATATTATAAGGGACACCTACTAGAACACTCTCATCGAAAGTGGAAGCAAAAGGTCAAGAAGTATGGAAGTTGGTTCGTCCAATTTCCGCAATTCACATAAATCAGAGTGGCAGGAAGTACAATTTGTCCCAAGAGACTTCCAAGGTACCCACCGACAAGATATTTTTGATAGAAACTACCTGCTAGGCAACTTGAGCATTATGACAAGATGATAAAACTTAAAGGTGAGACAAGGATTACCTTCTCATTTGGAATAGGCAATGTTACTTGCCCCAATCCTGTCGCCTTTGCAGCTGCGGAGGAATTAGAATGGTATCATCTAGGATGGTATAGAGCAAGATAAGGATTCGACTCTAATGATCTTATCAAGGCATCTCATGGAAATACATTCAAACATATTCCTACTAAAGAAGATTTTTGGGTCAATGCACAAGATGACTTTCATGTGAGAAAGTTAGCTTTCTCAAGGTTGTCAATGAGCATGATGAGGGCAATTAGATGGAGATGCCTTGATATTCCCGATCAACTGGAAGATGATGAAAATGTGCTAAGGGAAGATTATGATGCAATCGATGGAACAAAGATGGGTCCAGTGGATTGGGATAATCATCAGGATCCTTCCTTAGAGGCAGTTACAAGGACAATGGATCTACACACCGAGTCATGGTAAAATGAGAAGTTAAGGCAATTACAAAGTCGGAGTACGCCTTACTTATGAGAAGATGAAACTGAAGGAAGAACGTCTAGCGGAGTCAATCGGGCAAAAAGGTGAAGGCAATAGCCACCAACAAAGAATAGTTAAGAGCAAGAAGAGAAATCTGGAGGTTGAGAAAAATAAAGAACATTAGGAGCCTCCAACAAAGAGACGGAATGCAAAACCGTCAAGGGAGAGCATAATTGAGGCTAGAAGCCAAGGGGACAATACAAGTGGACAAGGGGCCGCAATAGAGGTGAGCTTTGATTAAGAATCAAGCGGTTATAGTGATAGTACCAAGTACGCTCCTCTCTCGGAGAACCAACATGGAGATGATGTGACAATCACTAGTAAAGAAGAGGATAGGCCAATTGATATTGAGGAAATAAGCCAGGCGACTGAGGTTGTTGGTGATGCTTTGCTAGTCGAACCAAATCCAGATTTGGGATATGCACTGCATTACTGCACTACTATGGTTAAGGAAAATGCTTATGCCAAGAGGCAAGGTGGTGATTGTCTGAACGGTTGAAGATATTCAAGGGTTAGTAGAAAAGGAGGATAGCGAGAAACAGAAACAAATAGCAAAAATGATGGCAAAGGTAATCAAGAGCAATGATGAGGGTCACCGAAAAGTTCAAATTGCTATACCAAAGGTTAGCAAGGTAATAGATGAGATTGTAGCCCAAGAGTATGAGATAGTAGAGCATAACTTGGGAAGAATCACGGATGACATGGAATGTGAGGAGATCTAGGAAGACATGATTTCAATTAGAGAAAGATTGAGAAAAGCAAACGAGAGGATTGTAAAGTTGGAGGCCGAGAACAAGTATTGGAGAGATTATCAGCCTATCCAACAGTTGCATCAGGCAGCCCTTCTGCAAGATAGCGAGAGCAACATATAAGAAATATCGGCTCAGTTGTACGAAATCAAAGATTGGATCCATGATATAATTCAAGATGGGCAAAATTTCTTGCCTTCCTTTATCTCAACATTTAGGTCATTGGTGGCTATTAGAGACAAATTTAGGACATTTGAAGGGGAGTGGAAGGATTTCCTTCTAGTCATGGACTTAGCCATTCCTAAGCTACAGGCATTTATCAAGCTACCAAAGAGATATTTGAAGAGAACCAAGTTGGTAGATGAAGGAGGAACGAGTACACTGGAGTCTTGGTTTGTTGCCTTGACTATCATATTGAGGATACTTTTAGAGATACGAAATGAAATTGCACAACTCAGCCCAGGCATTGACACTTCCATTTCAACCATGATGAGCAATGTTGGAGCTACACTTGATTTTGAAGATATCAAAGAGGAGAACGTCAATGAGACAGAATTTGGATCAGAATTTGGATCAAGATTGGATAAGTTGGGGAAGGTTGTCATCAAGAAGAAACATTTGGGTACCCTTGCCTCCCTCAATGCCTTTATCGAATATGCGAAAGAATATGAGAAGACACTACAAGCAGCAAGCAACATGATAAATTCAGCTGAGCTTAAGATGAAGCATACGCTTTGCCCTCCCATGAAGGAAGTCAACGAAAGGCTAGCCAAGTTCATTGCCTTCACTAAAAAAATGAAAGAAAAGGGTAGAATTATAGTAAAAGATCATTTAATGTAAGCCCAAGTGGCAAATTCTCCTTCTTCTTGGGTAGGATAGGTGTCTGATTCTGACTGGCTACCATTTTGGTGCCTTCTCATTGGTTGCCACTTTTCCTTTTTTTCATTGGTCCATTGATGAGGTGGCGTCTTCTCATTGGCCGATGGGGTGGCAACCCTAATTAGGGTTTCTGGGATTTGATTTGGATCGTTGATTTTGCCTCTTAATCTCTATCATTGGTTGTAATTTTGGCCTCTATGTAAGGCCATTTGCTCTCATTTGTAAAGGGTTGAAAAAAATTGTTGCTTAAGATAATACCAAAATTGCTTCTCTTATCATTGTTGTGACTTGCATGGTAATAAGAATACTTGGTGTTATTGCATGGTTTCTACTTCTAATAGTTAAAGTTAAATAGGGTTGACGAAAATTGTTGCTTAAGATAATACCAAAATTGCTTCTCTTATCATTGTTGTGAGTTGCATGGTGATAAGAAAACTTGGTGTTATTACATGGTTTCTACTTCAAATAGTTAGAATTAAGTATCATTGAAGTTGTTAAAGTAGAATTTATTTCAATACTTCCAATAGTTAGAATTAAATATCATTGAAATTGTTAAAGTAGATTTTATTTCAAGAAAGTTATTAAGAGTGAGAGTAGATGGATAGTTGTATGGTGATATTAGTGGATGTTTGATAGGGATCTATAAGCTAGGCCACTAGCATCCTAGCGTGGTTAGGAAGCCTTGTGTGGTAATCTAGTTTTTCTTGCCTTGAATCATTGCATCTATGGAGGTGAAGCCGCTGGTAAGCTTTCATCAGATTTGATCCCCGTCCATTAGTTAATCTTTCTATTCATAGGAGTAGGGTAAAGCAGCAAGTAGTTGAGTAATTGGAGTTCATTCTTAGAAAGTTAGAAAGGAGAAGCATCATTGGCAAACACACCCTCCATCACCATCACCATCACCATCAACATTATTTGGCCCTCGTATACATTGCAAAACTAGACATCATCACCATCACAACGAGAGTTCGACAATCCTTGAATGAACAATGTAAGGTCGCCTACATGATTAACCAGCGAATCACATTAACATAACTGAATTAGTATCCACAGGTTTAAGGAACATTGGAGTTTTTCTCATGTCTTCATGAGTATTTACTTTTCAAGAGAAGGTTGAGTGTTTGATATTTCATATCAAGTATTCAATTCCTATATGTTATGTAGTGGTACAAAATTGACATCAACAAAGCCCCAAATAAATCGTCAAAGTTTGAACTTAAAAACTTTTGCAAATTAATAAGTTGTGTTTTCTTATTATCTTTTTTCATTGCATTATAACTTATTATATTTTGTGCTGAAGATGGTTAGTGGTCAACTTGGGGTGGAAATACCCCCAATCTAAAGAACTTTGCTCTCAAAGTCTTGTGCCAACCATGTGGTGCATCCAATTGTGAGCGCAATTGGAGCTTATTTGAGTCCATCCACACAAAGAAAAGAACATATTAACTCAAAAAAGGCTCAATGACCATGTTCATGTGCACTATAATCTTAAGTGTGCATAAAAAGGGCACATAGTTCAGCAATACCTAGTCCACTTGATCTGGACGAGATAGATCCTTATTCTAATTGGATGGCACAAGAGCCAGGTCTGTTGTTTTTAGTAGAGGAGGTTGCTAATTTGGAGAGGCAAGCCATGGAGGGGGGTGCTAGAACAGATTTTCATTTCACAATGGATGACATTGAGGATTCGGACAATGAGGATTCAAGCTCAGAGGAGGCATTACCAGTGCCACATATAGGAGATACATCCACTTCTAGGACGCAGAGCCAGTTAGTAGGGATGTCCAGCAAGGAGGCATAACTACGGACTTCATAGTAACGCAACTCACACCCAGGCCCAGTTGGAGGCACCTGTTCAAGGACTAGAGCCCCTCTTTTTTCTGCTAGTAGAGTTAGAAAGAGGAAGATGTGATTGTATTGATGTATTTACTATTTATTATTTACTTCAAGACTTCTAGTTTGACAAAAACTATTTACTATTTTGCATCCCGTCATCAGCATTCCACATGAGAATGTGATTTTGAGACCAAATTCTCTCTAGCTACCTTCAAAGTTTGGTTCAATTATGTACAAAGTCTCTCCAAATTTGCCTACGAAGCTACAGATTGGCTACAAATTCTGTTAGAGGAACCTAGGCAGAATTTGGAGCGAATTTTGAAGAATTTGCTGCATAGGGGCCAAACCCAAACCGAATTTGGTCTCAAAACAATTTTTATAACTTTTTTAATGTGCTCTATTTTGTCTAATTTGAGCTATTTGATCCTCCCAACCCTAAAAGTATCCACTAAAAAGGCCAAAAAGATGGTTTTTATGTCATTTATGCATTTGCGAATGAAAATGAAAACTTGCTCATAGAGGAAATCCATGTTGACCATTATAGAGGAACTTCTATGAAAAACCAACTATATCTTTGAATCCAAGGCTTCAAATTTGAATCTCAACTTTTGATCTAGCCTAGTTAGAAATCCTCTAACGAATAAAAAATAAAAATTTAGATAATTGCACTTATCTTTTGATGATTCCTTTCATTCTCATATTGCCACCTTGATATGGAAATATGCCCCATGCATGTGACCAAGCGAGTGTATCATGTTGTATTCATAGCTAAATGATGCAATTAATATCCTAATGAACTGAAACATAGATATGGTGGTGTATTTTACTATTTTGGTTTAACATTAGTAGAGTTGTGTATGGACTTATTTGTTGTTGCATACACACACACACATTTTTAAAAAAAACATATGTTGTTTTACAGACGAATCCAAACCCAACCCAACGAAAAACTGGACCAATTTCAAACCTGAATCTCAAACCCACATCCGTACCGGAATCCAAACCTGCAACTTAGCTAAACTCCGTTTGTTTCTTTTGTGTTCTCTTTAATTAACTCGTTAAATGCATCTTCTCATTGAAATTTGCAAATAAATGTATTTTTAATTGAAATTTAACAGTTTCTTAGGTTCCCAATTTTTTCCCGAGTTTTTTTATGAAATTGGCCGATTTTTTCCCGAACAAACTTTTAGGGGCTTGGCGAGTTGTTGCCGAGTGGAAGTTTTCCAACTATGAAAATTGAATATAAGTAATTGTTCTTATGCATTCTTTGCATCCAGACTTTGAAAGCAAGTAATTCAGGCTACTGACATTCTGATGTTTCAGATTTTGTGAAAATAAAAGCAATTTCTTTTTCTGGCACTCCCTTAACCACTTTGTTGGTCTTTTGTTAGACATTAATAAAATTATATCTTTTACTCATTTTCTGAATCAAATAATTAAATGCAATTTATTTAGGCTTTAAAGATCATAAGCAACTTCTTTAGGCAATGAAAAATTATCAGATTATATGAAAAAGATAAAATATGTTCTGGAGTATAAGTAAAGCTAAATAAGATAATAAAACTAAACACCACCAAAAACCAATAAACTCGGGAACAAATCTTTGTTTCAACTCAATCTACGTATATTAGTAATAGTAATTAATTGGTGTGTCATGAAACTCACCCTTGTCAACAGCTGGCTTTGCTGCTTTAAAATTGCTATCAATAATAACACTGATGAGTTGTTGCTTCAGATATGCCTGCAAGACAAAACATATTTCAGAACAAAACATGTAAGAGTGGATTTCCAAATCATGAACATGTATAAGGGATTTATTGCTTACTGTACACTTGCTGCATAATTATATCTAACGGCAAATTGGACTAAAAGAAAACTACATATATATATATAATGAAAAAAATCAACTTCTAATCTACTTAAGAAGGCTTCTTACCTTACAAGATCAAAGAAAAATTTAAATGTTTTTCTCCCCCCTCTATGCACAAATTTTCCGAAAGAACAATTACATAATCCACAGTATATCCTATTATATCAGATTGTATTTATGATATATACATCATAAAGACTTACTTTCATATTCTAAAATTGGAAAAATTTAAATGAATCTTCAAGAACCAAATCGAGTGTATCCTATGTAGAACAGATAATACAATACAAACAGCAAATGAAGGGGTCTCCATCCACTAAAGAGGGGAAAAAATGGAGCTCAAAAACACTGTTTAGGGTTCTTTTATAGACTAAAAACTTGGATATAATTTAACTACTTGCCAAGTACTCGCAACTTTTCTTCGGCCCATTGTTGTAGGGAAAACTTGTTTAATAAATTGATAATTAACATGGTGAAAAACAACTCTATTTATAAGAGATGGCATGAAGATGTTTCTAAACGAAACACTTGTTAACAGGAGCCAGAATTAGAAACTAACTAAACTAAGATGATCTTTAAAGAACATTACATTATTTTAATACCCTCCCCTTGCGGTCATCACTCTAACTACCCTACAGAAGACATAATCCGCAGGTCTTTTGATCATGAATGCACAGAAGGCTACCCCCTTCTAGTCATGAATGCATAGAAAAGAACTCTGCAAAATGAGTCTGCTGCTTAAACCCTCCTTGATTCTG
Organism: Cupressus sempervirens; assembly: GCA_028749045.1. Lineage (NCBI taxonomy): Eukaryota > Viridiplantae > Streptophyta > Pinopsida > Cupressales > Cupressaceae > Cupressus > Cupressus sempervirens. Next base: position 638,634,828 of record CM053789.1, on the reverse strand, counting down.
CAGAAATTTTAGATATGACCAAGATAACCACAAACTTTCCAACCTATTGTTGGGAAACAAAATTGCCCCCCTATAGCCAGAGATACTGAGAACAGCTTCTAAAATTGAAATCACAATTTTGAGGAGAAATTTGTCAAACTCAGACTGCTTGAAAAAATCAGCCATAATTTTGTTCAAAAAAATTGTCAAAAAAAATTTGCAGATGAGAACTAAGACAAAAAAATGATTGCAAAAACACACAACTTTTGTAAAAATAATCGCCAAACCCTCCAAAGCTTTCTTGTGGAAAAAATCAAAAACCCCTGAGACCAGCAATGCCAGACATGATTAATATGGAAAAATCAGAATCCCAAACAGGGCTTTTAAAGAGAAAATTGAAAGAGCCAGATATGAACTTTTACAAGAAAAACCAATCAAAACCCAAAAATGACTTAAGAAAAAATCAAAATTACTCAGAAATTGAAATATCAGTCATGACTTTTTGGGGAAAAAATCAGAAAACCCTCTTGCAGAGAAAGATCCCATGATTAAAATCTTTAAATTATAATTTATGATTTTAATTGATCCATGAAATATCAGTCATGACTTTTTGGAGAAAAAATCAGAAAACCCTCTTGCAGAGAAAGATCCCATGATTAAAATCTTTAAATTATAATTTGTGATTTTAATTGATCCATGTCCAAGAGGAGAATGTTGCTACTGGGATTTTTATTGAGCAGTGTGGACTAGGGTCTCAAGCCCTGGCTTATGTTGAAATTGTGAGTGTGTAAGTTTTTGCTAAGAGAGGGCACTGGTGGTAGTCGTCAGGGGAGAGCAACCTGTCAGGGAATTTTCTTTCTGTTGCTGGGATGTGGGGAACCATTATCGCATTCATTCTTTCCGCTTGGTGATCTAAATGTCAGTTGTGTGGGGCCTTTGACCATCCAATTTGGTGGTTCTATTTTGCACTTTGGAAATGGCATTTGGGTTCATGTTTTGCATATTGGAACTGGTGTTTGAGTTCACGTTTTGCTGTTTTCTTATCGTGTGGGGCAAGTAGCTTTTCCTTCTTTCACGTCTCAAGTATTTGTTTCTCTTCTTTCTTGTAAGGCTCTTTGGGACTGTGATTTGTGTGAATCAGAGCAATTTTTTTGAGGAATAAATGTGCTTTTAAGGATCTCATGATCGGAGGCAGCCCTTCCACATACATCCATGAAAATCCTATATATGGTGCCAGTAGTGCAAACATGGGAGAAAATCTTTCTCAATTTGGGGGCTTTAGGCCTATTAAGGTAAATGAATGCCCCGCTATGAGTGATACCAAACCGGTTGTTGTGACTCCCCCTAAATTTGTTGAGGAAGACATTGATTATTTAACAAATCATGCTTTGATTTGCAAATTCATGGGAAATTGAGTGTCACTACCCTTCTTGGAGCCATGGGCTAGGCACACATGGAATTTGGAAGGAGAAAGGGAAGTGATGTTGGCTGCTAATATCTATTTTTGGGTTTTTCTTCATACATGTCGGATAGAAATAGGGCTTTTGAAAGGGGTTCCATTTCTATAATCAGACTGGTCTTTTCATCAAGCCATGGTATGTTGGATTCAACCCTACAAAAGAGCTTTTCTTGTAGGTTCCTGTTTGGGTGAAACTTCTATAGTTTCTTTGGGGATTATGGATAGAGGAAATTTTCAACTTAATTGCAGCACAGGCTGGTAAGCTAATGGATCCTTCACAACAAACTATGGAGAAAAAGGTAATCATCTATACCTGATTTGTGTTAACTTGATTCGAATAAGCCTTGATTCTATAGAAATTCAGCTGGGTCCAAAATATTAGATCCAACAGCTTGATTATGAAACTCTACCATTTCGTTGTTGGATTTGCGATAATTATGGGCATCTACAATAGATGTGCCCTAAATCTAAATTTACAAGGTTTTTAGAGGGGGGTCAGTCATTTCTCCTCCTAAACAAGATAAAGGGAAAGCTCCTATTATGGAAGACAAGGATGACTTTATTCCAATTACAACTTGTTATAGGGGAAGAGGGCACAAGAGGACCTTTATGATAGGGAGACTGATGAGATTTTTAATAGGTTTGAGGCTTTAGAAAATCTTTAAAAAATTGATGGGCCTATTGCTAGCATGTCGAGTGGTCAGGATCTTTTGGTTACAGGAGTTCTAGATAATGAACGACATGGGCTTCAAAGCAAACTAGGGTCAAGTGGAGGTATCAAAATATAGGTTGGGCCATTTTTAGTATGTTTTGTGTCATCTATGGAGAAAGATTAACAAAGGGGCAACAAAAGCGATTATACCTTATCTGACTTGGGTATTCATCAAAAGGTTTTCAAAAAGGGGGCCCTAAGAAGATTAAAGAAGTCAGAAAGAAGGATTGGAAAAAGATTAAGCTAGTTGGAGAGACATTGGTGGAGTCTAGATCTCTGACACCCACCGACAGTCTCTTTCCTTCATCTCTGAAATGATTGTCTTATTGGAATGTAAGGGTGTTGAATAAAATCCCTAGACAAAAGACTCTTCAAGAGTTGATTTGTTCTTGCTCTCTGTATGTGGCTTTTATCCAAGAAACCAAGTTAGTTCTGGATAATATGCTTAATAGGGCATCTAAAGTTTGGGCAACATATAATTGTCAATGCAATGGGACTTAGGATAACTCTAGAGGTATTGCTCTCTTCTGTGATCCTTGTAGGCTTGTCCCACTTTAGTGGATTTCTAGTAAGTCTTCTATTTCTTTGGTGATCACAAGTTGTGAACTCAAAGAGAATCTCCTTTTACTAATGTTTATGCTCAAATTGATATTATGGAAAAATTCTTGCTTCGGTCACATATTCACTTTGTCTGTTTACTTGCTCCTCTACTCCTAGGATATTGGTAGGTCATTTTAACGCAATCTAGTCTAGAAGAAAAGAGGGGAGGAAACTCCATCCTTGAAGCTTTTTGCAGGGGTTCTAAGAAATTATATTTGGTTGCTAAAGGTAGTGGATGTTGAACCCACTAATGGAATGTTTACTTGGAATAATACAAGATGCAAGGCATAGGCTATAGCTAAGAGGTTGGACACATTCCTTGTATCTTGTTTTGGATGAAAGGTAGTTGGACTACCTATTATGATATTTTAGATAGGGAAGGATCTGAATGCCGGCCAATCAAGTTTTCAACTACCAAGTTCCGAGCAATAAAGAACACCTCTTTTAAGTTTCAAATTGTGTGGCTTCAGTAAACTCTTCTTCATGATCTTATGTTGGATTGGTGGAATAAAGGAAGGCATCTTATAGTACTACAACGTACTAAATTGTCAAGAAATTCCAATACATAAAGCATAAGTTAAAAAGATGGAATAGGAGGTGGTTTGGAAGTATAATCCTAGCTAAAAGGAACACTCAATCTTCGGTTGATGCTATTACTTGTCAAATTAGACATCATGGTTTATTCGATGCTTTCTATAGAGAGGAAGCAATTGTGACAAAGGAGTTGGAGGAATGGGAGCTCATTGAAAAGATTCACTAATAACAAAAGGCTCAGATTGATTGGCTATAGGAAGGGGATAACAATATAAAGTGTTTTCATAATACAACAAAGGATAGAAGATAGGTGAGTTATCTTACTTCTCTCATTTACTCAAAAGGGGTTCTTTTATTCTCTTAGAGGGAGATTACTTAAGAAACTACTAGTTTCCTATTTAAATTTGTTTGTAGAGTATCTGCTCCTACAAACGTGGAGGAAGGGTTGGTGCTTGAATGTATTCCTTCCATAGTTATCAATGAAATGAATCGAGATCTTATTAAGCCTATATCACTATCTGGCAAAGAGGCAATAGTGTTTGGAATGAGGAAGGGTAAAGCTTAGGGCCAATTGGCTTCCCTATAGAATTTTACCAAGAGTTCTCAAAAATTATTAAAAATATCTATCTATTTGAAGTTGTGCGACAGTCCTTTGGGAATAAGCATAAGCTTGACATTTTGAATGCTACACTTCTTGCTCTAATTCTAAAAAAGCATGGAACCAGTTCTCTTGATTCATTTAGACCTATAGCATTGTGTAATCTGATCTATAAAATAATCACGAAGTTGATTGCAAAAGGGCTCAACACATGACTAGATAGAGTAATCTCTAAAGAGCAAGTTGGATTTATGCCTAGAAGTCATATCCCAGATGGTATTGTTTTAGCAACAAAACTTGTGCATTCTATGGTGGCCTCTAAGAGGCTATGTTCATGAAATTGGATATGGCAAAAGCATACGATAGGGTCAAATAGAGCTTCTTCCATACAGTATTAATTGCCTTTAGTTTTGGAAGTAAATCGATCAATTATGCGATGAGTTGTATTACTTGTTCCTCTTTTGTTGTTTTCAATGTTTTGGTTAATGGTGAGCCCACATGACACAATTCATTACTAAGAAATAGTACTCAAGACCATGTAAATACTTTTCAATGTTCTAGCAGTTACATGCAATAGGCTATAATATAATATAACCTTAATACTTGTCACTGACTCTCTTCATTAGTAGTCAGCTCCTTCCCACACTTAGATTCAGTGGTTCTAATTACCAGACTTTGGACATAATGTTGTTCTTCTTACTGCATCCCCTCCAGAATTTTACCTCTAATGCAATTTGTGTCCATTTCCTGTGGATGATATTCTTTGAGTCTAAGGTCCTCTATGCACCTTACAGCTCAACTCCTGATATATGGTTTTTAACTATCCAAATGATCCCAATATGACTTACGCTAGCATAGTGTCCCCCCAAACTCTATTCTATATAGTTTTTCAACATTCATTGTAGCCGCTAGCTGGGAATAGTAACATTTGTGAAAGGCTTTGTCGTCTTCAACTCAAGTGATTCCCACACCCTTATCTTAAGCAATAGCACAAGTAAGTCATCACAATAGTTTTCTTGGCCATTTGGAAATGTCTCACTACTGTCAATAACAAATGCAATGTTGGCTCGTATGGTTGTAAAACATGTCAAGATTTTTGGAACAATGTGACTACCATTGCGAGCAACTCAAGATCTGGTTACTCTTCAAACTACCAAAAACCAATCTTGTCATGTGAATTGCTTGACTTCATCTATATACGCAATGAACTAATCACCTTTCAAAAGCAATGTTTAGATTAGCTTCTTCTAGAAGACTCAGTGACATTCTTTGATTCTTCCCATTGTTCACATCTCTTCAACCTTTTCAAAAACCCCTATCCTAGGTATGTTTTGCAATGCCGAAGATTGCAATCCCCTAAGAACTTTGCATTTCTCTAGAAGCTTCTATGTATTCCTGCAATATTCCTCCTCACTTTGTCATTTCCTCCACTATGGCCTCTCCGACGAACACCCACCTTTTATTCTTCTGATTTTTTAAATTCCTTCAAAACATATTTCTTTTTATCTTGATTATATATAAAATGAGCACCAAGAAATATATTTAATGTTGATATTAGAGATGCTAGTGGGGATTGGCATCTAATATCAAGATAAAGATTTTATTTAATGTTTTGAGGGGGACATTATAGTCCTCCCTACCCAAAATTGCTTGTCCTCGAGCAATTTTAGTCTTGGATGCATTATGAATTATTCATTCTCCCAAGTCGCGTCTTCCACTATTAAGTCTTTCCACTTCACCAAGTACTTTCTGATCACATGCTTCCTAAGAGTGTGTTTGTTGTTTCCAATGATGGCCTTTGGGATAAAAATCATCTCCCTTCCTCATCCAAAGGTGGCAAGATAGTTGATGGACTGACATTATGTCCCAAAGCTTTCTTCAATCGTAAAATGTGAAAAAAATTATGTACCTTGTTGTTTGCTCATAACTCCAATTCCTACTCTACTTTCCCAACTCTCTTAACAATTTGGTAAGGACCATAAAATCTAGGTTTAAGCTTTTCTGAACCACTTTGTTTTAGAAAGGATTGTCTATAGGGCTGCAATCTCAAGCACACCAAGTCACCAACCTCAAAACACCTCTCAATTCTATGCCGGTTTGCATATTATTTTTGCTGATTTTGGGCTTCTTGAATGTTCTCCTTAAGTGATTTCACAATATCTTGACTTTGCAGCAACAAATCTTTAGCTTTGGGCACTCAACTATCTCCAAGCAGTAAATCCATGAAGCTTGGTGGTTCAAACTCATAAAGAAGCAAAAGTGGAGACATATTAGTGCACATCTGGTAGAATTATAGCAATACTCACTCAAATGTAGCCACTTCACCCATACTTTCAACTGCCACAAAATGTAATTTCTCAAACAGCCCTCCAACCATTTGGCCATCAATCTGTGAATGGAAGCTCATATTCGGAGTGAGCTCCAATCTACTCAATTTAACTAACTATATTTCAAGGCAACCCATGTGATATAAAAAATTCTTTCAAAAATAGAACTGCCTCTTGTACTGTTGTAAACATTGGTCAAATTGTAAATAAATAGGCAAATTTGGTTCACCTGTCAACTACAACATAGACAAATTCCTTGGATGGTTAGTAAACCTATGATGAAATCCATTGAGCTACTTCTTCATTTTTTATTGAGAATACGCTGGGGCTGCAATAGACCAGCAGGGTATGTATTCTAGTTTTTATTTTGTTGACAAATTGGACACTCCTAAACAAATTTTTGAATTTCATTTTTAAGTCATTTCTAGCTAAACCTCTCTCTCACTTGCTTGTATGTCTTAAAAACACCAAGATGGTCAGGCAGCAAGGTGAGTTAATCTTTTCTCAAAACCTTCAATATTGAATTTTTGCACATGTAGATTCTAAAAATAGGACCAAGCTAGAATCTAAGTCAAAGAAATGTATATTTATTAAATATGGCATTGATGAATTTGGATATAGACTTTGGGATTTTGAAAATCATAAAATTATAAGAAGCAAGGAATGTATATTCAATGAGAAACTGTTGTACAAAGATCTATTGCAGCAGCATGAGAAGAAAGAAAATGATTATGTAGTGTTGGATGATACTCAAAAAGATGATGTCCTAATGGCCCCTCATGCTTCGCGATAATAGCAACAATAAATACCACAAACTCCAATAAATGTTAGACGGTCAACAAGCCTAAGTAGACCTCCTAAAAGTTCTTACCCTCTTTGTACTCTATTTTATTAACAGATGTTGGTGGATCAGAAGGATATGATGAAGTTATGTAGCTGGATACAAAGATTCAGTGGGAGTTTGCAATGACAAAAGAAGTGAACTCCATGCTGAAAAAACAAATTTGAGCATTACGTAAGTTACTTGCAAGGAAAAAGGCTTTACAAAATAAATGGGTTCATAGGTTGAAAAGGCAGATGGAGGTAAGAAAATATTCAAAGTCAGGTTAGTTGTAAAAGGATTTGTATAGAAAAAGCACATTGATTTTGATGAGACCTTTTCTCCAATTGTTAAAATGACTTCTATTCGTTCTGTTTTAAGTATTGTGGCTACTAAACATTTGCATCTGGAACAACTTCATGTTAAAATAGCTTTTTTTGCGGTGATTTGGATGAAGAAATATATATGGAACATCCATAGGGATTTGAGGTCAAAGGTAAGGAGAATTTAGTGTGCAGATTGAAAAAAAAATTATATGGCTTGAAGCAAGCACCTTGGCAATAATATATTAAATTTGATAGTTTTAAGACTAAGCATGGATAGAGTCACTGTCATTCAGACCATTGTGTTTATTTTAAGAGGTTGGATGATGATAGCTACATTACTTTATGTTTATATGTTGATGATATGCTTGTCGCAAGGTCTAACATGGATCGCATTAAGGGGTTGAAACAACATTTAGCAAATTCTTTTGTGATGAAGGATTTGGGGGGCAGCAAAAAAAAATTTGGTATAAAAATTGACAAAGATAGTAAGAACAAGAAATTGACTCTATCTCAAGTTGATTATGTTGAAAAGGTGTTGCAGAGATTTTATATGGTGAAACCAAAAATTGTCAGCACACCTTTACATAGTCATTTAAAATTGACTAAGAAGATGTGTCTTGATGCAGGAGCACCTAGGGTTAGGCTAAAATCCTTCGTTCATTTTTGGCTTTCAAATTACTCTGGCCAGGTCATTGCTAGAATAAGGGCTCCATGAGGGTCCAAGGAGTGTGTTAGAATAGTTTGTTTGTCAGTATGTGTGTTTGGGCACAAGTTGCCAAAAGTTGTCAAGTATTGTCAATTTGTAGCCAAGTTTGGCCAAGTTGTGCCTAGTGTGTCAATTGACTTTGTAAAGCTTATCAAGGGTAGTAGGAGTGTAGAGATGTCTAAGATAGCTAAGGAAGGCATCTTGCACCATTTGGAAGTGATTGGAGGTTGATATGAGTGAAAATGCTCAAATGATGAAAAGTTGTCAATGACAATATTGCAATTTTGAGCAACGTATGCAAAAATGCCCAAATACAGTTATGGCTCAGTTCCAACATTTGGAACAGGATGTAAGGAGATATATAAGACCATCCAATGCTTTGAAGAGGGGTTGGTTGAAGTCTTAGTTCATTTTTAAAATAAAACTAATTTGATTTCCTATCTATTTTGTCATAGTTTGTGTTGCAACTGGACCAATTAGTTTAGAATGGATTGAAACTTCATTTTTGTTGTTGATTTTAGTTAGAATTCTTCATTTCCTCCCTCTGTGTGCTTTGGTAGGAATAGTTGAATAGATTTGTATAGTCTTAGAAAAATCAAACCTCTGTTGCCAGTTCACTGGTCCAAACAGGGTTTGAGCCAAAATAATGGCATTTTCTTGAAATCCCACCGTGGGTTCATTACAACGTTTTGGGATATGAAAGTGCCTTCATTGTACACTATATCATATCAAACTAGAGATTGGCAAAGGTGGTTTGCTATTTTTGATGTCTTGCCCTAGGCAAGCACTATGCTAGCCCAACAAGGTGCAAGACAATGATAGTTAATGTTTAGATGCAGAAAGTGATTGGCACATTGGATCAAGTGTCATGGGAGTATTGTTAGGAGCCTAAGGAAGCCTTGGAGAGAGTGGTAAGCGTTGATCAATCCATTGATACAAGATTTGCCCATGGGACCAACAATTAGTTCAAACCATTGCTTTATAGGCACAAACTGAGAAAGGTGGCGTACAGACACCTTGGGAACCCTAAACCCTAAAAACCCTTTAAGGTATCCAAAAGGGTAACTAAATCAAGAATTGGTTTTGGGGTTTCTTTGTGAAGTTTTCAAATCGTTTGTAGAAAACCAAGTTTGGAGGCTTAATTATGCCTAAAAGACTATTAACCTTTAATTATAGGGTTTCTTGAAATTGGTAAAGAAGGTATTGCTACTAAGTGCAAATTGACATTAAGAATGGGTGAAATGGCTATAATAGAGGCTCAAGATCCTTGCAAAGTGGTTGGCAAGGTCATGGCAAGTATGGTGAGAACTTACCCTAGTGAGTTTTAGGAGATTTTGCAAAATTTCATAGTGGTAGAGAGACCTTGAATAAGTGGAGGAGATTAAGTGTATTCTCCAAGGACTAGGGGTTGAAGAGAGAACCCTAGAAGGCCTAGAGAAAGGTCTAGTGAGGAGTCCAAGTGACTCAAGTGTGAAGGTCTCCCTATTATGTCCAACCACATAGGAAGAGGAGGATAAAATGTCCAAGGTACCCTATGCTTCAACAATATGTAGTTTAATGTATATCATGGTATGCATTAAACAAGATATTGCACATATTGTCGAAGTCGTTAGCAAGTTTACGAGTCATCCTTGAACTAAGCATTGGAATACAGTCAAATGGATTCTCAGATACTTGAGAGGTAAATCCAACAAATGCTTACGTTTTAGGGGCTCTACCACTGATTTACAAAGCTATGTTGACACAGATTTGGTAGGGGATCTAGAGACCTGGTGGAGTACTACATGATATGTATTTACTATTGGTAGGACAGCAGTGAGTTGGATTTCTCGATTACAGAAGGTGAATGCTTTATCCACTATAGAGGGATAGTATGTTGTTGCTACAAAGGCAACCAAGGAGATGATATGGCTACAATTTTTCATAGAAATGTTAGGACACTCAGACAAAAAATTATCTATATATAGATAGTCAGTGTCTCTCATCTTGCAAAGAATTGTGCTTTACATTTAAAGACGAAACACATACAACAGCGGTACCATTTCATTCAGTCTCTTTTGGATGATGAACAATTAAAGTTGGAAAAGATACATACAAATGACAATCCAGCAAACATGTTTACAAGGCAATACCAATGGAGAAGTTGAACTCCTATTCATCTTTGGTTGGCCTTTTAGATTGAACATAATAAAAAAAACAAAGTCCAGGATGCGTCAATCCAGTAGGAGCTTCAGTGGTAGCGGTGTGGCTATAGGATTAGTTTCCAAGTGGGAGGTGGTTTAGTGTGGAGCTTGATCAATCCCCAAGTGGAAGATTGTTGATTTGTGATGACTAATCAAGCAAGTACTATACACTTTTTATAAGGCATGGGGTTAACTCGTCAAGCATTTTCAAGTTTACTCGTCAAGCATTTCCCAAGCTTGACTTGTCAAGTATGTTTAGGGTTAACTTGTTATGTCGGCATAAGTTATGTAATATTGGCTTAGGGTTAGAGTTTTTTGAAGAGTAATTATGGCTTCTTATAGTGGTATTAAACTGTAAGGGGAGACTGACGATTGTAACAGGTTGAAGTTATTGGATAATAATATTGGACTCTCTATTTGGTGGATGTAGCCCAAGATTGGGTGAACCGTGTTAAATCTTTGTGTCTTTTGTTTCATTTATGTGTGTTTTATTCCATTGTGATCTTGGTTATATATAGTAAAATATTATTTTCTATCTAAATAATCCTAACACACATGCACATCCATGTAGCAACTTATTTCCTCAATCTAGCATTTTGTCTCCTTAATATCTTCAAGGTAGATGAGGAGGTTTTTATTGGCCTGCATACAATTTTCCAAAAGATGTCTAGTAATGACACAAATACAATGTAAGAGATAGATGCATATAATAATGAACTAGGGGTGAAGTTCACAAGAAAGATGTGCAAAGACACAAATAAAATTGCAACCAAGTAGAAATATATGTTACGATTCTTAAGTTTATGGCTTATACATTTTTATTTTATCATTTATCCTTAAAGTCGGAAATGGGGCTGATTCTTTTCCCTTATTTCAAATAGATGATGCCAATGTTTGGCCTACATCCCCAAACCTTAAAAAAGTTGTCATCTCTATTTTGAGTTCGCCATGTAGCACTTTTGGATATGAGCGCAATTGGTCCATGTTCGAGCCCATCCATTCGAACATGCATAATAGATTGTTTGTGGAGAGGTTAAATGATCTTGTTTTTATTCATTATAATCTCCACCTTAAGACTAGACAAATTTTGGCCTCTCCAATCACTCTAGACAAATTTTGGCCTCTCCAATCACTCTAGGAAAAATCAATCTAGACTCTGAGTGGCTCACTAAGTCTATTGATCATGTCTTCAATAAGGACGACCATGAGGGGATTAACTAGGCAAATAGAGAGGCTAAGGTTGTGGCAATAACAGAGAATAGAGCACGATTAGGCACAATAGATGTTGATCAAAATGACACCTCACAGGCAAAGATGTCATGTCCTCTTCTCAATTTTAGTTCCGGGTGACAGAATTAATCTATCTCCACATCCGGATAGATTAATATTGACTTCAAGCAGGATGCTATCCAGTCACAAAAGGGGAATTTAATTTAATATATTCCAAGACTTTATTAAAGGTGCAGAGTTACGTCACTTTAATGTTTTAAAGTTATTTACTTTATAAATAGCTTTAAGTGACTATAGGACGAAAATGACTTTTAATCCCACATTCTTTGCACGTGGTACTTTTCCCTCATTCCGAGGTTATAAATGCGCGAGTTTGCATTGGGATTAAGGGACAAGAAGAAAATTTATGAACTAAGTATTCTGAATCCTGGTTGCTTTAATGTGACTGGACTGTGACTTTGAGGATGAAACCCCTCAAGTCTGGAGACACATAAGGAGCTGGACGATACCCCAAGCCTCCTTTAACTTTGTGCATAAGACATTGGGCAGAAATCGGCAATAAGGAGGTTGAATGAATCAAGAATGAAAAAAGAAAAAAAACAGGTATAAAGTATATATATGTGACTTTGGTATTTACAGTATCTACTGTTTTGTGCTTACCATCCAGTCATAGGCATTATTTCCAGTATTAGCATTCGAAGAACTAAGGGAACTGGTGGTGTAGCATTAGTTTGCAAATCGTATGTGTTCCTGTGAATATTCTGTAGCAGATGTTGCCTTATGAGTATAGAAGGATTGAGGCTCAGTCAGACGTTTTGGAGAGTGATGCCTTTCCCGTCGAAGAAACCACAAAGGGCGGGTATTGGTTCTATGTTGTGACTGCCACGTCCATTAACAGGACTGGAAACGGTGAAGATTTAGGCTGCCGGCGGTTGGATTGCATCCTGTATGACCAACGTTTAATTTGAGCTTCGTCCTGGACGGGTCAGGTGGTCAATACGTGGGCAGAAATCACTGGAGATAGTCGTGGGTGGACTTCAAAAATACATGCCAGTATTCAGGGTACAGATTTCTTGACGGGTCAGGTTACTAAAAAACGTCAATTGGGTGACTGCGGGTTTACTTGTTGGAGGAGACAGGGATTGAATGTGGAAAGGGAACTGAACCAAACTTGGTTTACGGCATCTTAAGTGGTTAACACAGTCAGCCCCATACAGCAGGAGATATTATCAGCAAGCCCAACTTGATTAGAGGTCTGTAACGATGTGCTTTGAAACCTTTTTCGGTGCATTGTATGTGAGCAGGAATTAACCTTCCTCCATTAATTTCTGAATATCAAAGTATATTTAGGGTCACATTCTTATGGCAAAGGCATGTGCTAGTGTATTGTATTTCTCATCAAGAAATAACATCTTTTCAGTGTGGACGTTACTGTTGCAGATTCTGAGTTTTAGCGCTATTTCAATATTCGATTTGGGTGGTTTTTTGTAATGCATTTTTGGCTGAGACTATACTTTCTGTTAGTTGGTCTGAAGAGCTTCATACAGTTGCCTAATATTTAATCTGAGTTTGTGTTTGTGTGAGAGTGCTCCATTTAGTACTGTGACAGCAGCTTTCAGAATGTCTATGATTTGTTTGACAAAATTCCTACTACAGTAAGAAACACATTTGGCACAGTAATTGAATCAAAGATCATGAACTGTTCATTACAGAGGTAGCAAAACAGCTAGTAACTTTGGAGAACAAATTGATGTACTGCTGTCAGCATTATTATTCCTTAGTTGCACAGATTTTTGAGATACATTGAACAGTACAGCAAACTCGGGAGTCACTACAGAAGTCTGTGAACTGTTTGTTATAATTACCGTCACTAATACATATCCACATTGGCCCAATTTAATATCAAAACGTTATAAAGTTCATCAGTTCTGCTGTAGGTAATAGCTCAGTATATTACAAAAGACTATGGCTTGTCAATCATCCAAATCCTACCTTAGATGCCTTTGTAGGAGGTAGACAGACTACTCTTAGGCTAAGCTAGAGCCTAAGCCATACATTTGTTTTTGTTTACACACATGTTTGGGAACATTTGATGTCATGGATTTCATGCATTTTAAATACATTAGACAATATTTATAATTTTGCATAACTATGTTTTATATTTCCTTCAGCTACAATTTATGTTTGTACTTATGTGATGGACGTAAGTTTATGTATGTGATCAAATTAGCTTCTATTTGATGAGGCTATGGTGTCTTTAAGCTTTATACAATAATGGGTGCATGAAACAAGTTTTCAGTCATTTAAGAACTCTAAATTTCAAGGGTTTTTTCATTTTGTCAAGTCATGAGTCGACAAGTCCAAGCCGAGTAAGAGTCATGGAACTATGGTAAGATGGTGACCCCCCACCAAATTCAACAACCAACCAATCTAGTTCACCTAGTTTTCTGCAAACAATTCTTTTGTCTTTTTCTTTCAGGAATACAATGGTTATATTTAACTTATTTATCATTCAAACATGGAATAAGGAGTTGAGTTTCATTACTAGGCTAAACAATATCAGAAACTACACTAAATTTGATCACAGGTGGTGAAAGAACCAAACTTAATTCATAATTGAGATATTGAATTAGTCAAAACCCTGTAAATGTTTTTCATAGTTTAGATGTAATGATTTGTAATAATTAACCTTTATTGTCCTACATTTTGTCGCCACAAAATGTAGGTAACAATACAAAACTTTTTCAACTTAGTTTTCCTTTTCTCTAAGAACATCGACTATTTAATTGACCAGCATTGATTAACCAATTGACCCCAATTCGCATAGTGAATCTTTTTAATGAAGGCTTTCGTCAAGTCCTTTTTGTTTTTCATTTTATTAAGCCTATGCTTGATTTTTGAGGCCTTCAACGACCTTTCTTGTGTTTTCGAATGTTTGTTTAGTTTGCTCTAGGCTTTTTGTTTCGCTCAATCTTTTGCTTTTGCTTTTCTCTTTGATTTGGCATTATCTTGAGGCTTAATAGGATTTGGCAGTCAAATGATATAACCATTTAAGTGCCCAAAAAGCAAACTCTCTAGACACAATCACATATATAAAATATGGATGTTATATTTTAATGTTGAGTTGTACTTTTTGAAAAAAATAAAATAAATTCACTTGATGTTATGGTTTTAAGTTACTTTATCACTTAAATGACTATAGTGCACTTTATGTTATATTTTTTTTATGGAGGGTTCAGACCTGCAAGGCAACCCAGTGAAGGCCACCACTGAAACAATTTAGGAATCCGATACAAGCTGACTCATGCATGAAACCTCTTCGACTTAGAGCCAACAATTGAAGGGCATCCACGCTGTCAAAATCACTTAGGGAACGATACCGACCTCATCCTTATGATGTTGGACAGCCTTACACTCAGCAAGACTTGATGCCTATTGGGCTCTTTGTGAGCCATTCAACTTCACCAGTAGACAAAGGGCCCATTGACTTTTATGTTATATTTTCATGTTGAGTTGCTTTAAAAAATTTCACTTAAGTGACTTTATCACCATATAGTTCCAATTTAATGTTCAAATTTACTTTATGTTTTATTTTAAAACATATAAGTGAAATGTTACTTTTTGAATAATATTTGCACATGATATAAACTATACAGTGTAAGTAGTACATTTGATCCCTGTAAGTTACATTTGCTCAATAGTCAATTAGACGTGCTAAATAGATCACTTAAGTTGTTCAACTCAATAGCATGTCTTTTTTCAAATATGCTTCTATGCAATTGCATCTATAGAGTGTGATTTTGCACTTGAATTGAAAAGATTAATTAAGGCAAATGCTAAGGCAAGTCATTTTAAATATGTAATGCACTTCGAAGAGTCTAATTTACATGACAATCCCCTTTTTTGTGCAAAAATGTCACATGTAATCGCACTCCTAGAGTGTGATTTGCACCAAAAGGCTTCAAACATGTAAAAAGCAAGCATTTTAAACATGCAATGTGCCTTGGAGAGAGCGATTTTGCACCACATGCATATGCAATGACCCTCCAAGATCCTGATTCTGCACTAAGAAGCCAAAAACACCCAAAGCATGTCATCTATTGCACATTTTAAATATGCAATGTGGCTAGGAGAATGCAATTTGCACCCAACACATGCATTTCCAGCAAACCATTACATGTAATGGCACTTATAGAGTACGATTATGCAAGGATATGCATGTAAATGCATCTGAAACATACGTTTTTCCCCCTTTCATGCTAAAACATCCTATGCAATAGCAACAAAAGGGCATGTTTTCCTCTAAAAATGTCCAAATACATGCATTTTGCCCATGCATTTGAGTTTGATGGGCACATTTTGGAGTTTCAATATATACATATGCATTTGAAGTCCACGTTTTTTTACTCTTTCAACTAAAAACGACCCATGTAAAGGCATTTGGAGGGCACATTTTTCTCCAAAAACGTCCAAGGATATGCATGTCACCAAAACCTTTTGCATTTGAAGAGGATTAAAGACCACATTTTGGCATCTACATGTAAAACATCCATGCATTTGACTTTGGAGAATACGATTTGCAACTTTGAATTTGTCAAAAGCTTATAAGTTATTGCATGTGTTCACACTTGGACATTTCAATTTTGGAGAAAATTTTCATTTTAACTTCTTTTTACTCCATTTTTTGCCTCATTGAGGTCCAAGTACGTAGAAGGTTTCAACTTTGCTTGTATTTGTTACTTATTTTGCTACATTGTTGCATTATGTGGCTTATCTTTGTCCATTTGTTCAAAGGCAGCCCATATGGTTTGCACTGTCTTTAAATAAGTGAGAAATCTTCTCATTTGCAAGTGCAAAAACTCTCCAAAACTCCAAAAACGAAATTGCATGTAGAAGACATCTTGAAGTATTGTCATGTTTGAGTCAATAGCAAGAGGTATGTTTTTTATTTGTTCTTATTTTTGCTTGCATTTTTGTTGCTTGTTTTGTTTTCTTTTTGGAAGATAGTTGAGGATTTCCTCCTCCCAAGAATGCAAGTGCATACATGCTCCCATCATTCATGCCAATCCATACTTCATTCATTTTTCCAAAACCCATTCCTCAACTCATGCAATTGCATCCTCTAAACCCTATTACATGTTTATCTCAAGTAAAAATAATACATTTTTTACCACATGTAATTACCTTGAGAGAATCAGAATTCGGTAAAAGGTCACTCTTTTAAATACCAAAGTTATTATTTTACCCGTATCCATATGCATTCAACATGCACTCTTGGCCATACAAACAAAACCCCTATATTGCCCACAAGCGATCCATCCTTCTAAGTCCAATTTTGGCCCTTTTTCATTTGAATACATATGCTTTCTGAATCATTTCCAGCTGTTACATGTTCCATGAGTACCTAATCAATATTCCAAACACCTTTTTCTCCATAGATCTGTCATTGCCAAACAAAGTCTAACGCCTTCATGGATCCAATCCATTCAGATTATGTATTTACTCTTTCAAATTTCCATGTTTCAGCACAAGATATGTCTACACCGTCAAAGTCCAAAGGGAAGATGAAATATCAGTATGACAAGGAGCTTGCTCACACAACTGCATCACTTGTTTCATCTCCTCTGGATCAAATATTAGATACAGAGATTGGGCATGTGGACATGGAAAAATTTCTTACGAAGGCTTGAGACTCCAGCTAACAGGGAAATGGAACGCATCAAAACGAGTCATATACATCTGGTGTCCAGTTTTCCCATGGTTGCCCTAGAACCTAAGTTCATCTTGGAATGTGCTTGATGTTTCAGCACTATGACAAAAACAATTATCAGCCTGGATCTAGATGTTATTGAGAAAATCTTCAAACTTCCTCAGAGCTAAGAATGCGTGGATTTTTCTAAAGAGATCTGCAACTATGGAATCAAATCAAATTGGATTATCAGAGGTATACCAATGAAAACTGGTTGGAGAATAAAAGATCCAATTTCTCTGGATGGCCCAAAACAATACACAAATCTGACTTCTACCCAAAAGCTAATGATTTGATAACTCTCCTTACTAGAGTTTGTGGCCTCAAAAAATCTAGTAACTTTGAACCCTGGATGTATAAATTCATCCTTCAATTTTTTTGATAACAAGGAACCCATTCACTGGGGGGAGCTTATAAGCACAGCACTATGTGAACAATTGGTTCATGTGAGAACGTCAACACCATTCTACATGAATTCGTTTTTGGTCTACATTGTTGCAGCCATAGGAACTTTCTTCGGAATTTCCACTAAAGGATATCGATCTCTAGTTCCCATCTGGAACTACTATGACTAAATTACATTGACACAAAGCAAGTATCATTACAAATGGGTCCAAGATATATTCATCAGACATTTCAAGTGTCAATTTGACAAAGTTGGTAATCAAAAGAGTGTCATATGAAACCTAGCAGAGGGTAAATCGGTTCAGCTGCATCTTCTTGCAATTTACAACTTTTACCTATTTGAGAGTTCGGACATGTCAAGATTCGACATTACCACTGCCAAACCCCTAGTAATTGGTCAATATACAATCAATTATGTGTATAAAACAAAAGTTATGGAAGCAAAACTTTAGCTTAGTACCTTGAAGAAATTCAAAGCTAGGTTCGACCTAATTACTAAGGGATGCATTCAAAGATAAAGGGAGCATTCGCCCATGTTCATCACATGGAGGATGTGTGGATTGACTTGTGCACAAAGATAGACATCATGAAAATGGACTACTGCAGGCTCACATTGTAGCACATTATTGACCTCAATATGGTTGAGATTCCACCTGGGTTCGAAATTGAAGATGATGGCATGATTCTAGATCCAAAATATCACAATACTCAATTTGATAAGCTCGGCCCTTTTCCTATTCACTGGTAACAAAAGGAAGGCAATTCTATCTTTCATAGATTCCCATCTATCTTAGTGAATACTAACAAGTGCCTCAAAATAAAAGGCCTCAAGAGAATACATACGAAACTTGGGGTAGACTGCAATCACTTTGGGCCAATTGGAAGGAAATCACAAGTGGAGATCATGAAGGATCAAAGCTTCTAATCTGTGCTATCACAAATGCTCTCAATCAAAGTTCCAACTCCAATTGTTTCTTTGTATTCACTTTTCTTCAAAACAATACTACACAATCAAAGTTATGCTCGTAGAATTTTATTAGAGTTTTCTTGCATACAATAAAAGATGATTTTTACAATGAGGGGGACACTTCTTGTATAGGCAAAGAAGCGAGAAAAAGGAGGAAAAAGTGGGAGCAACTCAACCACTTTGACTGGGTAAAACTAGGTGAGAAGAACTATTGGATTATATGTCATGAGGACATGCAATTGAATTACATGCAATTCATGTTCTCCATTTGCAAAGATGAAATTCTAAAGAACTAAAAAGGAAAAGGCAGAGAAAGTTGAATCAACCCTTGAAATTGTCAAGGAAAGCCTTATATTTGGCAATACACTCATGAATCATAGGAAGATCTGCAATTTCCATCGTGTTTGAAATGGCTTCAATTCTAACTGCATTTGCATATGTTGATTTTACAACTTTGTAATTCTCTGTGAGAGAATATCACAAGTGTTTTGCCACAAACTTGTATGCAACAAACTGTTCATCGTGTGCAATCTAAATTCTTCAGAATCAAAATTAGCATTGGCACTGTTGGTGTCCCTTTCTTCTTCAGAGAACGGGTTATCATGTTTAGGAAGGACCTTGCATCCCATCTGCTCTCGATCGTTCATGATCTCTATCTCCATTGTTTGACAGCCTTCTAAGGCTCCCTGTAACTTTGTTAAAAAAATTCCAAGTGTCTTCTCCTTAGGACTCATGAGTCCCTGATATCTGTAGAACATATTAGGGGATGGAATTATGTCACATGAAATCAAGACATCTAAGTCAACATTTGCCATTTGATCCCAAATACCCAAAATGTCTTTCAAGGTATTGGTTTCTCGATTGAAGGAAGTGATCATGTCACAGAGTCTCTGCTGAACATCTCTGTACGTTCAAGGACTTAGATTGCATCTTTGATCGATTGAACTCCTTTTGAGATAACTTTTTCGAACTAAGCATTTTCCGCCTTGGCTCTTCGATTCACCTAGGCTGTCTTCAATGAAATCGTTTTCCATTCCATACTATTTGATAATGCATGGTGATCGATTCTGTACCAGTCATACATGCTCTTCACCTTTAATATATGTGTGCCAGTACTACTATAGGAACTATGAATTGAGATTTAAGTTTTTCTTTACCTCTTTATTCTGCCTCCATATCAACCTTATTGCATGACAGTGAGTGAAGTCGACTAAGACTTCTTTTTAATCAGGATGACCTTCTGAGATCAGTCGGCTGCCATATCATTAATTTCCTTTCAAAAGTCTGAAACTGCATGCATTAATCTGAATCCTTCTTGCAGAATCTGTCAACTCGAATTTCATTTATTTTTTAATAATTGATAATAAGCTCATGCATATTCATTGATGTTTAAGGGTATGTCATAGAGAAGACGAACTATGAAGGGAGCCATACGTATTTCCATTCTGCCTTCAATTTCTTAATAATGAAAGTAATGTTTGAAGCCGGCTGCTATAGTAGATTTCCAATCCTAAGACTATTCATCATTATAACATCTGAATGTGCAATTTTCAGTAAATCTTTCCTTGGAAGGCTTTTTCTTCTCTGATCAAATTTATTATACAAATTGAAATAATGTTTTTAACTGAGATAAGCTAAGGATAAATGTGTTTACATCTTTTGTATTTTGTTCATTGGAGAACCATGCTGTAAAACTCAGATGAATGCGTTTAAATCCAAATGCATCCAAGTTTGATATTGAAATTATAAAGTTTGTTCTCTTATTCTTTCTTTTATATATATATATCTGAATATGTAGAGCTATTTGAGTTATCTCTGGATCCATGATAAGAAAGTAAATCAACCCAGTTTAGAATCAGATCCATCCTGAATTATATATTTAACTGAGAATGAGATAGTGAAATCAGAAGGAAATCACCAAGTAAGATACTCAAATGTGGTGAAGAAGTTGTAAAATATAATTGCGATCTTTAACCTGATAACACCTGGGAATCATCGGCTTGAAGGCCTGAATAGGGTGAGGAAGTGTGAGGAAGGAATCATCGATAACATGAACCAGTATCAGTTATGACCTTTTTATCATTTAATATGAATTAATTAATAACTCATGCATATTCCTGTTATTGTGATCTCTTGCTGCCAAGTCGTATGGTGTGTTATATATCATGATGCCCAATGGATGGTAAGATGATCCCTGTCAATTCCAGGTAGGGAGGGCCTTTCTCGTTAGAGATCATGTGAGGATATGTTGTGGCCTGAGGTTGGGTGGTTAAGCCCCTGACAATGTTTCACCTCTCTCAAGATGTTGGATATGCGTCAAACAAAGATAAGCCATGCATTCAATTGTTTATCGGAAACAAGTATTATCATTTTTGCTTATGAGAAGGTAAGATTAAATTGAAGTATTTCATTGTTATCATCATTTAATTTCATATAAATGAATATTGAATATAAGTATTTATCTAATCTTGAGAAACTGTCACAGATAAGTAATCAGAAGGAAAAGAAATCCAAAGCCCTAATTGATTATACAACCCCTGGAACCTTAATTGATACAATGGTATTGGAAGCCCTAATTGAATCCGTGGTATCAAAAGCCCTAGTTGAATCTGTAGTCGCGGAAGCCCTAGATTAAATCCGTCATTGCGGAAGCCCTAAATTGAATCTGTGGACACGGAAGCCCTAAGTGGTAAAGCGGTATTAGAAGCCCTAAATGAACCAATGGTAATTGATGCCCTAATTGGTAAAATGATATATGATGCCCTAATTTAAATTATAGTGGTGCTTAGTTGTAATCGTCAAATGATTTTTGAGATAGCAGTTTTTAGATGATAGTTGACTTGTGAAATTGTTAAAGCGTATTTGTGGACTAATCTGGGTGGTTGCAGAAGCATCCTTTGCTGATTTTCGGTCTCAATTTTTCCGAGGTATGTGATTTTCAATTTCAGAAGTAATTTCATTTAATGGTAATTCAAGTATTTAGTTAAGAAATTTTGTTTAACTTTTTTTTTTTAACGGTAAAATCTTCTTCACATGAACATGAGTGATGTAACTGCCTTCCTATGAAACAAAGAAGTAACTGTATTCCTTGACTAGTTGAATGATAAATTAAACCCGGGAAATCCGGATGTTCTCTTTACCTTGTGATTTTCTTAGCATCTTTTGAGTTGATTCTATTTCATGTTCCTGTTATACTCATGCAAGCACTCACCATATCATTAGTTCAATTCCATATTGTTATGTTCATTTGAGAGGATTTTTAGGGTTCAATTATTGAAAGTAAGATAGTATTCTAAAATTGAAATTTTTCAACCAGCAACTTCTAGATCATAACTTGATCACAATTTAAATCACTCATACGTACCATCTGGCATATGGCCCTCATTAATGGATAGATCATCGTTATATGTTTAAATAATTGAGTATAACGAGTTAAGAAGCAATCGAAGCCAAAGCTTTGACTGTGAGCGATTGTAGTGATACATAGACTAGAAGCTTTGACTGTAGCTTGTATTGTCGTCTCAATTCACAAAAATAGTTAAAATTCCCGACTTCTAGAAGTCTTTGTGCCCCAATGGTATAGGTTATTCTTATAGAATAGATTAAAATTTAAAACAGGACTTAAAGCCGAACCGATATGCTTTCAACTAACCTTTGAGTTAGTGTTTGGTATCGATATCACCGTTGCCAACTATTAGATAGAAGTGTAGTTAGAGATTTCATCTTGCCCATTACTGGCTCCGCATGTAAGCGGATTCTTTCCTGAAAGATAAGAGGAAAGAATGTCAATAACACCAATTACAAAATCTCTCAACTTCTTGCTTACCTTGATTTGATCCAAGGAAAAGTGAGAAAGGAGAACCTTCCCTCAAAGCTAGGATTGACTTTGTCTCATACGCTGTGGCTGTTCTACCTATTTTGCAATTGGCTTTGAACAAACAGTCCGTTGCAAAATATCCACCCAACAACCTTAATGCTTGTCATTGACTCTATTGGTTAGTTGCCAACTCCTTCCCGTGCTAAGCTTAAGCAACTCCAAGTATCACACTTTGGACATAATGTTGTTCCTCTATCTGTTTCCCCTCCAAAACTTTACCTCTAGTGCAATTTGTGTCCTTTTCCTATAACTATCGAATGTGCAAACTGCGATTTTCTTGAACCTAGTGATATTCTTTGAGTCTAAGATCCTCTTTGCACATTTAACTCAACTCACGAGATATGTTGTTTGATTGTCCAAATGGTCCCAATATGACTTACAATATCATAGTATGACCCGGACCTCTATTCTCAATGAGTCTTCAACATTCACCATGGTTGCTAGATGGGAATATTAACAACTATGAAAGGCTTCGTCTTCTTCAACTCATGTGATTCCCACACCCCTATACTCTCTAATAAAAATAAGGGGAGTATTTCTCATCTTTGTTTTCAATGTTTTTTTACCAAAGATATATGGCATTGGTAGTGGGGAGCTTAGAAGCATGCTTGTGTTCATGTTGACTCTTTGATCAAAATTTGGAAGTCTTGGTTGACCCACCTACTAAGACTTCTTTCCTCCAACTGGCATGGGCATTAGTCCCTGTTTTATTATTCAACAACTGTCGGTAAAAAAATCGTAGGATTTTCTATGGCACAACAAGTATCGTCGTGAATTACTAGTATGATATAGGCATCACTAAGTATGATCTGTTTGTGGAGATTTATTCCAAAGACACACAATTGATTCAAAATATGAAGATTTTTTGTTGAGATACTACAGAGTGGCCTTTTCACCAGGCAAAAGTTCAAGGGTAGAAGTGCAAAGAAGAGAGCACAACGAGATGGTAAGTAGTCTCTGCCATTGTTACAAACCCTAAAGATCAGCACTAATGTTTTAGAGGAAATCTCGAGCATGCTAAGGTTGGCGGAGTTGGCAAGGATAGCTTTTAAAATATTATTTTTTCTTCTATGTATACAAGGGTTATATGGAGGCTCTAGTTGTTCTTTTGGCTCTACAAATAGGTTGTGTACTTGGATGGAGAGGATTTCTTGTGAGTCTAATTCCCAAGTTGTGGTTGATATGTTGAACCGACAAAAGTTGTATGATATTGATTAGCATAAGGCTGTAATGGGAAGGCAGATCCTCAGTCTAACAGACTCATTGGCATTATTTATTTTTCTTATGTCCCCCATGATTGGAACAGGGTTGCTAATTGTTTGGCCAAGGGGGCTCTGAGAGATTATATAGGAATGTGGGAGATTGGGGGTAGTTACTCCCAAATTCTATCCAAGCTTTAGAGAAGATTGTTAGGGAAAAGAAAGTAAAGTAGCTTGTGGTCTTATTAGGACCATTCTTTGTCTAGGCTTGATGTTTTTCTGCTCCGTATTGTGATTTCTACTTCATTAAAATTTTAACGCACCTTTATCAATTAAAATGATCCCATGATTTGTGTAACAAAAATGTGCAAAAAACAAAAAAAAAACAATTACTTTTAAGAGAATATCGGGCAAAACCCTAAATTAATTTTTGAGGAAAACATTAAAAAACCCAACTGAAATTCTTTTTGGAAAAATTTATAAAACCCCACAAAATTATTTATGGTAAAAATTATTGAATCCCAAAATAAAGAGCACATTCCTTTTTAAAAATAAAATGACAAAAGCCCATTACTCCAAAAACCCTAGCTACAAAGAATAATCCACGAAACCCTAGCAGTAGGTGCAAAACAAATGGGTCATTGTGTTGGTTCCCAAAACTGTAGATTAAATCCAAGAGCCTTTCACTTCTCCAATAGGATTTCGTAATCAATAATGGCCATCGAATGAGAATCACCTTGACTCCCCTGCATTTTAGGCTCTACTACACCCAGGCAGGTAGATCTTCACCTCAAATGCCTACTGCTTGGTTTGAGGCTTTTCTATAGTGAATTTAAGCTTTGCAGTTCCCCGACTAGCAAGGCCTTTGAACTCAATTAATATGGAGTTACGTGATAGTTTGAAAGGAATGTTTTGTATAAGGTTTTTAACAATGGATTTGAGGTTTATAAGAAAGAAGTAATAGATTTTTTTACTTAAAATATGAATCCAATACTTCAA
Organism: Cupressus sempervirens; assembly: GCA_028749045.1. Lineage (NCBI taxonomy): Eukaryota > Viridiplantae > Streptophyta > Pinopsida > Cupressales > Cupressaceae > Cupressus > Cupressus sempervirens. The sequence goes on along the minus strand of CM053789.1, from coordinate 638,610,158 downwards.
TGATAAAAAGACCAGTGCTTTAACTTATTCGGGCAACAAAATCAACTACAATGAAGATTATAATGTACAATTGTATAATGTTCTATGCACATAACTATAAACAATTTAATAATCAAGATGCGACGAATCAATTATACATACGCAATTCTAAACTAGTTCAGATTGTGCTTTAACTCCTAAGGTCGAGAAGACAAACTGGACACAGATTCGAAAAGAATTAAATATTTCACAATATCTGCGATGATCAAATTTATAATGCCATTAATGACCTCGTTCACTTATCTGACATAAATTGTTTATAGAATTTAAAGATTATTAGAAGGACGAATCCACTACAGTTTAAATCTCCATGCCCTTAAAAAATAAACATAGGGCCTTTTATTTTATTATTAAAATAAAATATTTGAATTTTGTATTACAAAGTCATCTTAAAATTCTTTATTCCTCCATACAAAATAAATATTTTACATCTGTACTTCCCTTGCAAATGTCTCTTTTTTTCAAATAAGATAATTTCTTACTTATATCTAGTAAATAGAATAAAATGTCCCTTCATTTGTGAAAGGATACGACTCTTCTTCTAAATTATATATTCTTAATTAAACAAACCTTTAGCAATAGCATCTTTTATAATAATTAAACTTTGTTGTTCTAAAGAATATATCATACTTTGTTATTATTAAAACTTCATTTCATTCTTGGACGCACGCTTGTGTCTCAACTGTTAAGTAACATGGATTGGTTTTTGCAAATGTAATTATATTGTCATTGTTATAGATATGTTCCAAATGCATATCCCAATCTTTTATAAATATAAGAGTAGGAGACATGTCTCAAGAAGACATGTTTCTACGATTAATCATTATTAGTTAATATATAGTAACAATATAAATCACAATATATAATATGTATTATGTATTATGTATATATATATTTTAATTTTTTTTTTTAATTTATAATATTATCTATATAAATATCAACATTGATCTTAAGATTAAATCAATCCAACTATAGCTATAATCTTAACACTCCCTCTTAGCTAGGGAGGATTTGTTATGGAACACAATATGCTCTCAAGCATATGGAGATATATCATCTCAATGTGATATTCCTGGAATGACATATTTACGGATATCAACATAAATCCATCAACACACACATATGTATTAACATATATCACATATGGAATTTGCTTCAATTCACTATGAGGCGAAAGTTCTCAACACTCCCTCTTTAAAAAAACGAAAATTAAAGCAATTATAATACAAGATTTGAACACCACCTTAAATAAAAAATATCCGGCAATATTTGTTATGGTGTCTATGATAGATTTAAATTATGGTGTCCGGCAAGATCCGGCCTGAAGAACCATAACAAATTGATTTTCATGGTGTCCGGCAAAACCTAGCTTGAAGAACCATGATAAGTTGATTATCAAGGTGTCTAGCAAAATTCGGCCCAAAGAACCATGATAAATTGGTTATCAAGGTGTTCGGCAAAATCTGGCCCGAAGAACCATGATAGCACTTTCTCCAACACATTTTGGTGTTAGGAGATATCTCAACTATTGACAAAGTCGTCACCTTACAATAGTTACCTTTTGGTTGATACGTTCGTTATCATGACTGCCAACACTTTGGGACAACAACTTAATGAAATTTGTCATGATAGCAAGTCTACCAATTATAATCACCTTATAATGGTTGCCTTCTGTTTATATATGTCAATGAAAGATCATCACCTTTCATTACGTATCATATGTGAAATAGTAACCACCATGAACCAGGTCAAAGGGTGGTACAAAGTCTTTCACCTCAATTCTATCTCATAGAGAAGAATATATTACAATAAATTTCACTTAGAACTTCTCCTCATAGAGAAGATATCATTTACAAAGGATTGCATTTCAAAATTCTCCCTCTAAACATCGATCCTGGGAAGTTAGGTCCTCTACTTACTTCCTTAGAAACTCCTTTCACCCAAGGATGCCTACTGCACTCACTCTAAATTTGATATCAATCTTAAGATTTTCTAGCGATAAGTCAAAACTTCCTCATGATGCACTCAACGGTAAGCCCATTAAAATCATGCAATCACACACATGTATTTCTAGACTCCCTCTAAGTATCAATCTTCTAAGCTCCTACATTGCCTTAGAAGAAGTGTCATACTCCCTCTTAATCCATCTTTATCTATCTTGATCATCAACATCTTTAGAGCTCTATCATAAGATTGTCTGCACAATATTTCGTAGCATGTGTAAAGTACCAACTTTCTTTTCCTAGAAGAACATCCTTAAACATAATGGAAAAGATCAAGGCAAATAACTCTTATAGTATGTATATAAAACAAGAGACTAAATAAATGTGTTACTCAAAGATAATTAAACTTATTTGCACACCAACATCCTTGATACATGTTCCAATGGAGATCCATATGCATTAAATCAAAAAATGCCTCAAATGGGAATGAAACATTGATTAAGGTAATTTTTTACCCCCCCACAATGTAACACTCCCACATACTTCATTTTATCAATCAATTTAGCCATCAAATGGTCTAGTTCAATAGCTTTGAAAAGAACACTGTTTCCACTTGTAGATGAATATCCATAATTACATTCCTATTCAATCCTCTCCAGATGATCCTTGTGTTCCTGCTCTGATTCTAGATCCATGCTCCAACTTTGATTTACCATGCTTTGATTGTTGTATATAGTTTACTAAACATCGAGAGTCATATGATGTATGATTGTTGAGAACATCTCAACATCACTCTAAATACGGTTTCTTGTACTAAAAACTATCACTTAGGCACCCTCAACTCTATTCACATTTCGACTTGTATGACATGAGTATTTTCTTCACACGTCTTAGCACAGTCTTACCACAGTCCATACCTTATGCACACCATTATTTTTTATTTTATTTATTAAAATTTGATTACAATATAGAATGCCTCGAGGTTTATTTCAGATTTTAGGAAGTCACTGAAGCAAAATGAGAGGTATTGGATTGGTAAAAATGTGAATTGACAAATTATATATTAATTAATATAATGTCTTAGCAGGGGAAATACTGCCATCCTAAATAATGGGCAATTGCTAACACAATTAGAAAATAGAGAAGATTGTACAACAAACAACACAAATATTAGAAGATCAAGATTTAACATTTCTACTATCCGATCCTTCCAATATTATGACCAACCATCTAATCAACACTATTGGGAACTGATGCGAGACTAACATTAAAGAATTTAAGATATGACTCACATAAGGACAAGGAGAAACCATTGAACAATTTTATGGAAGAATGCGAAAAAGAGGAGACTACTAGTATTGCATTAAACTGACTTATATTGACAAATCTGTGATCTACACATTACACTCTGCTCACACTCACACCCGTGAAATAAGATAAGAGAGGAGAAAGCATCTCCAATGCAAGGATCAGAAAAATAAAATCCAGAGGACCAATTTTACGGACTGATGTTTTGTTCCAGAGAAATACTTGGCTTCACTAATGTTAATTCTTAAGCTCACAACTCAACCCGAATTGGAATTGCTGAAAGGGTTATTGGATTTGCGATTTATACTCGAATCAATCAACTCTTCCTGTGTTTCATGGATATATAGCCATTAATAATATTCTTGCTCTCGACATCTGAGTCTAGGCGTTCCATTCAGAGGCATATATGAAGTACACAAAGATTTGTGCATATGGTTTCAAGTAAATGCAAGATTTAGCATTTGATTCTAGAGACATTTCACCAACATAAGATGGGCTTATAAAAATAAAGGATATTAAACATGAAATTAAAAAATGCTGTACTAATATGGACAATAGAAGCACAGGGCATCGAATGTCGATTGCACACATGGAACTGCATGTTGATTGATGTCATGCCACCATAGATGGAAATAAATGGTTTACAAAAGCATGTGATATCCGTTGGAATTGACCCATTAATGGTGTTGCAGAAAAAAAAAATCAACATATAACATCATGCTAAATTATAATCGGCGGCAGAAATGGGAAGATATGAATTGCCATCACATATTTATAGGATATGTGCCTCCCAATAATGGTGCAATCAATGAACAAGCGGATGGGTCAATGGATTACATGTCGAGTCAGCCAACTAATATTTGGACATGCCACTCTTATTGTGGATAAGACACCCAATGGGAAAAAATTCCCACTAATTATTATCGAAGGTCCTCGAAGGAATCATCATTGAAGTTTATATCATTTATAAAAGGAAAAATTTAAAAATCATAAACAAGGAAATCCATGTTTGGAAAATTGAAAATCATTGAAGAAGGAAGTGGAAAATAAATCAGCGATGGGAAGGTGAAAATCATTAATTCCTAGATAACAGGAATCAACAAAGAATTCATGGCATTGGGAAATGAACCATAATAATTGCTGACATTTACAATGCGTCAAGGTTTATTTCATCGTATGTTGAACATGTTCTTTCGGTTGCATATATCCCATTCTCTTATCGCTTTCCAAGATTATGTCGACTATGTTTCCTCTTGCATCTTTGATTGGTGTATGCATGCTCCACTTCCTTTCGTATCTATTTCTTTAATGTGGCTTTAATGGTAATACCCTAAGTTATTCCTCATTCAATATAGATAATGCTTCCTGATTATTGTAACCCGAATGACAATCACTACTCTGTAAGTTTTTTATTTTTAAATCTATGATGCTTATTTGCACGATAATTGATGGATTGGGTTCCAATAACATTGAACTCACTCCAAACATAGCCTATATATTGTCGGCGTACAATATGAAACCATTCATGCTATGTGCCAATAGTATGTTTCATGGCAGTGTTAATTTCTTATTTGAATTTTGATTCTCTTGTCTCTCCCTTGCTCGGCATGTCAATGTTTTGCTTCTTGAAAACAAGTTCTTTCTTTACATTCACAGTTTGCCTCTGATACCATGCTAAGTAACATGGATCGGTTTCTGCAAATGTAATTGTATTGCCATTGTTATAGATATGTTCCAAATGCATATCCCAATCTCTTATAAATATAAGAGTAGGAGACATGTCTCTATGATTAATCATTATTAGTTGAATATATTTTCAATATAAATCACAATATAACATATGTATTATATATAATATATATATCTATAATATGTGTGTGTGTGTGTGTGTGTGTGTATCAACATTGATCTTAAGACTAAATCAATCCGACTATAGCTATAATCTTAACATCAACTTTGCCCCTGACCATGTCAAAATTAAGCTGGGTGTAGGTAGAACAATTTTGTGATCAATGACCCTTTCACATATTCGTTTTGGGCGCCGCTTAGGTGAATAATTCATTCACTATTGGTACCTAGTGTGGGAGTTCGAATTGGTGCCGTGATAATGAATAGAGGTTGCAGCTCCTTCCAAACTTACGGCTCCTCCCAATTATCAGGGCCCTCTGCAAATGCTATGCCTAGAGGGATGTCATTATCATAATTGGACCTAGGTGCTATGATTCCATGTCATCTCAAGAAACCTCACTGCTATGCAATACTCTACAACATCATTGATGGTGCACGATAATAAACAGGCACGGATAATAGATGCTCTCCTCATAGACAAGGTTCTTCACATATATGCCAGGTCATAAAGAAATGACTTAGGCATCATCGCATCATCAATCTTTCCTACAGCCACGATTAGGTGAATAATTCCTTCACTATCGATACCTAGTGTGGGAGTTTGAATTGACGCCGTGATAATGAATAGAGGTTGCAGCTCCTTCCAAACTTACGGCTCCTCCCAACTATCAAGGCCCTTTGCAAACGCTATGCCTAGAGGGATTTCATTATCATAACTGGACCTAGGTGCTATGATTCCATGTCGTCTCAGGGAAACTCATTGCTGTTCAATACTCTACAACATCATTGATGGTGCACAATAATAAACAGGCACAGATAATAGATGCTCTCCTCATAGACAAGGTTCTTCACATAGACGCCAGGTCATCAAGAAATGACTCAGGCATCATCGCATCATCAATCTTTCCTACAGCCACGATAACCATAGTATGCACGGATGATGATTTGTGCAATCACCATTTGGTAGACTATCTTTTGCAGACCTGTATAAAGTAGAAAATCAATTCTCCAAGAATTTACGTTGATGACAATATTGAGTGCCAGAATAACAATCGCAATCATAGTTTTGCTTTTGCGATAGTTGCTAGTTCATGCACGTCTGTCTTAATTTTATTTTAACTGCAAGCTTTCCTGAATATGAATGGTTCATCCTATGATTGTCATGAGAAATGGATCATTATTTCTGTCGTAAAACTCTAATATGCACAAGTTGGAGAATAGCATCACTGAATTTACAAATGGCATCTATAGATTTGAATAACAACTCTTCCGGTTCTGATATTTCATATCGCTGCTTGTATAATTTCAAACATATTTATTTCATCTACAGGTTTACTTTTAGCTTTTTCTTTGAACATATCAAAGCTCTTTATAGATAACGATTTTCTTCTGGATGTTATACATATGAGGTTTAGACCTGAAGATCTAATGTTGTTTCTGCAGTTGTCTACTCATGTTTACTTCAACCAGGAATACACTAAGATTGATGTCTTTCCAAGTTGCTATTATTTCATCAACTGATGTCTAATTGATCCAAGGATTTCCATTCATTTCAGAACTCTTGGTCTGATATTAATGATGGTCATAATTCTGACAATAAACATTCTACCAATCCTGTGCATATTGATTTGACATCAATGATGAACTTCTCACAACATTTTGACATCAATCTCAACTACCCATCAATTATATATTTCTGCAACCATTATTGAGCATGTTAAATATACCACATGACCCACTGATCTGTACTCATCATGTTAATTGCTGTCAAAATTATTTTCTTTTTGCTAAAATAACCATTTGGAAGTGTCTTCAGCACTCCTATTTGTTTTAAGCTTTTCATCGTTTTGTATAATAGAATATTGTTTGTTTAATTACTCTTTCAATATTATTATTGCAATTACTTAACCCTCTGATGTTTCTACTGTATGATGACTTTTTGTATATTGTTCCAATATAAGTAGTGGGTAAGATCTGAAGATTCTCCTTGTGCCATGGTATTTGAGACTCTAAATTTTGCCAAATTTTAGAGTTCCATCACGTTGCATGGGAACATGGGCTAAGGTTGTGCTTGTAGGAAAAAGACGGAGCAGAATCAAAAAATTGTGAAACAAACATGGGCCTCAGATGCAAGAGAAATAATGCTAGTTCAGAAGATAAATGGCACCAAGAAATGTCACAAGCAGGAGAAGAAACAGTGGACAGATTAGAAACCCTCAAAATTGCAATAATAAACTTGTGATCTGCAAACAAAACCCACACAACTTGAAGGCTCAAATGCAGGTATAAAAACCAAGAACAAGCAGCAGGATTTTGTTTGAAAAACAGCCTCGACTTGCAAAAAAATCGGCACAATTCCATAGAAAAATAAACCTGCAATTTGAAAAAATCCAAGCCCTAAAAATGTCCACAAAAATACTAAGAGAATGAAGTGCATGAAATAGAAAACATGGGAGGCAATGAACAGTGCAAAAAAAAAGAGGCAGTGAACAGTGCACAAACAAGAAAGAAGCGATGCAAGTTCGCACAAAATGAAGAGAAAAACACATGATCTCCAAAAAGAACTGTGACAGAAATGCCACCCAAAAAAAATGTCTCACAAGAAACTCCTTCAAAATGCACTAACGATATTTTGCATTAAAAAAACAATCAAGAATTTCTAGAAAAAAATTCAGGCCATGAATTTTTAAAATAATAAAATCACCAAACTTTATAAAACCCTTATTGACCCTCTCTGATACCATGATAATATAAAATATATGTACAATAAAGACAAAAGGCTCTATTAATATGAGTCACGTAGTGGTGTTTCTCAATGAAACACTCATTGACAGAAGACAGATTAGAAACTAAATAAGATGACCATTAAAGAATTTAAGAAACATTACAATATTTTAATTAAACCCACAAAGTTTCAGCAACAAGATTTAGGTGAGTTCCAACATGTAAAGAAGCTAAGCGGCCAATTTCATTAAAGTACATACTTGTTCCATGCAAAAAGCTTGTGATGTGCAGAAATTCTCTAGAGGGAAATGCAGAACAGACACCAAAAAAAAATGATTTTCTTGCTTTATAAGCCTTATCTGCTCAAGATAAAATAGGAAACTACCATTTGAGCATTGATGAACAATTTGGAAGGATTTCATAGTGGATTTACAAGAGGTGCTATACATGGACCCCCACCAGAATCATTTGATTTATTGTGTAACTGTATTTTGCATATATATATATATATGCAAGAAATTTAAGTATTTTTTCCAGTGAAACCAGGGGACTTGCACCCCCCCTCCAAAAAAAATGCGAGGTATCTGTGCCTGCATCAGGTACCTGGAGTACCCGAGTACCCCCACCTCCACCATTCCTCAACCAAGCCGCTGCCGGGACAGGTACTTCAATTTCTATCTTAACTCTGATTTTTGAATGTTACTATTGGGTAGTATGTTACTATGTTGAGTGTTCAATGGTTTTGGTTCATGTTGCAATTTTTCTATATTCAAGTATTTCAATTTGGTATGTTACATTAAAACATCATTTCATACCTAGCATTTCAAGTTCTATATGTATATTATATAACACCCCCTGTCCAGAAACTCGTCCCGACGTACCCCAGCACTTGTGTTACACTACTTTTTTCAGTTGTTGAATTTTGCTTACTCCAAGAAAATTTGATCTACTGAATCTGAGTCTAAGTGGAATATGTGAAACACGAGCTTAGACCACAGTGCCTAGAGAATATGTTACAACTATTCATCCAAGCCTCTTGCATCGTATGAGATTGCAATTCTTTTAAATTATATAAAGCAGCTTCAAGCAAACTCCAAGCTCGCAGCTGCTGGTGGATATACATAATAGCACAAACACACCTTCTAACAGATGTAAAATTACATTACCCAAGCTATGAATCCTGAAGATATAAGATAATTGCATGTTAGGTGTATTAGTAGGATTTAACAGTCCATAATATTAGCATACAAATTCAGGAAAATACTGTTGTAATAAAATTTAAATCAAGATCAGGTGTAGGTTGTGTTCAAGATTGAAGCTGCGATAGAGATCTTTATCTCTGAAAATATGGACGTTACTACCGTTATTGTCACCTTCATCTGAAAAGGACACCTATGTTTAATTTGTAATATCAAATGTAATGACATGTGACATTTGACATGCATTGAGGAATGAAAAGACGTAGAGTTGTATTTAAAATAAAGAGTTATATGATGGGAAATTCAAGAGACCTTCGGTTGTAATGTGAAGAGTCTCTCTACAAGTTATATATATCGCATCAAGCGAAAGATATTGTACACTTGAATTTATGATCAATAAAATAATATTTTGTTGTGTGGTTGAGTTTTTCCCTTCATTCTAGAAGGGTTTTCCCAAAGTATTTCTGGTGTCGATGTTTTCTGTTTCAATTATTCCTTATTGCTGTTTATCATTGATTTTCGGGCTCAAAATCTAACATGGTATCAGAGCCAGACTCTGATAATAGCAATTTAGCTCTTGATTTGCAAGTTGTTGTAGAGGATTTATATTACTTTTATATGCTTTCACCTCGGGATGTGGTTCTGGGCTTCATGCAATCATGTCTTCTGGACCATCGCGATGCTCAGATACGTTTTTTATTATTTTTTTACTCTTGTCGTGTCTTAAAAAATTGTAGGGCATGTCTTATTTGGAAACACATCAGAATTCTCTTTTCTTCCATTTTCGTAGATGTCTATATTGTTCATTGAGAGTTGCAAGTTTGATTTTATCTCCATGTTTCGTGATTGCCGAATGAGGAAGCGGATTTAATCTTTTTCATTTGAAAAGTCTTTTGAGTCCAGGGACATTTTTATTTCCATCTTCAATTTTATTTTCTTTTGGATGGCTATGTTTTATTTCGGGACTGACAGGAGTAAATGATTTTTAGGTCAGTGGATATCTTTAAATTCCTTTCGCAGGTCCCTTACAACCCCCTTGTGCAGGCATGGCATCTTCCTCAGTAACATCCAAAATCATGCTAGCGTGGCACCTACCCAGCTACTGTTATAAGTCATGTTGGTGTACCTCTCTTTGTGCTTATTATTGTTGGTTAAGGAAAGCGGCAAGATGAACAGACACTTAACGTGGTCTGAGGTGGCATCAGTTATGAAGATGAAAGACCAGAGATGTCGGGTTTGAGACAAGAAAGAAATTTCTTTCTGGAAATTGTTTTTTTGCATTCTCCGCCTTTTGTCTTTTTTGATAGCAGGCTCGTTTAATTTCGAGAAATAGAAAAGAGGACGCAAATGATGAAGGGTTTGCAGCCCGTGAACGATTCATGATTGGAGTTCTGACTATCAGATTAATTATTCCAGTCTAACATCATTGCCTCCAACAGTAGTGACTGTCTCTGGAAGGACAACAAGCTATCTGTTCAAGTAGGTTGAGTGTGAGGATTTGAGAGGAGAAGATGATGCATATCTATTGGCGTAGATTAAAGGTGCTACTCTGGGAGATGCATTAGCAGACCATGCGTCATCGTGTATAGACAAGAAAGGTGATTGAAGTGGTGAACTTTGTGACAAGTCATGCAAAGGATGCGGAGACAAATATTGTAGATGGAATTCCAAAGGTATGCGAGGGGTGTTTACATTGTTAAGGCATTTTCAATCTCATAACCGATGTCACTGTCTTCGCAGCCATCATGGCATAACCGTCCATGTGTTGAAATATGGGTCTTCAGTTTCCGTAAGATGAAAACTGATTCTTGGAGCCAACATTGAATTCTTTTTATGCAATCGGAAGGGGAGATAAGATTACCGCATGGTTGAGTCTTCAGATTATTAGAATCAGATTTGTTAGGAAAAGTCGACAGATGGTCGTTTTATCTCATTCGTACCTAACAGTGCATGTAGAATTTTTTTTTCTCTCGTGGTCAGAGTCCTCATTCTATATGCAAAATGATTTGCAATCAAGCAAGCCTTTCTTGGAGTTGTTCCTGTTACATCTTGATTATTTGGTAACATATTTGCTCATATTCACTAAAAATGGGATTGAGGAACAACTTATATTCATGGTAAGTAAAACAAAATAGATGTGAGATTAACTGTTGATTATCAGAGCCTAGAAGAAATTGACATCACTTGCTAGCAATCTATTTTTCTCTTGGTTTTTGGGTGTTGCTTCTAATCTCAGTGCCGAAAAATCTATGATGGGTGTGTGCTTCCAGCGTGAAGTATTGTGCCTGTTCAGAATCATACCTGAGTCTATAATATTTAGCAGGAGTGTCTTCATGTTTTAGGCGGGAACAGGTTACTATTGTTTTGTGTCAGATTTTTATGTGAGAATTTAATGTGTGTTGACGTTTCTTGATACTAATTGTATTTGCCTGAACAAAATCAGGGATTTTGGATGCAATCCAATCATTTTTTTCAGAGACTTGGCACATTCAAGATGACTCTGTGTGTTTAAACAGTATTAAATAAGATAAAATTTTATGACGTTGCAGGAGGATGGACTGGCACCAGAATAGAAATAAGTACTCTATATTTTATGTAGTTGTAAATAGTGTTTTCCTTTCAGTATTCATCTCCCAATATGATAGATTCGTTTACTAATATCTCTTTGTTGCAGGATGCAACAAGAAAAGCAATGATTAAGAGGGAGACGTTTTAACTTCAAAGGGAAGCTTCATAATTAAGAGGGAGTGCTTATGGAATCCTCATTATTCTCATATATGTTTGTAATACTTATGGTATTTGTAAAATTTGAGACTTAAATGGAACAAGGTCTTATTTTGTTATGCTTATTTCTATTCTTGTGTGAATAAATGGGATTGTAGGATCAACTACGATAACTCTTTGACTATGCCATAGTGAACATCATGCTGAGAGAGTCCATAATTTCATCACGTTGAGAGATTCTATGATGGGAGTTGGATTTCATGTTGAGAGATTCCATGACAGTTCACATTGTGAGATTCTGTGATTAAAGGCTTAGCTATGAGTCTTACAAATCTGTCATGTTGAGTGATTCCATGATAATTGACAATGAGGTAAATTGTTCTCTTATTGTCATGTTGAGAGATTCCATGAAAACTGTTGTGTTTTCTGCAGGGTTTTTATGTTGACTGATTCCAAAAAATTTATAGGATCCATGTGATTAGATTTGATCATTGACAATTTGGTTCCAGTCTTGTGTGATTGATCAGTTAAAGATCTCTCTCTGGCTAAGAGGGAGTGTTGAAGATTGTAGCTGCGATAGAGATCTTTATCTCTGAAAATATGGAAGTTATTACCATTATTGTCACCTTCAGCCGAAAAGGACACCTATGTTTAATTTGTAATATTAAATGTACCGACATGTGTCATTCAACATGCATTGAGGAATGAAAATATGTAAAGTTGTATTTAGAATAAAGAATTATATTGTAGAAAATTCAAGAGACCTTTGGTTGTAATGTGAAGAGTCTCTCTACGAGTTGTATATATCACATCAAGCGAAAGGCGTTGTACACTTGAATTTTATGATCAATAAAATGATATTTTGTTGTGTGGCTAGATTTTTCCCTTCATTCTAGAAGGGTTTTCCCACAGTATTTCTGGTGTTGACATTTTCTGTTTCAGTTATTCCTTATTTCTGTTTATCATTGATTTTTTAGCTCAAAATCTAACAAGTTGTTTATACACACCACTTCTATCCTCAAAACAACCAAATGTAAATACAACCAGCCAGCTTTGGAACAAATCATAAAGCAAAATCAATATATATACACAGTGAAACTCTAATGAAAAGCTTACCGATGCAAGAAGTTGCCTTGTCTTTGCATCCCATATGCGTAAATAGCGATCTAATCCTGCATAAATGAATAAAAATTGTAAATTTCCCAAGAAATGGCTAATATTATCACAATCTGCACTTACTTTAAGGCAATTGTCACAAGTCATCATGGAAGATCCAAGTAGAACCAACAATATTAAACCAGACTTGGAAACAGAAATACAATTATCTGCCAATAAGAAATGACTAATTACTATTGTTTAGGTTACAGCATGTGATTTTACCACTAAGTTGTCAAAATTAAGAATTAAATCCTCAAATTCTAAAATTGTAGCTAAAATAAAACTCGTAACTTACAAGAAAAACTCTCTAAATCCCCCGAAAGATGAAGCATCTGTTTGCAAACAATACTATAGAAAATGCCAAAAGATCGAAGTCCCCAGAAGCAGAAATACAAACAAGAAGTTAGATCCACATGATTTATCATATCACCTAAAATGTAGGAAGCATCAAAATCATTGTAATGAACCAAAAATTAGAGAAACAATGGAATTCTATTATATATCCAGGTCCCTAACCAAACCCACAAAAAACTTATATCAAGAACTAAACCAGGAGACATATCAAACCCAAATGAACACAATAGTGAGGGCATATCAAAGTTCAATAACATAATTTGATAGTAAATTGTTATCCAGATCATCTTGTTAAAAGTCTTTTGATATTCTATTGAGCCCATTCACATGTAGTGAAGCATTATAGTGGGATTTAAACTTACTTAGGGTTTTATCAACATCCAATTTTGTTTGTAGGTTAAATATTAGGGTTTTAGGATCTTATATGTTTCTTATATTGTAATAAGCCATAATGCCTTTCTTATATTAATTCTACATATTTTAATTTATTGATTCGAAAAGGGAAAATAAATTAACAGCATTCAAATCTAAAAATGTGAAAATCAAGCATTTTTTGAAAGGTTTGAAGGAGTCTTAAAGCTTGGTTAACAGTTAACCCTAGCTTATATCACAAGGAGCATGGGATGCTAATCACAGACCACCATGAGAAGCACTACCCCTCAACCTTGTTGGGGGCACTAACCCTCCACTCCCATAAAGTGCAATGCCCCTCAACCATGCTAGGAGCTACTATACTAAATCCCTACTCTCACTTTTATTCTCTATATATCAATATCTTTAAAATTTCATTATAAGCAGGAAAAAAAGCTCTCTTTATGTACGTTTTATTGTTCATTTTATTTCTTGATTTTTCAAAAAAATTGAGAAAAAAATATACTTTTGATTTGCCAAGTTTTCCGCAAAAGATTTGTGCTGCTATGGAGTAAACTGACTATTCATGTTGACTTAATGAATTAAAAAGATTAGTTTACAGACACCTTGGGTGACTAAAACTAATCATAAGTTCATAAAATCTGTAAGAAGACACCTTGTTTGGTACTGGAAATTTTCCTCCTATTCTCTTGACTTCAGTCAGCAGACATAATGTCAAACAGTACGCATACCTCCATAAATGTAAGATTTGCTTGTAAGGATAAATGTTTTTTATTAGCAAACTCTTAGCCAGCATCACCCAATCAGGGTTAGTGTATCACCATGTCCTCATAGACTAACAAGATGGACAGAGGATCCATGTCAGATACTCTCAAGGTTCAAATAGCATAATCGACTGGGTTAGTAGGTATCAGAGCATAATTTCTGACATTCAAAAAAAGGCTGTTAACTTAAAAATATTTTCAACTTCAATCATGGAAATCCAATGTGAACTTAATGATACAAGTCACCTAATATCTTAGAGAGTACAGACACCTTATGTAAGAGAAAGTGGATTTGGAAATGATAAAAATAAGTGACTTGGATAACCTTTGAAGAGAGAGAGAAAAGTGACTTTACAATACAAAGAGAAAAGTCAAACCATTTAACTTGGGGACAACTCCAAAGAAGTTGAAAATAATTAATAAATAGAATTAAATCAGATTTACATGAGAATACTTAAAAAGGTGTTGGATAAAGGGGGAAGAAACCCAAATTAGGACACAAGAATAGAAGGCTTATAAAGGCAACTTGAAGTCATTTTAGGGTTATTATGTTTTGTTGAATATTTTTTCTTTGCCTCTTGTGAGGGGCGTAGTTGAGTCAGGTTTGGAACAACTTGTGGAAATGAAAACCTTCATAAATCATGGCACGGTGTGTGAGGAAATCTTACGTTAAGGGTTTCATTAGAGTAGTAATTTTTGAGAGAGCCGCCTGCTTGGCTAGCCACACCTTTCTTGGCTTCATCTTGAAGTTGACGAAGCCCTTTTACTGCTGTTCAATGTTGATCTAAAACAGTTTCTGCATTCTCAATGATTTGGAGCAAGGGCTTCAGTAGTTTTCAGTGACCGAAGTGTTATTAACAGCAAAAATCAGATTTAGATCAATTCATACAGGTCACTAAAGGTGTGTTGTTTCTAGCCCAAGTTGCCTGGGTTTTGGTGTCTACAATTGCACTTCTTGAGCAGCCAAATCAGACGACCCTATTGAAAGGGTTTTTAAGTTGGAAAGGATGGATTTATTGTTGCCGCAATAAGTTTCCCGAGTGACCTATGTGGTTGCCACTTTGTGTTTCAGACCTGCAATCAACTGCTTTGGAAAGAGCTGTTTTCTGGGTATGCCTAAATGAAATACGTAAAACATTTTACTAAATTGGGTTATTAATCTTTCATCAAGTTTTGAAGTTACACTTCTGTAGTAAAATCTGGAATTTATTGCTGTATGAGGTCATTTCGTGATTTCACTTATTAATGACATTTCTAGTTGACAAGACTTTTCTGCATATTATTAAAGAATTCAATAACTGAAATCTGTACTAGGCATTTCATCCACTAATTTGCTCTAAAAGGGATATTTACATTTCACATTGTTCTGAGCTGTTACAGTTTGTATACCATTAAGTTCAGAGATAAAGGAAATGGAATCAAGAATGGTCACAAGAGCACCAATGACATTATATGCTTTCCATGCCAAATCTGATAAAGTTTTGAGGAGTCAATGATGGCACTGAAAATGTTTGTTTGCAGCCAAAGCCTCTGTTAATGCTTACAAATATAAATTTTAGAGTCTGCATAAGTTGTAACGCAGCAGAATTGGAGTTTCCAAATACATACATATGACTACAATTATGTTCCCTATGCCATTGACTTAACATCCTTTTCAGCGACAATAAGTGTAGTGTCGTAAAATTGCACAAAGTGTAATTTGACTAATGCTCCTAAGCCAAAAAAAAATCCAAGTAAGCCTCCATGTCCCTGTCTCCCTTATCCTTTTCCACCAAAATTCTTGACAATGACAATGCAACATGGTCTCTGCGGGATGCATGAGCACCACAAAAACATCCATGCAACACACACTCGTCCTGCAAATCTTCAGACATGCAATGAGTTGCTAAGACATTACGACTGCCACCTTTGCAATGTAGCGCCTCTTACCATCGTCCACTGACATTGAGAATCATTCTACCAACTTAAAGCTCCAGCTCTGAGCTTCATTTGCGCTATCTTGACACTTTTCACCTATTTGTGGTTTGGCTCTCTTCAACAACATTCACACACTCATTTGAGCTCACATTTGCATCTTTAAAGAGCTATTTTACAGAATCTTGGTCTTCATAACACATCAATTTCATCAGTCATCACCTTGCCTCCATTAAGTTTCAGCTTCATAAATTTAAAAGGAAATCCTTTATTGCACCTCCTTTCACTGTTTTCACCATATCAAATTATATTGATCATTTTCTTGCTAGGTCATTTTTTATTATTATCGTCTATTATCTTTCAATTATCTATCACCAATTATCCAACTGCTATGGAGGTGGAAATGCCAAAGCAAGGACTTGTCTGAGGAAAATCTCCAAACAACCCCATCACTTCCCTTTTTCTGTGTATGTAGATCTTCAAGGAGGAAGAGGAGCAAATCATGGGATCCTTGAAACCTTCTTTATTGTGAGAATATTTCTCTCCTTTCTCCTTCTATTTTTGTCATCTCTACCACATAGTTCCATAACTAACTTTCTGTTATCAGTTTAGTCTGTTTTTTGTTAGTTTAGCTATTATTTCAACTTATTTCCTACCCTCTGTACGCTATCGTAATAGAATGGAAGTGTGCCTATCATCCCTAACAACCCTTGGTGTCTAAGGCAATGATCTTGTAGAGCCTGCCAATTAATCCTAACAATTGGCTATAGTCAAAACATTTCTATCTATTTGGGGAATCCACTACTTGGTGGGCAATGATCATATTATACCTAGTCAATGCGGGCTCATACAATCGTATTTGATTTGTCACCTTATTCCAACATGGCACGTCAAGCGTTGGATGAGTAGAACATGTCTTAGGTAATATGCCCGATGCATATAAAATCCCCGCAGATCTTTATCAACCAATACAAAGGTCACCATTAAGATCACGAGGATGATGCCCGATAGAATACCATTAATGTTTACCGTACAGGGTAAAGAAACTTAACGCATGTAGTATAGCACAATACAACACAGAATAGATACTTTATTCATATATGCAATATGCACTCAATGCTTATAGTCCAAATACCATGATTACAACGATGATTACAATTCCATTCCGGATGGTGTACATATCCCTTCCCAAAGGGGTGACTCAAGCATCACACGCCCGTTTGGATACTATTCTACCCGTCGGCTACACTAAAAATTTTACCGACAACAATTAATATTCAATGTTCTTGACAACTATTTGAAGGTGAATGTAATATATAAAACTTTGATTTATAATTATAATTATACATTAGAGAACATAATAGATATAAAATATTATGAGATTATATATATATATATATATATATATATATATATATATATATAATATTTAATCAAGGATTTGACCTTTATGTTTTCACCTTATGTTTTATCCAATGGAAGCAATAAAACACTAACAAAAACTTCTATTTTTCCTCATGTTCTATTTGTTATCTAATGAATTTCAACATTTCTGTACAAAGCAAAGTGTTCAGAACATTTAGGCCATCCTTCCATGTTGACCCATTTTTTTCGTTTTTTTTGTGTTTATACGCTCTTCTTTGAATTTGAAACATGTCGACCCTGATGAAATGTTCATAACCACTCTTATATCATATATCTTTATCACTCTTATGGGTTATGACGCCAATAATCGGATCGCCTTGTCCTTTGCTTGCTTGTCTAGATGTTCTTGATATCATGTGTCACCTATTGTAGGGTGACATTCCATGGAAACATCTCATTTGTTGACATGCCACAATGTCTCTTTCTCTCCTTAAAACCTCTCATGTTCCCCTCTACGAACATTGGTCCATTCTAAGGAGGGTGCTTGTATGTCTTATTATAATATGATTGTCTCTATATCGCAAGTTTTTATTTTTTGTCTTTGTGGGTGTCCATCCACTTATCTGTCAAATATTTTGCCCTATCCTGCGACCATCTGAATAAGTAGTGATCAAACTTACGCAGTTTTAAACTTCATTTAATGCAGATACTTCATGTTGAAATAATCAAAAACAGAATATAGAAGAAGTACAAAATGACATCAACAATGCACAACTATATAACATGACAACCCAATACAGGAGAAAACCACGGTGAGAAGTGTTGCTAGGATCTACTGTCCTAATCCAGCCTCACGAATCTTCTGTCGAATTACACGGGCTTCAACCCTAAGGAGCAACAACCCCTTCTTTGGACCAACAACTCTTTCAACTTGAGCACCTACTCAATCAATCTGGACATTAATCCAGTTACACTTTCAGTATTTTGGATTTGAGAATCAGTTTACATTTACAAAGCACTTCCAGAGAACATTACTATGGATATATTTCTGTAGCAACTCTGAGGATAAACAGTACAAACTGAAATATATGAATTTTCCTGATAAACTGAATCAGAAATATAAAGTCAACACTGTTTTAACCAGCAGATTCTTTCATTAGTTGACAGAAGAAAGCCTGATAGTATAACCTTTCGTTAAACAGTTCACTGAATCTTGTATATGACGAATAATCCAAAACTATATTACTGAAAACATAAACACTGGATTAGTTATCAGATGCACAAATTCAAACCTTACTACTGTTTCAGAATGTACTTCAAACAAGTATCTCTGCTTTCTGCTACTGTGACAGATCTCCAAATTCTGACTTGCTGAAAGTTATTTGCTGATTACGCATATCACATCAATTTAAACCTTTTGATGTTTCACTCGCAGATCTGCTGTTCCAACTTTCAGCTTTCAGCATCTCAAAACACTCCAGAGACGATCTTCAAGACATGCAACTCATTTCATTTTTCTCAAAACTCCATCAGCCAAGGATTTCAACAATTTTCATTGACAATTCACCATCTCCCAATCAAATTTGACACATAATATATAGACCTGTTTGGTTTCAACTTCCATTGGGTATACCAACCATATCATTAGTTAATTAAAACACATACATTTGTATACTTTAAACAATTTCTACTGACTTCCTGTTAGCCCGATAATATGGGTATTACATGACTCATTAGTATCATATGGTACTCAGTGCCCTGTCATCCACATACTCATTGATGCAGGGGCATCCGAGGGTCAAGGCTGTTGACTCAAATGTGGCTTTTGGTCGAGATTTACTTCCAAGGGTCATAACTTTTCACTCGGATGTGGGTTTTGGCTGAAATTTTACAGACAGTTGCATGAGGAAGAGTTATTTGGATTGCCGATGGAGCTCAGCTCGATAGGTGGCCATTTCAACATTTTTCCAAGAGCCTGAAATATCGTCTTGACCTCCAAAATTAGATTTTTGTGCTTTTTTAAAGTTTTTTAGAAAGTTGTTTTTGTATCAAATTCGAAATCGTATTTTTAATTTTGTTGATTAGTTGGCAATTCATCTTGCCTTAGTTGGGGGCTTTTCTTGGAAAAAAATCGGGATTCGTAGGATGGGTTTTGAAAATTACTAAAAATGGAAAAATCCGTTTTTCCCGAAAATCAACCAAATATGGTAATTTTCAAAATTGTAATAAGTAATTGTTTTCTTTCATTGTAGAAGCAGAGTAGAGTTGGGAAAATTTAATGAAGAATTCTGGAATTCTGAAACTTCTGTGTTGTGTCATTTTCTGATTTATTGTTTGAAGGGTTTGGGTTACATCATTTGGTATCAGAGCACAAAGATGGTTGGGAGAGGAAGAGGAAGAGGAGGTGTCAGCCAAAGAAAAGATTGGCGTTGGATATGCAGAGGGAGATTGAATGACTCAATGAGCGACTAGATAATCAAGGAATACAAAGAGGAAATGAATCTAATGAAGAGGGAGAAAATGTAGACGAAAGGCTGGGAAAAATAAGCTATGAAGATAGAGTTCTCAGGGCTTTAGAAGGAAGAAGTGAAGCAATAAAGATTGACGTTTCAGACTATGCTAGCAGTCTTAAGCCAGAAGAACTAATAGATTGGCTAAATGAGATGGGGAAATTTTTTGAACGAAAGCCTATGACAGAGGAAAAAAAGATGAAGTTTGCATGCACAAAATTAAAAGGACATGCAATGATATGGTGGAATCACCTCCAAAAAGAACGAACTAGAAATTAAAAGGAAAAGATTAAGACATGGATCAAGATGGAGAAGAGGCTGAGAGAAAAATTCTTACCCATTGATTATTCACAAACCCTCTTTTACAAATTCCAAAATTTGAAGCAAAACTTGTCTTCAGTGCAAGACTATACAAATGAATTCTACAAGCTATCCATGCACATACAGCATCAAGAAAATAATGAGCAGATAGCTGCTAGATACGTACTTGGCCTAAAATTCTCTATTAAAGAACTAAGCGTGCATTGTGTTAACAGTATGGAGGATTCCTACCAATTAGCTCTGAAGCCTAAAGAAAAGCAAAATAGGCAATATAACCAGAGGAATAGAGGTGGTTGAAGGGGTACCTCAACCCCATTTTGAGGAGGTTCTAATAATGGTCAGGGAGAGAGTTTTCAAGGATCTGAAAAAAATATAGACACTAGGCAAGATGCTCCGAATCAAGGAAGAGGAAGGGGATTTCAGAGAGGTTGAGGCTACAGAAGCGAAAGATGCTGGGAAAACCAGAGAAGGACTTTCACTTGTTTTAGGTGTGGAGAAGGACACAGGGCTTCCGAGTGTTCCAATTTTAACATGCAAGATAGAAATCAAGGAGGGCCATCCAAAGTGAACCTAGCCCAGGCTGACAATGAAGGATCTAAATAAGAAGTGTCCTCGAATATGGGAGAAAGTCTCATGATGAGAAGGACAATGATTATTCCAACCAAGGAGAACATAGAGGAGAAAGGCATTGATGATTCATGGCTCAGAACCAACATCTTTCGAACAAGGTGTACCTCAGGAGGAAAGGTATGTCAAGTAATTGTTGATGGAGGCAGTTGTGAGAATATGGTTTCTAAAGAAATGGTGGAGAAACTAAATCTCCAATGTGAAAAGAACCCTCGTCCTTATTGGATTGCATGGTTTAAAAAGAGAAGTGAAGCCACAATAGATAAGAGGTGCCTTGTTAAATTTTCCATAGGAAAGGTCTACAAGGATCAGCTATGGTGTCATGTGATTCTGATGGACGCATGCCATGTCCTCTTGGGTCATCCCTGGCAGTATGACAGAAAAGTTATTCATAATGGGGAAAAGAATACTTAAACCTTCTGGAAGGATAGATCTAAGGTAGTCTTATTACCGCTCAAGGGCAATGGAAAAACTAAAAGTATGCTATCTAAAAAGGAACTTGTCAAGGAGATGAAACTAATGGGGTGTTGTTATACACTGGTAGTACAGGAGGGGAAAGAGGAAGACTTGACTATACCAATAGAAGAAGTTGCACTGTTGGAAGAATATTCAAATGTTATTCCAGAGGAACTACCTGATGGACTTCCTCTAAAACAAGATATCCAACATCATATTGATCTTATTCTACGAGCAAGTCTTCCCAATCAAGCGGCATACAGAATGAGTCCAACACAGCATGCAGAACTAGACAAACAGGGGACTAAGCTCATACAAAAAGGTTTAGTACAAGAAAGCATGAGCCCCTGTGCTGTCCTAGCATTATTAACTCTAAAGCAAAATGAAACGTGGAGGATGTGCACAGACAATCGAGTCGTCAATAGGATAACCATCAAGTATCGTTTTCTTATCCCACGTTTGGATGACAAGATGGATGTTCTTGCTAGAGCAACGTATTTCTCTAAGATTGATCTGCAAAGTGGGTACCATCAGATCCGCATCCTAGAGGGGAATGAGTGGAAAACAACTTTCAAAACTAGGGATGGTTTGTATGAATGGAAGGTTATGCCTTTTGGTTTATCCAATGCACCTAGTAATTTTATAAGACTCATGAACACCGTGTTGCGCTCCTACATTGGTAAGTTTGTAGTAGTTTATTTTGATGATATACTGATTTTTAGTAATGGATGGGAAGAACATCTACAACACCTGAGGATCATATTAGGGGTACTGAGAAGAGAAAAGCTCTATGCTAATTTGAAGAAGTGTAGGTTCATGCAAGCAAGCTTGGTTTTTTCTAGGGTTTGTCATTTCTGTAGATTGTGTCAAGATGGATCTAGAGTAAGTTCGAGCCATTTTTGAATGGCATAGTCCACATAGTATCACCGAGGTGAGAAGTTTTCATGGCTTGGCTACTTTCTACAGAAAGGTCATTCGCAATTTCAGCAGCATTGTAGCACCTATCACAGACTACACTAAGGGTCAAGAGTTTTCATGGACCAAAGAGGCTGAAGAGAGATTCCAATACCTAAAGGTCACTGAAGCTCCAATACTAGCCCTACCAGATTTTGATAAAGTGTTTGAAGTGGACTGTGATGCCTCACATGTGGGCATTGGTGTTGTACTTAGCCAAGAAGGTAGGCCCATTGCCTTTTTTAGTGAAAAATTGAATGATGTACGAAAGAAATATTCTACATATGGTATAGAATTCCATGCAATTGTACAAACTTTGAGGCACTGGAAGCATTATCTAGTAGTCAAAGAATTTGTGTTGTTTATAGACCATATTGCTCTGAAATACTTGAACACACAAAAGAAATTGAACACTAGACGTGCAAAGTGGGTCTCTTTTCTACAAAGGTTTACCTTTGTTCTGAAGCATAAATCAAGGAAACAAAATCAAGTTGCAGATGCCTTGAGCAGGCAAGTTGTTTTTCTAATCATCATGGAAACAGAGGTGGTTGGCTTCAATGCAATCAAAGGCTCGCATGAATCTGATAGTGACTTTTGGGAAGTTGTTGATCAATTGAAGAATCCAGTACCTAGGCATACAGACACTATTCAAGGTGAGTATCTAATGCAAGATGGTTATTTATTCAAGGGGAAGCAGTTGTGTGTTCTTATAGGCTCAATGCAGGAAAATGTTATTAGAGAATTTCATAGCAGTGGTATGGCTGGGCATTTTGGGAAGGATAAAACAATAGCTTTGGTAGCAGATAAATACTACTGGCCAAAGATGAAGCGAGATATCACCAGGTTTATGGAAAGGTGTCGAATTTGTCAAAAGCCAAAGGGCACTCCCAGAACACCGGATTGCCCATGTCATTACCAGTACCAGTAGGACTGTGGATAGACTTGAGTATGGATTTTGTATTAGGACTGCCACATACACAGCGAGGTAATGACTCTATCTTTGTAGTTGTGGACAGATTCTAAAAAATGGCTCATTTCATTACTTGTAAGAAAACTAGTGATGCTACTAGGATGGTCGAGTTATTCTTTTCTGAAATAATCAGATTGCATGGGGTTCCAAAAATGATCATCTCTGATCGAGATGCTAAGTTCTAAGTCATTTCTGGAGAACCTTATGGAAGAAGATGGAAACAAAGTTACAGTTCAGTAGTGCTTACCATCCACAAACTGATGGACAAACATAAGTTGTCAATCGCAGTTTGGGTAATTTGTTGCAATGAATTGTTCAAGAGAAGCCCAAATAATGAGATTTAGCATTGCCCCGAGCAAGAATTTTCTTATAACAGCTCAGTGAACAGGTCAACTAGTAAGTCACCATTTCAAGTTGTTTATGGTCATAATCCTCAAGGTGTTCTCGATTTAGTGCAGCTTCCCTTGGGTGACAGAGTCAATGATGCTAGAGAAGCCTTTGCAGAGCAGCTCTACCAATTGCAAGAAGATGTGGGACAAAAGTTGCATGATGCAGGCAAGGGATGAATAACTAGGGCCAAAGGCACACCTAGCTATCCAAATCACCCTGCAAGAGTTAACAAAACGGAAGCAAACACGAGGAACAACACCAAGGAAAGAGAGAACAAGGATATATTTATTGATTCATCAAATATTCAGCATACATGCCTAGCTGTAAGGCCTTCTGGGTTACGGCCAATTACAAATGTATAACTTCCAGATCTCCAAATCAGCTTTTTAAATCCACGTATCTCTTTTCTTTTGAACTCTCCCCAAAAATCTGCCCTAACCCTAAACCTAAACACCCTACTTATACTTGCCAAAATGGCTTACGGATAATTCTAGAACATAGAGAAACCACAAGTCAGCCCTCATCAAATATAATTAACTATACCAAAATTAAATGTGAGCAAAGTCGGCCCAATTGGAACTAGGCAGAATGAACTAATGTACAGGATTACAAAGAAACCCGGGATGCTCCTGCATCATTGCAGGGCAGCGATGAGCGGTACAAAGTTTCCACAAATGCTACTCGAAGGTATCACGTATTTAGTGTCGGTGATCTAGTGATAGTTTATCTCAGAAAGGAGAGGTTTCCTACTTGAATTTATCATTAATTGAAATATAAAAAAATTGGTCCTAGCAAGATTCTGAAGAAGATTAATGATAATGCTTATGAGGTAGAGCTCCCCAGTGGTCTTGATATATCTCCTATGTTTATATTTCTGATTTGTATACTTTCCATGGTGATGATGCCTCTGTCGAAAAGGAGGATGTGGTAGACTAGACATACACCATCCCCATCAAGAAAAGGGAGAAGGTTGCACAAATTCTAGACAAGAAGATTGTTCAGACTCGCCAGGGTGACTACAACAAATATCTCGTGCAATTGGAAGGGTTGGCACCAACAGATAGCACCTAGATTATGGAATGGGATTTGCAGAAGCTAGATGAGCCTAAATGGAAGCAATTTGAGAACTAGAACTTTTGATTCGGATGTGGGTTTTGGCTGAAATTTTACAAGTAGTTGTATGTGGGGTTATTTGGATTGCCAATTGAGCTCAACTCTATAGGTAGCCATTTCGACATTTTTCTGAGAGCCTGAAATATCGTCTTGACCTCTGAAATTGGATTTTTAAACTTTTTTCCAATTTTTGTGAAAGTTGTTTTTGTAATAAATTTGAAATCGTATATTTTATTTCATTGATTAGTTGGCAATTCACTTGCCTTAGTTGGGGGATTTTCTTGAGAAAAATCGGGATTCATAGGATGGTTTTGAAAATTACCAAAAATGGAAAAAATTGGTTTTCCCAAAAATCAGCCAAATATGGTAATTTTTGAAATTATAATAAGTAGTTGTTTTCTTTAATTGTAGAAGCAAAGTAGAAATGGGAAAGTTTAATGAAGAATTCTGGCATTCTAAAACTTTTGTGTTGTGTCATTTTCTAATTTATTGTTTGAAGGGTTTGGGTTACATCACTCATCCTTACGCCAATAACAATTCATTTTAGAGCAGCTCGGTTAGAGAAATTAGACACATGAAGGAACAGAAGTTTGTAACTTTCTGCAAAAGTACCCGAAAATGGTCATTTTTCAGAATCCAATGAATTAGATAAGTATTCACAGCATACATTAATATTCTTCCATTCCAACTCTGTTGTTCAACGATGCACAAGTATTTGAATATTTGTTTCGGATCTGACAGTGATCTTCTTCAACCAATTACCGTGAGACTTTGCCCACTAAAAGTAAAAACCAACCTGTATGTTTACTTGCATGATAGTGGGAAAGATTAGATTATTGGCAACAATTATTCAACATCAAATATTTCTTAGATAATGAGGACACCTTATTCAAACGACGACAAAAGCCAAGGTATGTACAAACATATTTTTCACTTTTAGATTGGTTATTATGCATGCACAGTTTGTCATCAATGACATATGACGCCAGGAATAGGTCTACCTTTCGCCCTATCGAGCGACCATCTAGCACTACTGCCCATACCAGTGTCATAACCTCTCACCCTATCATACAAATATCTAGCCTTTGCTACTCATACCAACATGACCAAAGTCGCCCTATTATCCAACTATCTAGCTTTTGTTACTTATATCCACACAAGTCAAAAGCTGCCCTATCATATAATTATCTAGTGTTTTCTGCTCACATTTGTGCGCTCAAAATCGCCCTACATATTGCTATCTAGCATTACACAACTTATTAACCATACTAGAGTGCTATCAATAATCTATCTTTGTCTCTCCAATACACCTCTTTCATCTAGCATGCTTGTCTATAGCTTGCATGTTGGATGCAATTCACGACAATTAGGGGCTTTCTCCAATGAACAACATCATGTGCACGGAAGACCCTCAGATAAGTCAAATAATTTTTTCTCTAATTGGGCTTGCATCTTCACTTATGATATGCTTGGGAAAGTATGGGCAAAATGTAGTGTTTTCAAATTGCACCTTATGTAATTTACCATTATATAATGCTCCTACTTTAGCCAAAAAACACAAAATTCACATAAGCCTCCACATCCTTGTATCCACTTGTCTTTTTCCATCGAGATTCTTGACCATACGGCATTGTCAACACAAGATACATACGCATCACAAAGATGTCCACGCAACACAGACTTGTCCCAAAAATTTGCAACTATGCAACAAATTGTTGAGAAGTTACAATTGCCACCCCTATAGTGTAACGCCTCTTACCCCCACCCACCAACATCAAGACTCATCCTACCAACTTAAAACTCCATCTTTCAGCTTTATTTTCTCTCTTGGCATTTTCACAAGCTCTCCTAGCAGTTTTTCTCTCTTCTACAACATTCCAACACTTTTATGAGCTCATGTTTGCATCTTGAGATAACTATTTCCTAGTATCTTCGTCTTCAAAAGACATCAGCTTTGTCACTATCATTACCTTGCCTTCACTCCAATGAGCTCCGACTTTGTGCCTTTGAAGAGGGACACTTTCATTGCACATTTTTTCATTGTTTTAAACATATCATAGAATCTTGATCGTTTTCTTTCTGCCATCATCTATTATCTTTTGCTTATTTATCACCGATTATCGGTCTAACTCTTTGTTGTGGAGGTGGAAACACCAAAACAAGGACTTGACTGAGGCAAGTCTTCAAAGAGCCCCAACAATTCCCCTTTTTCCAAGTTTGTACATCTCCGACAAGGAGAAAGAGGAGCAACTTGTGGGATTATTCAACTTCCTTTATAGTGTGACTATTTCTCTCCTTTCTCCTTTTACTTCCATCATTTCTATCACATAGTCGCATTTATGGTTCTATATTATAAATATAGTTACTATCTCGACTTTTTGTCTTGTCCTCTATATGTTGTCCATTTAGGACGAAAAAGCACAGCAAAAACTTCCTAATTTTGTGCTCTTGAATTGTATGGGTGTCTATGGCAATGAGCTTGCAAAGCCTAGCAATTAGTTTTTTTTTCTTTGATAGTCAAAATAGTTTAACTACTAAGGCTTGCAAAGTTAATTTGACTCTTGCATTTCACTTAATATTTATTTTATGTCCTAAGACACATGTTATAGAAAACTATTTGTCTTCATCACCCTAGCTCACCAAGCGCTAGTAGAAGTGAGGTGACGCAAAGGCCAATTTTCTCCTTTTGATTTTATCAATCTTGAGGGGTGAAAATTCCTTTCTCCAAAAGCAGAATATACAATAGGAATCTCAATCAAAAGCTTGCCTTTGCTGACCCAAGTAACAAAGTATTATCATGCCTTCAAGGCGATTAAATTGCTCTTTCCAAACCATATGCTACATAATTAAGGAGTTCATCGCTAAAACCAATTCTAGCCAAACAAATACAAAGAATTGCATGAACACATATTCTTCTCATGCCATCCATCCCAACAAACAAGCACGCCAAGTTTCAGCCAAATAGTTAAATTACCTTACACAATTTCCTTTATCACAATGCATATAAGCCAACCCTATCTATTACATCTCAATTTTTGACCTAATTTAAAATATAGCCATTGAGGTTCACATGAAGTCAGTTGACAATTAATTTGGTTATAATCCTGTGTAAGATAGATAGTCATTATAATTTCAAGAAAGTATAATAAGTTAGTTGATCATTTATCACGAACTCATGAAATTGAGAAGATGGTTAACTGTTATGATTAATTACGATTAAATAATTTATTATGATAATATAATTTAACTACGGAGAACTTCCTTGCAGGAAACATGTCAAAGGGGCGGAAGCATTGTCAGAAAAGAATTAGGCAGGAGCATCACCATCACTGAGCAAATGGGTTGAGGACTTGGCAACTTGAAACAGGATACATCTGTGGGACCCGCATAAGCTATTAAGGAAACAATATAATTAAAACATAAAATAATTTAAATTATAAAATAATGCATACCTTTAGAAATTTATTATTGAATTTCCCTATTTTATCATTATAATAAACACTTAAATATGATCACATAAATATAAAAATGAAATGGCACCAATAAATTATAATTATATAATTTAATGATGTCACCTCATCAATATACTTATATGAACGTATAAAAGAGCATATTATAATAATAAAATAGAGTTTATAACTCTTCAACTCCTTATTTCTTCTCCTCTTTATCTCTCTTCCTTTCAAATTGAATTAATATTTGAATTTGAATGGTCATCTTGGAATTTGAATGGATTCTTGCTTTGAAACTGATGGAAGCTGAGAAGTCACGACTCGCTCTTTTTATGTGAACTTAGGACGGAGTCAGATTCATCCTTTTTCCCACTCGGCTATGATTCTTACCATCTCTGCCACTTATTATAGTTTATAAGGAATCATAATAGGAGTAGATGATATACGTTCTTCTTAGAATCCCGACTTTTTCTTATTTAACTTGGCAGTTTTAACCGGAGGAGCCAAGAAATCACGGGTTGTTGATAAAAGCTGTGAGGAGGGAAAGAACCATTATTCCGTAACATCCAAGTTTCCTGTGGCAGCGATTTACTCCCTTATAGATACTTCTGCATTTATTACTTCAATCTGTGAGATGAGAGTTCCCTCTAATTATCAGTTTCAAATGTCCAAAGCAAGTGGCAGCTTTGTCATGTATTTCAGCCATCGAGAAGTAAGTCATCTACCAGTGATATGTCTGCTAGTAACGTCTCAGCATAACTGGAAAGGACAAATCAGAGTTCAGGATCATCAAAGCAATACCATATACACATCAGGTCATGCTATTTCAATATCATTTTATAACAGCCGGTTAGGCTCACAAGATTCTTCTTTTCAGATTTATTCCAAGTTACAGCATGAGTTTGATGTATAATTCCTGTCCTTTGATTATTAGTCCTCTTTTTAGACTTTCATAATCAATTAGATACTAACCAATGTTATCTTTCAAGTAGCCTCAAAAACAAAATATTTCTGGTCACAGTTGTGATAAGCATACTAATCAGCAATTCTATGCATATTGAGGTTTGCAGCAAGTTCAGTATTCATCATGATGATATCTAGATGATATCTTGTTGAAATTACAAATTGTACTTCTTTAACTTAACCCTGTGCATGGCAAGAAAGCCAAGAAAAAGATAGTATGGATCCATAATCATTTGCCAATGGATATTAGAATTAAACAATCAAATTCTGAACTCTTAAAGAACATAATCATGTAATCACAGATTGTGAAATGCCAGATGCATGTAATCCTCTTGTATAATTAACAGAATCGGTTGCTCTGAGAATTCCGAACACCTGGGACTCACCTGGTTGTGTAACTGAGGAAATGGGTGATGAGGTGAGAGAAAGGAATTTGGAATAACATGAAACAGTAATCAGTTATGACATATCAATATTTATCATTTTAATATGAGTTAATTAATAGCTCATGCTTGACCCTGTTGTTGTAATCTCTTGCTGCCAAGTCATATAGTGTGCCCGGTGGATGGCAAGATGTTCCCTGTCTATTCCGAGTAGTGAGGGCATTTCTTGTTTGAGATTGTGTGGGGATAAATTGTGGTCCGAGGTTGGGTGGTTAAGCCCCTGGCAATGTTTCACCTTTCCCCAAAGATACCAGTCGTGCGTCAGACAGAGATAAGCTATGCAGTCAATTGTTTATCGGAAACAGGTATTATCACTATTATTTATGAGGAGGTAAGATTAAATTGAGTTATTTCATTCCTATCGTTATTTTACACCTAGATGCAAGAGATAGATTCGTGGATTGTTTTTCATTTATATGATTATCGAATATAAGTATATTTTTAATCTTGAGATACTGTCACAGTTAAGCAATCGGAAGGAAAGGAACCTAAGTCCTAATTGATTGAGTGATGACTGGAACCCTAAGTGATACAGTGGGCTCAGAAGCCCTAATTGATTCCATGGTAGCGGAAGCCCTATTTGAATTAGTGGTATTGGAAGCCCTATTTGTATTAGCGGAATCAAAAGCCCTAAATGAACCAATGGTAAACGATGCCCTAACTGATACAGTGGTATGTGATGCCCTAATTTTAAATAGTGGTATTTAATTGTAATTATTATTTGATTTTTGAGATAGCAGTTTTTAGATGATAGTCATCATGTGATATTGTTAAATTGGTATTGTAGACTAACCCAGGTGGTTGCAGAGGTATTCCCAATTTTGATTTCGAACTCAATTTCTGAGGTATGTGGTTTTTAACTTCTGTAGTAATTTCATTTGATGGTGTTTTAAGTACTAATTAAGAAATTTTGTCTAACTAATTTTAATGGTAAATCTTTTTCACATGAATTTGAATGATGTAACTGTCTTCCAATGAAATTGAAGTTATAACTATATTCTTTGAGCATGATAGATGTTAATTTAGACCCGGAAAAACGGGATGTTACACTATCTCTGCTAAATCCAGCTAGTGTTGGATTAGTTTGGAAAGGTTGGATGCTAAGAGTGGGGGGTGAATCAATATCCTCTAAAAATTTAACCTTCAAACAAAATCTTCTATGCCCTTGTTCTTTTCACAACTCGGTAAGTATATATCATTAAACTACAATACTTAAAATGAATATAACTTTATCTATACAAACTTGCATGAACCATAAAAACATGACACATAACACAAGTATTTGGTCACGTAGAAACCCTTGGTTAGAGGGAAAACTACGTCAAGGATGGTACCCACATATCCATCACTACTGTCGTACAAGGTTAACTTGTTAGGGCTACAATAAAGTGTCACTTCTAGTAACATACTCTGCTAGGACTAATACAAAAGATCTACTAGAATCTACCTTTCGCAAGGATTTTACAACACTATGCTAAGTGTGTACTCTATTAAGAGATTTACAATAATATTGTTAGGTCTACCTTATGAAAGGATTTTCCTACTACAATGGTTAAAGAATAGAAATAATTGATATGTACATATGCAACTTACTTTGCTAGTCATATCACTCTTTCTGCTCAATGATTATTCAATTCCTGTGTTAGATATATCTGATTTCGTCCTCTCCTCAACAATTTTCTCTGTGGAAGATATTCCTTGTCATCCCTCTGCTCAACATAACATGATAGTAATAACAACTATCTCCAATCTCTTCTCCCCTCATTCTAACCTTTTCATTGTTCCTTATATCTCCTTATAGTAGTTTGTTTGGCTTTTTGATCCTTAACCTAATTAGGGTTTAGGAATCATCTAGAATATGTCATAAATAATCGAATAACATTTCCCAATAAATCTTACCAAATCCTTTCCTCAAACTGTGCAATAGTAGTTTCTCGCTCGGTGTGATAGCTACACATAACAATGTGCGCCATTTCAATCATTTATATATGCTTTGTGCAACTTGATGAATACCTTGTTCTGGCTCAATAGCTTTGTTGTCACTTAGTGACCTTCCTACTTAGTTATGCTTGATCTACTTCATGGGGTCTGTGCTAGATGAATAAAGGGTCGCTCAATGAATATAGAGCTTGGTAAAACTGTCAAACTTATACTTCTCTCTTCTCATTTGCTTGGGCAATATAGTATGGCTTGGTGACAATGTTCACCAACCAATATCCTCTGCTCTCCTTCTCTATGTTTTTGGCACTAATGACAACATGAATGTGTAATGGGAGTAACATTCTCCCCCTTTGACATTAGTGGCAAAATCATTACGCATTATAGCTCAAAATCTTGACTCTATGAAAATTGTAGAACTCCCCCTACATATGTGTTTTCTTCTCATCATATCCTAAAGGTCAGAAGAACATGGGTTTTTGCAAAAAAACAAAATTCAAAACTCTTTTTGTATATACAATCCTTATAATTCCATAATCATACTCCCCCTTTTATTATATACATATACACAAATATACTTCCCCCCAGTGATCATTTATTATCATCATGTACACATTGTCATACAACCATAATACTCCCCCTTTTTTGACACTCATGCCAAAAACTTCAAAAATGAAATATTTACCTTAGTTTGATTCCCAATTGATCTAGAAAAACTTGATGACACTTAATCATTACTGTCATGGTGGCATCCCAATTGGTTTTCAATATCTTCAAGGTTTGTTTCTCCACCTTCAGTTTAGTTGCCAAATCAATCATATGATCTGCAATAGATAAGCTTGGTGCAGTAATAAGGTCTCTTTCCTTCTTAATATGTCTCTGCATTACCTCAAGATGTGGTAGCACCAGGGCTTGCATTTCATTTACTTTTGCTCATGTCTTGGCCTCTTCACGCAATAAATCATAGTCAACTCCAGTAAAGAATCTGACCTTTGCATAATGAGTCATGTAGGATCCTGGATCAGCATTAAGTGCATCTACACTTGACTTCATGTCTTCACCAACTTTATTCAATTTATCCTTGATGTCCTAGGTGAGTTGTGGTATACCACATAACTTCTTAAATAATGAAACTACATTTTGGACAATGGTGTCCAACTCGGTTACTAAAGTGGACAGTTCCACTTGTTGTACTGCTATGGATTGAGAAACCTTCTCTAAAACTTTATTTCCAAATTTCTTTTCAGATCTTTCCATAAGCTTGGCCTGGGCATTCACATCAGGCTCCTTCAAATTCTCCACTATCTGTACCAATTGCTCCAAGATAGAAGTCTTCTCATCAAGTGTTATGTCTGAAACAACATCTAAGAATGTCTTTGATATCAAATAATACTTGTTTCTTCTTAAATATGGCTAGAGTATCGGGGTCAAGTTTCTCAGGGTCCCAATCTCGTATGAAAATTTCTTCATCCAAAGCAACTTGATTGTATTTAGTAGCGGTGGTAGTCTTCTTCTTCTTTAACTTCTTGCCTTTAGGACTAACATTGCTCGTGCTCAGTGATCATTTGTGTGGCAATGGAGCCTTTTGCTCCTAATCTATCTGCTATGTTACATCTTCTTTCTTTGTCTCCTCTTTCTTATCATCATGCAGTATTCGTGTATATTGGAATAATGTTTGAGGTGTAACTTTTGATTGTGTCATCTTTCTTGTGTTCGCTCGATGAACCTGTTTGTCCTTGCCCTTTACTTGTCTCACTACAAGGTCCCTAGTCTTCTGGTCTAGAACCTATAGCAAAGTCATCTGCTTTGTTGTCAATCGTATCTCATGTCTGTGTGTTTCTATCATTGTCATTCCTTGTTTGTTGTTTATTGTTTGTAATTGTATCTCCTTCTTGAGTAGTTGCATCTTGATGCTCTATTTGTCCTCCATCTACATCCATTGGAATAACAATAGTATTTACATTTTGTGATACATTGTGAGTTTCAGGCTTAGCATATTCCTTGATTTGCACAATCACTAGTGTGTAGCCTGGGATCCTTGACAATACTAACTCGATATCTTCTTGTCTATATATTTTTTGCTTAGTGTCAATCATGACATCTTCATCTTTCTTGACTTGATCAAC
Organism: Cupressus sempervirens; assembly: GCA_028749045.1. Classification (NCBI taxonomy): domain Eukaryota; kingdom Viridiplantae; phylum Streptophyta; class Pinopsida; order Cupressales; family Cupressaceae; genus Cupressus; species Cupressus sempervirens. Next base: position 638,576,183 of record CM053789.1, on the reverse strand, counting down.
TAGGTTTTCACTTGCGAGATCTTCAATGGTTACATTTTCATCATCCCCAGTTTTGTCCTCTACCATATTATGCGCATTATCAACAATATGTTTAAGTTGTAGTATGATCGTAATCATCTTCCTTGTTATCAAGATCATCATGTTGCACCAGTTCAGTATCCTCCTTTTGTAGTTCCTCCTCTGAATCTTTGATATTATAGATTTGTTTCCATACTCTTTGTCCATCATCATCAACTTCCTGCAACTAACCTGTCAGAACTAGTAAAGCCCTTAGTTTCTGTACAAATCTCTTCTTGTGCAATTTCATGGTCTCACTGATTTCAATTACATTAAATTCAAACATTATAATAGCAAGTGATCTTTCTCGCATTTGTCTCTCAGTAAGCAGTGCATGCTGCCATCTATTATCCATTTTCTTGTATAGCTCATCAGGGATCATGTTCCCTATTTCAAGGGGTGCATATTTAAACTTAGCCATCATTGTTATTAAAGAATCCTCTATCTTTTGTTTGTCCTCATCATTCATGGTATTATACTTAACATATTTGAAAGATGCCAATCCTACATGCTCCCTTAATGAGGTAGCTATATCATCCATTGTCTTTGGCCTTTTGTGTACAGCAACTCTGAATTGATTAAGGTCATCTGACTCTATCTTCTCACTATCCTCTTTCTCTTGGCCTATAAGTTTTCTTTTCCTTCTCCTTGATTGTTGAGTTGAAGATGCAAGTACATCTTCCTTCTCTTGTGCTGTTTTAACTTGTGGTCGTATGGGCTTAGTAATTTTCACAACTCCCTTCTTCAATGGTGAGGTATCAACAATAGTAGCATCTCGAGTCCTTGACCTAGTAACTTTAGGGATTGAAGGAGTGGTAGGTGGTTTTCTCTTTCCTTTCTTCTCCTCTTGTGTAGCCAAAATAATATATTTTCACTTATCTTCTCCTTCTACATCTTCACCTCTACCCTCGGCAATCATTAGTGCAGATTGCTTCTTTTGACCATAAGTACCTTCCATGTTGTTTATCATTTTTTGAGTTTTCTACTCTATCTTGGGACCTACAATGTCCATTTTAATTCTCTCTTTTGCTTGCTCATTTGTGCCAAAAGGTTTGGCATTCCTATCCACAGGTTCTTTCAATAATGCCTTAATAGCTTTAGTGGCCTAATCAATGTTTATTTTATATCCCATGGGTTACAATCAGGCAACCCTAGGAAAAACAGCTTGAATTAATGTATCATCAGTGTCAAGTAGAAAACAAATATCATCCTTGTATTTCTCTACAAGTGGGGTTGGAATCTTATGCCTTTGATGCATTCTGGCTTTAAATTCTTTGAAATAAGTATTCATCGCACTCTTAAAATTATCACCTAACCTTTCAATGAACTCATTAATTTTCTAAATAATAGGTCTCTTCACATCCCAATTCACATTTCCACTTGTGGGAAAATAGTTTTGCAAGTATAAAATTGTACATGCCAACAATGAACCAAATTCGCAATTGTTCGTATTTGCAACTCTGATAGTCTTCACGTTCACTGCTAATTGCTTCAATTGCAGCTCGATGAGGTCTAGTTTAAGTCCTTTCTTCGCAATTTTAAAAGCCAAATCTACAACTCCACATGGCACATTGTTTGGCTTGCTAGATTGGTAAATCTTATATGCAAAAACACATGTACCAATCTTGTCTCAGGATTTGCTATGGTTGCCACTTTCAAACCTCTTCTATCCTACTCGGCTCCAGTGTTATCTTCAATTTCTTTCTTTGATGATACCCTAATTGCTTTGGCTTTCTCCGTGATAAGATATCGAGTCACCATGTGAATAATATCTCTAGTGATTTTGACTGGTTCAATAAGGTTACTATCAAGAACCAGTACCCACTTCCTAGAATTGACAAACTTTTTGATCAAATGAAAGGCACTACAGTATTTTCAAAGATTGATTAGAGGTCGAGACATCACCAGCTTCGTATTAAGGATGAAGATATTCACAAAACTGCATTCAGAACTAGGTATGGGCATTATGAATTCACAGTGTTACCTTTCGGGTTAACCAATGCTCCAACAGCTTTTATGAACTTAATGAATAGCATATTTCAAGATTGCCTAGATAAGTTTGTACTAGTATTTATAGATGATATCCTAATCTATTCAAAGAACGAGAAAGAACATCTGGAAAAGGTCTTACAAAGGCTGAGAAAACATAAATTATACGAAAAATTGTCTAAGTGTGCTTTCTATCAAAAGGAAATCCAGTGTTTAGGACACATTATATCAGCTTAGGGAATAGCTGTAGATCCGTCAAAAATCAAGGCAATTAAAGAATGGCCTATACCTAAAAATGTGACAGAAGTCAAAAGTTTCATGGCATTGGCAAGGTTCTATAGGAAGTTCGTAAGAAATTTTTCCAAGATAGCTTATCCGATCACATCACTTCAAAGAAAGGGAAGGAAGTTTGTCTAGACTGAAAAATGTCAATCAGCTTTTGAATGTTTGAAAGAAAAGTTAACTACGGCACCCATACTAAGAGTACCTGAGCCACAAAAGAAATTTGTCGTCATAATTGATGCATCAAGGGAAGGAGTATGAGGTGTGCTAATGCAGGATGAGTAGGTGATTGCATACGAATCTAGGAAATTAAAGAATTACAAGCAGAATTACGCTCCTCATGATCTAGAATTAGCAGCCATTGTAAATACTCTCCAAATGTGGATACATTACTTGATTGGAAAACTTTTTGATCTTTAGTCCAACCACCACGGCCTAAAATGCATTTTTACTCAACCCAATCTTAGGAGATGGCTGAAATTTCTAGCAGATTATGAGTTTGACATAAATTACATCAAGGGCAAGGAAAACAAAGTGGCAGATGCCTTAAGCAAGAGGAGACACATTTCCGCAATGGCTATTATAAATTTCAGATTAAAAGATCAGATTCTACAACATCTAGAGCATGATGAATTTTATGCAAAGATCAAGCAAGCTCTCATCAAAGACCCATAGGATCCCAGGTATTCAAAATTTAGGATAGAAGAGGATGGATTGTTAAGATATCATGACAGGATTTATATACCCAATAAAACAGAACTTCGGAGAATGACTCTGGAAGAATATCATTCAGCTCCATATTCAAGACACCCTGGAGTAACTAAAATGTTGTCAGATATAAAACCTCTATATTTTTGGAGAGGAATGAAAAGGGAAATAACAGAATTTGTGGCAAGATGCCTGGAATGTCAAAGAGTAAAAGCAGAACATCACTACCCAATTGGCCTTTTGCACCAAAATGAGTTACCAGAATGGAAATGGCAGATAATTTCCATGGATTTTGTACAAGGGTTTACCTATGACACAGAATAAACACAACACCATTCTAGTAGTAGATAGATTGACAAAAGTTGCTCACTTTATACCAAGAAATCTAACCAATGGAGCACCAAAAATCGCTCATAAATTCATAAAGGAGATTTTTCGATTACATGGAGTTCCAGAGAAAATTATCTCAGATAGGGATACTAGGATAACTTCCAGATTTTGGCAAACATTATTTTCAGCATTAGAGACTAAACTAAACATCGGTTCAGCTTATCATCCCGAGACTTATGGTCAAACAAAAAGAGTAAACCGAGTATTAGATCTTTTAAGAGTTTACTATATGGATCGGCAATACGAGTGGGAAATGTATTTACCTTTAGTAGAGATTGCTTATAACAATTCCTATCAGTCCACCATTAAAATGGCCCCGTTTGAGGCTCTATATGGCCGCAAATGTAGAACCCTTGTGAGCTGGAATCGATTGGAGGATAGAATAATTGTTGGACCCGAAATGCTTAAGGAAATGGAAGAACAAATAATCCAAATTCGTAAGAGATTGAAAGAAGCCAATAATATACAGAAAAGTTATGCAGATGCAAAAAGAACACCTAGAGAATTCTCAGTGTGAGAAAAGGTGCTATTAAGAGTCAAACCTTAGAAGAGTACCATCAAGTTTGGTAAGAATGCCAAGTTAGCCCCAAGGTATGTGGGACATTGGAAATTATGAACCTAGTAGCCTACAGAATTGCCCTACCACTAGCTCTTGTAAGGATGCATGACGTCTTCCATGCGTCATACCTTAAGAAATACATCACTCATCATGATCATATAATTGATTGGAACCTATTACAAGTGTGAGAACTAAGGGTGGTGGAAATAGAACCACTCAGAAAACTCGAGGTGTGTAAGCTATGCTTACAAAATTGAGGTGACCCAATGTAAGGTCCAGTGGGATTAGTATGCAGAGGATAATGCTACCTGGGAAGATTATCACGAAATTTTTCAAAAATATCCTCATCTTTTCTCAAGTGCTAGAGCTTGAACTTTTATTTTCTTGAAATGATCTAAATAGATATTGTTTCAAGTTTTGTTGTGATATTTATCGAGGACGATGAAAAACTTAAGGGGAAGGGTATTTTACATCCCAAATTTTGACCTAATTTTAAATTTATTTATAGCTGCTAGATTGAATGGATTTTCTTTCATAATCATGTGAAGAGGGTAGTTAAATATATCCATTGTATTCATTATGTTAATTGTTTAATGAAGATGGTCATTATCCATTATTTGTCATGTGATGATTAGCAGTTGTTTGATTTTGGAAATATGGTTAATAATTAAATTTTTTATCTATATTAAATGTTATTATGGACTTATTATGAAACTAGTTATTATCGTGGAAATATTGCATAGGTAATTGCAAGAGAAGATGAAGGAGAGAAGCATTGCTAAACGGAATCAATGGAATGGGATGCTAGCTTAGTGCTATTATCAGGTTGACAAGTATGATCTTTAATTGCCTTGATAAAGACCTAGCGACTTGAACATCAGGATATAATCGTTGGACCCTTATGAGCTATTAAATAAACATTTAAAACATAAATTAACTTAATTAAAAATAATAAGTACCTCAAATGGTTTTTGATTGATTTTATAATGTATACCTATGTACGTGCACATAGATATGGTAATAAAAGTGACACCATAATATTATTTTTTGCTATCTCAGCTATTTTTTGGTAGTTAAAAGCAATGAATTTCTCATGAAAAGGAATTCCATGTATATTGTTCAATAATTAGTTGAGGAAAACTCTTTCTAGATTACCTTTATTTTGTTATGAAAATCTGTTCGTTACAGATTGTATCACCTTCTCTGTCATTTCATTGATCTGCTTCAAGGCAATACTTAGTTCCAATTTTTGATTCTCGATAGTTTTATCAAGTCTATTCCTTTCAATGTTTCAGATCTTTGCTTTGAGGTGATGAAACCCCTTAGTAAGATACTAGCTCTGATACAAATTATTAGATTTGTTTGGAAAGGTAGGATGCTAAGAGGGAGGGGGTGATTCAATATCCTCTAAAACTTAACCGTTTAACAAAATCTGCTATGCCCTTGTTCTTTCCAAATCTCGATAAGCATATATCATTAACCACAATATTGAAAATGAATATAACTTTATCTATACTAACTTGCATGAACCATGAAAACATAAACCATAAAAGCATGACACATAACACAAGTATTTGGTCACACAAAAACCTTGATCAGAGGAAAAACTGCAATGGGGATGGTACCCACAAATTCATCATTGTTGCAATAAGAGGTTGCCTTGTTAGGGCTACAATAAAGTGTCACTTCCGGTGACTTACTCTGCTAGGAGGAATACAAAAGATCTGCTAGAATCTACCATTTGCAAGGATTTTACAACAATATACTAAGTGTGTACTCTATTATGATTTACAATAAGACTGTTAGGTCTACCTTGTGAAAAGATTTTCCTGCTATAATGGTTAAAGAAAAGCAATAATTGATATGTACATATGCAACTTACTTTGCCAATCAGATCACTCTTTCTGCTCAACAGTTGTTCACCTCCTATGATAGATATATCTGATTTTGTCCTCTGCTCAACAATCTTCTCTGCAGTAGATATTCCTTGTCATCCCTCTACTCCACATAACATGATAGTAGTAACAACTATCTCCAATCTATTATCCCCTCATTCTTTCTAACCTTTTCATTGTTCCTTATAGCTCATTATATAGTAGTTTGTTTGCCTTTTTGATCCTTAACCTAATTAGGATTTAGGAATCATCTAGAATATGTCATAGATCAAAATCAGTGATCTATAATAATCCTTATCTCTTCCTTTTCCTTCCTCTATTTTCAATGGTCTCGTTTCTGCCTTCAAATCATAAATAATCAAATTACCTTTCCCAATAAATCTTACCAAATCCTTTCCTCGAACTGTGCAATTGTAGTTTTACGCTCAGTGTGATAGTTACACATAAGAATCTATGTCATTTCAAACATTTATGTATCCTCTGTGTTGCTCGGTGAATACCTTATTTTGGCTCGGCAACTTTGTTGTCACTTGGTGACCTTCCAGCTCGGTTATGCTTGATCTGCTCAGTGAAATTTGTGCTCGGTGAGTAAAGGATCACTTGGTGAATACTGAGCTCGATAAACCAATCAAACTTATACTTCTCTATTCTCATTTGCTTGGGAAATATAGTACGGTTCGATGACAATGTTCACCAACCAATATCCTTTGTTCTCCTTCTCTATCTTTTTGGCTCTAATGACAACATGAATGTGTAATGGGAATAATATTATGGTATTAGATAGTTTCTATTTACTCTCTCTTCCATCTTTTTCTAATGGTCAATGGATACTTTCTCTTTCAGACTACAAGAATGTTTCTATTTCCACTCTCTTGTTCGTTATACAAACATTCTCTTGTATCTTGTATATATAGATCATTTATGATCTTTGTTTAATAACACAATCATTATTTTACCATATTATGGTATCAAAGCAAATTCTTGACCTCTTCAAAAATTTATAATTTGTTTTTGAAATTATTAGTTCAAAATTTTTGAAATATTTGCCTGAATGTGTTCAATATTTGCATCTTTTTTCCTCCAAACCCGACTAGCGATTCGGCATCCAATATTCTTTTGCAATTTTCTTTGTGCAAAAAAACGAGTCATTAAAAGCACATTTCTTCCTCAAGGTTGTGGGCATCTTCCTCTAGTTGCAAATGCGTCTCTAACTTCTAGTCGTGTTTTTTGTATTTCTTCACAACGGCTTAGGCATTTTTTTTTGTTCCGCAACCTTTTTTTCACCCACAGTCTCTTTTTCTACAAAACACATGAGTTTTGTCGCCATTTTTAGTGTTTTCAGCTACGTTTTTGCTCAAACACGACCCTTCTCTAACCTTTCCAACAATTTTGCATTCTTCAACTAACACGACCCCTTGCATGGTTTAAAATCTGCCTTTTTTTCAAATCCGCCCTTATTCAAAAACTTTGCAAAAAAAATTCAAGTTTTTTAATCCAACTAAGGTTTTTTTGAAAACCCTCAATTGCCGTGTTAGATAAACAAAAACTTTGCATATTACTTGTGGGTTTTGCAAATTCAACTGGGTTAGTCTCACTTCCTTTTGGGTGCATTATTTTCCATGCCTCAATTTTTGAGCCAACAGAATCAAAATTTGACATCTTCTATTTGGGTTTTTTGAGCTCTAATCCAGATGTCTCTTCAAATTTTCTAGGTCTTTCATCAATCGTCCTCGAATTTTGTGCCATCTCAGCTTTTTCATGCTTTTTCATTAAAAACGTGCAATGGCAACTCTCACCAGTCTTATGTTGAAAGGCAATCAGCATTTCAACGGAAAGAACTACAACACCTAGAAGCAGAGAATGATGACGATCTTCAAGTACCGTTGCCTTGAGGCACTAGTTCTAGGCACCGAGACTCATCCTACCACAGTCGATGCTACTCAAGATAAGTTTGATGAGCGTAATCGTGAAGCGGTAATGCTTATTAAGCTTTTAGGTAGTGATGATCAACTGCCTCAAGTGTCGTCTAGCAAGACAACTGCAGAGATTTGGAAAATAATGAAGGATCTCCACAAGACATTGGATAAAAGCAAAGCCTTCTTTCTAAAGAATCAGCTATTCTTTATGATTATGGATGAGCATATGTCGTTACAAGACCATCTTCTGAAGATTAAAGACGTCAAGGATCAGATTGATATGATATGATATGATAGATTTTAATGACGTCCACGAGACTAAAGTAGGCTATGGGACCCATGCAATCACCCTCCTGAGTCAGGAGCGAAACTAGTCAGTTGCAAAGTTTTGGTTAACTTGTCTTTCCTTCTCAAGTTTGATAATCAAATCCGTTGTTCTCTTCACTTGATCTTCCTCGAATAAATAGTTGAAGTCCTTGTTCTGCAATATTTTTGTATAACCAGATCTGATGTCGTTGTAAGCCAGGCACTCCTTGACAAAGTGCTGCTCTATCTCAACTGTTACCATATTACAAAATAAACACGTTCTGTCTACCCACTCTTCCTTTGGAGCTTGCCATCTACCAGTTTCACATCGCAGCCGATATGAACTAGTTCTAAGTTGTGCCATCAACATTTTTGCTTTCCAGTTAATAGGTGCTCTTATATAGGCCTTTTCATCATGACTAGAAGTGGGATTAAATTCTTTAATGTAATAAGATTTTTTCTGCCCTATGTGTCTTGTCCACAGAATATTGTGGAATTTTTCATTGACAAACTTCTTTATTTCTTTAATGTTATATGGGCAAGTTTGGATGTTGATATCCCATTTTCGCATCCATTTGTCATTTTGCTTCATCCATGTGCTTTTCTGCCTCACAAGTTTTTCCTCTATGACCAACTTGGGCCAACGATGTGTTTCCAGACCTTGGGTTTTTTTTAAATAGCTTAGCATCCGGACCAGTGCGACAGCTTCTAATGGAAAGGAACCCACCTCTGCCAAAAGGATCTCATACAAAACTGTGGTCTTGACTTTAAGATTGCATGTGATGAAGTGTTTTTGAATTCTTTCTACTTGCCGTCATTTCTGTTCGGACATACTACCGCCCCACATTTCACATCCGTATAGAATAACTGGAGTGACCAGCAAACCAAAAAGAGTTTTCATGGCCGTCCAATCCCATAATTCTGCATTCCTGCACTTGTTTTGTAAAGAGTATAATGCCTTCCAGCCCCCTTGGATCCTTTAAGATCTGCAAGTATCCCAATTGAGTTTGTTATGAAAATCGATGCCCAAGTATTTGTACTCTTCCACAATCTCAAGGGGGCTATTTTCAAATAGAAACTCGTCTTGTTTGCCCCTATTCTTCTTCAACAAGAAGATCATAATTTTGGTTTTGCTAGTGTTAACTTGCATTCCTACTTCATGACAAAAAAATTATAGTGCTTTCAAGTGTTCTTTCAAACCTTTAGCTGTTCTAGCAAGATTTATGAAATCATCTGCATATAAGAGCAATCTTATCACAAAGTGGGCCAGCTGCACCCCCTCACCATTGGTCTTGTTTATCCACTCTTCTAACTTGTCAATATAGAGCCCAAATAATGTTGGAGATAGCGGACACCCTTGCTTAACCCCGATGTTGCTGTCAAAATCTTCTAATAGCCCTTCTATCGTTCTGATTTTAGCATAGTTACACCACCCTGGGGGACGGGGGGACGGCGAAACGGGGGGACAAGTTTCCAGGACGGGGGGACAGAGGGGCCTTAATTTGGGGACGGCGGGGGGACGGTGGGGGGACGGCGGCAGGGGACAAGAGGGGTGTATATATCTATGCATATGGTATTTAAAAATGTTAGTTATGAAAATATGTATTGCAATATAGGATGTAAAGATGTAAAAGAGTGAATACTTGAAACATTGCATTGAATTGGAACATCGAACATTAAACATAAATAGTTGAATTTGCAAATAGTGAATAGCAGGATGTCCCCCATCCTCGGTGGAGGTGGTGGAATCTAGTGGCACCGCTGGGGACGGGGAGACGGAGTCCCCAAGTCTCCGGTGCGTTGAAGTCTCCGAGACGTCGGGCAAAAAGGGGGGGGACGCGTCCCCGTGTTACTATGGATTTTAGCTTTGACCTGCTCATATAATCTGTAAACAGCTGACCTAAGTTCTTTAGGAACTTCCAACTCTTCCATTCTATCCCATAATTTATTACAAGGCACTATGTCGAATGCTTTTTTAAAGTCCACGAAACAACAAAAAGCCTTGGTCCCCGGAGTGTCCCAAACTTTCTATATCAAGTGTCTAAGAGTGATGCCGTGATCTATAGTAGAGTATTTCGATCTAAAGCTTGCTTGCCCTTTTGCACATTTGCCTTCTGTTTCAGCCCAGTTGCTGATTTTTTGTTCTACCAAGCTGCCAAATAACTTGCCAAATAGTGGATTGATCATGATGGTTCGGTAATTAGAAGGATTGTTTATATCTCCTCTTTTGTGGAGTGGGATCACCACACTTGTTGTCCATTTTACAGGGAAACCTTCTCTATTGACACTAGTGAAAATCTTAGTGATGTGTGGTGTGAGGATTTCAGCACCCCATTTTAAGTATTCAACTTGTAGCCCCTCTATATCTTGCGCTTTACCAACAGCTAACCTCCTTATGCCTTGAATAATATCCTTTTCACTGAATAACTCCCTTGTAGTCTCTGTTTCCATGGTTCTTCGTTCTCCTAGATCACACTCGTAGAGAGTGTTGGCATATTCCAACCATTTGGTTCTTGTTATGTTGTTCTCTATCTGAGTTTTTCTCTATTGAAGCTCTTTCCAAAACTTTCTGGGGCTGTTTTTACCAAGATTAATCAACTCGATTCTTCTCTTGTTCACATATTCTTCTTTCTTCTTTTTAATCAGTTGATCATACTCCTTTCTACTTTCTCTGTTCATGTTCTTTTTCCAATTCCTTTTTGCCATTTTGCACTCCTCATCAAACCACGGATTGGCCGGAAAAGTGTTCTTGGCTTCTCTTGTGGCCCTAGATCTTTTACACTCCTCGAATGCTTTAATGATTGTAAGAACAAGATTATCCTTGTCCATGAAATGTTGTTTATCAGACTCGAGATGGTTTCCCGGAACCCTAGACAGCCGCAAAAGAGAGTCTTGGAAAGTATCATGGTTTTCTTGTGTCATTAAAACTTTGCCGGTCGGAATCATCTTCCTCTTTTGTAAAGGTTTTGGGACAATATGTTGATCTTTAAAGTGAGTGGCCATCCTTATCAAGATGGGGTTATGATCAGATTTTAGCTCCATGGGGCAATCCTCTATCTCAAAGTTAATTATCTTTGCGACATAGTCTTGCGAGCATATTACATAATCAACAAGACTTTGTCCATTGTATCTTTTGCATGTGATTCCACCTAATATAGGCCACTTTTCCATACCATTGCATATGACCATGTTATATAGGCAGCATAAGCCTAGTAATTCAGCACCAAAATGATTAATCTTTCCTATGCTATCTTGTGAAGATCTTACCCATTTTTGTGTCTCTTCTTCTTCGAGCCAAACTGGGTCTCTGCTTTCATTGTAACTCTCCTTAAGATTGAGAGTTTGGTTGTTTGCTATTCTAGCATTGAAATCCCCTATTATCATTATTTCCCCTAAAGAGCTAAAGGCTGCTATGTCTTTTTTGAGTGCACCGAACAGGTCTTCTCGATCTAATCTATGTTTTTTATACATTTTTTAGCCTTTTGGGGCAAAGTAACAGACAGCCACCCTTGTAAAAATCTGATTCTCTGTTATTTTTATCCAAACATACTGCTTGTTTATATCTTCTTTCTCTAAGTTTACAAATCTGCTCCAAGTTTCTTTTATTAGAACCATGATGCCTCCATACCCCTTACCATTATCTATCTTCTCATTCCACAGTGAAACCTTCTTATACCCTTCAAAATTTGGAACCCTACATCCATCATGTTCATGAGTCTCGGTAAGCATAATGATGTCATTGTCTTTAGCTATCGGCCCTAACCCAAGTCCTCTTCTCCAAGGATAACCTCTACAGTTCCAGCTAACTATAGTTAAATGTTCTTGGGTGGGCCCGAGTTCCTATTTATTGTGTGTGATTTTGTCGCTGATTTGGGCTTTGCCATTTTGTAGCCACACCCACTTGCCGTTTTCTCTTGCTGTTTTCACATTTTTCCATTCCTTCCTCCTTTCTTCTTGCTCAGTTACGGTGAGGTCATCATCAAGATATATGTGTGTGCCTCTAAAAAACTTCCTCTTGCTGAAAATGTTGTTTTTATCCCCTGTATTCCTCATTGTCACTCTGACATGTCTATCTTTGCCTCCTCTAATCCATTTTCCGATTCTTTGTGCTTGTATGGTTGTTCCATGCCAGTCTAATTGGTCTTTAAAGAAGTCTTTAACTAAATCCATTGTTTTCTTCTATTCTCCATAGTCTCGCAGCCCTTTGATGATGATATTTGGTACTTTCTCATTTCTTTCTTTTTCCTCTCTAATCTGTCTCCGAACTTGTTTTTCTATGTTGTCAATTGGAGTGTTTTCTGGCCCCTTTACTATGTTAGCCCATGATCTAACTTCTTCGATTTGTTCTCTAAGTTGATTCTCTTTTATTTCCATATTGGCCATGGCATCTTGTATATTTTTCATTTGCGGGTTTTTGTCTCCTTCTGTAGCCTCTCCTTCTCCCATAGTACTTGCTATTGTCCTCTTTTCCCCTATTTCTTTCTTTAACAATATTAATTCATACTCTCCTTTTTCCATATTAAATTGCAATTTTTGAATTTGTTCTCTAAGTGACTTGACCTCCATTGCCAGCGTCCCGTTATCCTTAGTAACTCTTTTCATTGTGATACTTTCTATTTGGCTCCTCTCTTCAAGTGCCCACACCCTTTCCTTCATAGCTACCAAATCGTTCCCAAAGATGTCTGGATACCACGTCATAGGTGTCCTTATGGGGCTGTAATTATTTGGCAGCCCATCCTCCACTGTGTCTATCACCTGAGAATTATGTGTCTTCCCTTTACCTTTAATATCTCTGATATTATCAAACCGCTTAATTGTTTCAGAGATTTCAGTCGGCCTCAGACTTTGTTCCCCCTCCCTTGCGCTGTCTAGGGTTTGTGGAATCGGTTTCGGAAGTAAAGCTACTAACTTCCCTCTTTTTGCATTTTTAAACTTTCGTATCTTTCTCTGCCTAATTATTCTTTTATATTGTTTGGCATTCTCAAAGATGTAGTTTCCTCCTATGGGTGGTCCGCTGGCTTGTGAGAAGCTCAGAGTGTTTGTGGGTAAATTACCATTTGTCCCTCCAAGATTGAATGAACTCGTGTGTCCGGCTGAGGGTCCTGGAAGAATGAGGAAGCTCCCTTAATTCCACTTGATGATGCTACTGTGCATGAAACTATCCCCGCATGTCAGGGCCAAGCCACTGTTACCAGAGATGTCATTGTGTTTCGTAGCTTCTCCCAGACTTGTTTGTTGTTTTGCTGTTACGGGTGCCCTGACTATCTAATTCTCTGCCACCCTGTTACTGTCAGATCCTATGTTTCGCAAGGTGGACCCATCTAGTTCTGACTGTGCCTCTCTTATCTTTGGTTGATCAATCAATGATACTTTTACAAGTATCTTTTCTACAGATGTTTCTGTAATTTCCCCATTTGTTCCTTCCATGAGGACCATATCGTTCTCGCTGGTGCCTTGTTATAGATTCTTTATGGTGTTTTACCGTTGTAAATTTACCAATGCCAGGAGAAGTAACAAAGGAAGCATGAACAGGTGCAAGATCAGATGTAAGAAAAAGGGAAAAAGCGTACTTGGGATCTGCCTGTCTGCCTATTGGAGGCACAGAATGTTGTCTTCAAATGGAACCGAATTGGAGCTCACTGAAAGAGAGGAATACCATAGTAGGAAGCGGACTGGAGCCCACTGATTGAGGCCATTGGTTGTAAAATGGAGGAAGCGGACATGGTGGTGATTACTCTGAAAACCCTACCATGGTCCTATGAGCACTTTATTGAGACGCTCAACATTACTGCAACTAATGTTGACCTAAACTTCTCAAATCTGTGCACCAAACTTTTGCAGCAGGTTTGTTGGAAACAACAGTTTGGCAGTAGTGCTCCTTTGTCCTCCTCTGAACAAACGTTTTCAGCCTAATTCTTTCACAAGGATAGAGACCCATCCCATTCATCAGCTTCATCAGGATATCCAAGAAGAACATTCAGTGCAACTACTGCCATAAATTTGGTCATATGCTTCGAGATTGCAAGACTCACATTGCTTCTGAGCAGCAGAAGCAGAGTGGATCCCAGCCACAGGCCAACATTGCAGAACATGCAAACCTCTCTGATTAACCCAAGACTGCCTTTTACACTTTTGAGGACATGCAAATTTATAATTATTGAAGATAGATGGACCATTAAGGGAGGGTATTACAGTATTAGATAGTTTCTATTTATTCTCTCTTCCAAAAACTTAAACATTCAACTCAAACTGATGCCTTTCTATGATGTAATGTCATAGAGATGAGGGCCTGACCATGCCTCCAATGTCCATCAAACAAAACTGAACACCTTCCTTATATTGCTTTAAAACCCCGCATCTAACAAATGAGATAGAAAAAAAGAAAGAAAAAGGATCCCAACATTCAAAAATAACAACTAATGATTTCACCTTTCTAGAGATTCTGAAATAACTTCACAAAAAGCAACAAACTTCCGTAAATAAACTTGTAAATCCCCTTAATTGCATTTTGCAACTCTAACTGAGCTACACCACATTGACCAAGGAGGATCTCTCATCACCATAGCCTATCTTCTTAAAGAGGGTTATGATCCTCCAAAAAGCTAAGGTGAACCATGTTCAATCTCCCAGACCCACAAGGGTTTCACTACAGATAGCCAACATAATTTGCATAATGCCAAACACAATTTAAAATTCACATTTTTAATTAAACTCTATTTTAGCTCCAAAAGACCTTTTATTATTAAAATAAAGATAAATTTGATATGCAAGACATCCTCCATATTATGTGTGTGCGATTAAAAGCTTTTCACCCGCTTCCAACAAATTTTAACACTAAGGTGTTTTTAATATTTTAATAAAATTTAAGCAACCTTGGTAAAATAATTTAAATAAAGTCATTAATGAATCCATTTTGCAGAAACTCTGAAAAAACATTGGAATCAAATCTGACAACACTGGAGTTATCTCAATGGCAAAAAAATGACAAAATGAAACACAACACGCGCTCTCAAAGATTCTCTCTCCAAGACCCTTGGAGAACATGCCGAGAACTTGAACTCACTTTGGAAAATGGCATAAGTGTCTTCAAGACTAATTGAGGTCCCTGACAACATCAAATAACCCCTCAAACAAGGCAGACACCCATTGAGAAGGCCAAAGCCAACTGCAATGCTAGAGAACCCTGAAATGAGGACATTACACTATTTATTTATTATTTTTTACAAGCTGAGTGTTAGATGAGAACTTGTGGTGGCAGAATGCTTCTTGTATTCGTCCATTACTTTCTGTACTTAAATCTTCAGACAACTTTAAATTTCAAGAATCCATTGTTTTATGATTTAATTATAAATCCATTTTGAAGCATCTTGATTGCCATTGCACGTTAAACATATAGAAAGTTCTTAAAAAATGGGAACAGTCATTTCTTATTGGTTTAGATGATATTTAGAATCCAAATGTCCCAAAAAAACACAATGCAAGGGCATACAAGAGAACATTATAATTACATACCACATGAAGCAATCAGTGGCAACTCTGGATGCCTCACAATAGAGCGAATGCTTCCAGAGCATTTCCCCTTGAAGGAACCCAGTATCTTTCCTGCAAATTTCATAACAGCATTCATTAATAATGAAATTTGAATTTCAAAAAGACCACACAAATACAGATTACCAATATTGAAATTGCATTGCATTCTCAAAAAGACTTGACTTTGTTCATTTCAATTACATATCACTAACCACATATAACAAAGTCAACAACATCCCAACAAGAGGACATATTTTAGCAAACAGAGAACGTTCTCTTCAAACTGTTATTTTGAAACTTCCCCATGCAAAGCAATTAGTTTTAGCATTATAGTTGAATACTGAATTGTGCATATGTAACAAAAACATATTAGTTGGTCACCAGATTGAAGATACCAACCTAGGTTGTAGCTACCCTAATAGGATCAAGGTACTAATACCAGTCAATTAATGGTTAGGTGGAACCAACTGCAAGGACTACATCTACTGACATGCAAAACATTAAACAGATTGCAAAGCCTTGCTGCCATAACTTTTGGAAATGCAGCATCCATGATGTCCGCAAATTTGGAAAATGAAACCAAAACAGAAATGATCCCTTAGTAGGTCAATGCACAGAGAGGTACAACACATCAATAGTATTTATATTGTAAATCAGAAAAAGAATCCTTGAACTTTTGATTGGATTACAATGACTATAGATAGCTGGGTTTACATGTTAACAGGTTATGTATATTTCTTGTTAGCAGTATATTCTTTGGATATCTTACATGCGGTTCCGTCTCTGAGATATCTTCCAATTATTACAGACTCCTAAGGTTTAGTCTCTAACTAGATTCTTCTGGTCAAAGCAATTTTGTGGAAATCAAGAGGGCGCATGACAGAGAAATCAGTACAGCAGATACAATCAGTCTTGTGCTCAGCATATTTTTCAAGCCCAGTATATCACTTAGGAGTCACAATAACCAAAAAATTGAAGCACAACAATTTGTACGTATGTCTTTAAAAAGCAACCAGTTCAAATAATCCATTATGAAATCAATATCAAACTAATGCACACACTATAGAAGTATTCTTAATGGTGCGCAATTCTTGTCAAGCAACATAATTATTGCCTCAAGCTATACAGACCATTGTAGATGTTCACATTTGAAAGATTGCAAAGAAGGAATTCATGGTTTTAGAAACAAAAGAAGCAAGGTTGGGTTGGCTTGTCTTGTAGAGATAAAGTTGCAACAAATGTGTGACCAAGAATTTGTTTCATAATGACTTTTGTCACTAGCGAGTTAAGATAGCATCCAACAACAAGAACTAGAATAAATCAAGCCCAAAAGAATTGATATATTTTAATGAAATATGAAAAATAAATTCATTCATTAGTGTAGTTAACATATATTGCCTTTGCTGTAATTTGTTAAAAGGTTGTACACAACTATGTATTACTTACTCGTCGAATTGTGAAGTTTTTAGGAGTTACTTGTTAATAGTTGTCAATGATTGGATCTCGTGGTCAAGGAAAGTAGTTTTAACCCTTGGCCAACCATCCCAAATGTACTTGTGTAAGAATTCAGAAAAATAAATTCATACTTTTGTTCCTCCATCTGATATGGATTGTTATCACTTATGTAAGTACAAGTCTTACCAAATGATAGATAAACATTGGTACCATTGCCTTAAAGAAGTCAAGTCCAATATAAGACATTAATACCCTTAGACCCCAGAAAAGGGGGCAAAAGATCTCAACATGATCAAGGCCAAGAGATCAGATGGTCTTTGAGATTGGAGGAGCAAAGAAAACAGCAAAAAGGATTACATGAAGAAAACTCATTAGTACGCATCGCAACCAACATGAAAGTTGGAGCAAAAACATAAGCGTTAGCTATAGTCCAGTAAAAAATAAATACACAATCATAGATTGCAAACTCTCCAAGTACTCTCCAAGTTGTCGACTACTCTATTATTTTTGTTGGACGAGCTATCACAAGTTTAACTCTCATGATTTTATAGAGTTCAAATTTTAGTATTCTCTATGTTGCTGAGTTTTTGCAGACTTTTGTCGAGTTCTTCCTGACTTTTGCCAAGTTGAAAATTTTAGGCTTGCAGAGTACTGTTTGAGTACGAGTCTGCAAACTAAGTACACAATAACTGTTAAGGTTGTAGCTTCTCTGGGATTGATTTTGACATGAGATACCTTAATGATGGTAAATCATCTTTAAGATAAATATCTTATATATATAATATATATTATATATGTAATATAATATATTATACATTATACATTATACATTATATATTATATATTCTATATTCTATAATATATATTATTATATAATAATATATTATATATTCTATAATATATATTATTATATAATAATATATTATATATATGGTTAACATATTAATATTACGTATATGCTTAAGATGAGTTACATATATGGTTATTTATATTACTATTAAATTAATATGTTAACTAATGATGTTTAACCTTAGAGACATCTCTTCATGAGACATGTCTCCTTCTCTCATATTTATAAGCCTTCATTTGCATTTGGAACACAATGAATACAATGGCAATTGTTAGTACATTTGCAGCGATCCTAGAAGTTAACATGGTATCAAAGCCAACTGCAAATGTACCAAAAGAAATGAAGACCTATAATTTTGCAAATGGGAAGGATCTATATGGAAATGTAGACTCCACATTATTTATTGCAGGGGTGGCTTGCTAAATATTCCCTCGAGCAATACCACTATCCACACCAAGATTGAAGCAGAGGCTTGCATTCTTCTTCCTAGGGTCTGTGAAATTTTTTTAAAGGAAAGTGTTGGCAGTTTTGGAATGTCACGTAATTACAGCGTAGACATGGGCCTAGGGCTTGCATTTTTATTTTTTTTAAACAAAAATCGAATCGAGAGTGAAGATAAATGATAAGGATTGCAACATTAATCATTAGCTACTGCCTAGATCAGAGGATGAAATTATATTATTGTGCATATATTCACCTCAATAAATAAAAGAACCAGAAAGGAAGAGGGAAGTAATCGGTGCTCCCAAGTGGACTCCATCAAAGGGGACATATAATATTGCCACCGTGATATAATCAATAAGGTGAAAAGGGTACTACAAAATAGAAAAGACAAGTGGGTATGATCCGAAAGAAAAAGGGAACTAATATTTAAGGTGGGGAAGTCGGCCATAAAGGTCCCACTTTGTAACTGCAATCAACACATGGGACATCCGTCACATCATACCCTATACAAACTTTGTGCCAACCGAGACACAAGGGAAATAAAGGAGATCATTCCCACATAAGTTAAAGTTCCCATACAAAGTGGACCAGACATCAATACCAAGGCCCACGTCACCATTAGGTAAGGTACGTAAGAATAACATGCAAGTAGAAATCTATCAGTAAGGAATAGTTATGTTTATAAGAATTTTCAATTTATGTATGTTTATAATATAATCTTTAAAAGGATTATAATGAAGACTTATAATAGAATAACAGGTGAGTTAAATAAGGATCATTTCCTAAGTAGGGAATGGTGTTAGTTTTAATTTAAATTTTAGAGCCAAAAGTATATTATTAATGCTTATTTTTATAGTTTCTATGATGCATATAAATACTATTAGATACTAATATATATAGGGATCCCTTATCCCTACTGTATAATATGTTTATGGAATTAATTATGATGAGTATATTAATAACTTCACCGGATATGGGAATAGAATTAATTCATCATGATTTACATATAGAATCAAATTTCTAATGTTCTTATAATTAAAATATAATAATATTATTATTGAGAATAATAATTGAAGGTATTTTTTAATAAAAGTTATTTGCCTTGATCTTTTCCTTTGAAAATGTTATTGCAGTCAAAGGGAGATTGAGACTCAAAGGGAGCCTGACATCTCATTATAGGCAACCTTGAAAGAGAGGGAGTGTTGATGTTCTGTAGCTTCACTCAGATAAAATGTAGCAAAGATATGTATAGATATTATTTAGAGATATTAATTACAATATAAACTCGTGGGTTTCCATTACTGCTCGATATGCTTGAGAAATGATTTTCTAAGAATTGTTTCCATGGTTGAAGGAAGTAATGAATTGAAGATTGGAATGGATGCTCAAATAAAAGTAAACTGACATTGAAATTCTTGTGAACATAACCTCTATATATCTGGAAGTATGATACAATGATAAATATGTGATCTCTAATCTATGATGTACACTTCATGATGGGTTATGTATGATGAATTGATGGTTCCATGTGCTTATAAAGTACATTTCCTATTAAAGAACATATGTTACACTAATAATTATGCAAATGGATGTTCAGTTCTAAATGGATGTTCAGTTCTAAGTATGATCAAAATACAGTCACAATTCTCTATTGATTCCTCAATTAACAGAAGAACTTGAGCCTCAAGGGGAACAACTAGAGGAACAACTAGAGGATTTTATTTACTGGATTTTCAAGGAAGTGGACCATATAAAGAAGATTTAAATAGTGACTGAAAACACTATAAAATGTAGTATGAGGGAATTTTACATTGTGAGGGGGAATAATAACCAATGTTCCTTTCCTTTTGCTTGACAAATTCTTGTATGAAGGCATCAAGGATGGTGATGTACAGATAAGTTTTTACTATTCAAAAGTATTACATTTATCTACTCATATAGTCTTTCTGTCATTTGCAGATTTTGTTATATGAATTTTCCTTGATCTCGTCCTTTGTATCTGAAGATTCATCTTGCAGGAAAAGAGGAATGACACATTAGGCAACTTATGATAGTAGCTTAAAAGAAGTTGTGATCAGGCTGGATAAAGTGAGGCTCTTGAAACAAATATCTTTAATGATTGAGATTATTAGGATCCTTCTACATTAAGAGGGAATATGACACTTTTTCAAAGGCAACGCAGGAGCTTAGAAGAAGTGTGACCAAACTAAGTACACAATAACATACATTTGACTACAAACAACCGAGAGCGTACCAAGGAAGATTGATTGGAGGTTGCAAGTCAATTCCACTTTCCCAAAGAAGCTTGTGTCAATCTTGCAAATCAGATTTAGTTGAATGGAATAATACAACCTTTCAAGATTGAGATGGAGTCTAAGGCCTCTTGGTAGACAGTAGGTGGGATGTACATTAGAACAATCTTTGAGGCATCAAAAAAATGTTCACCAAAGACGAACCTGAGCATGAGACACTGAATCAAGAGTTCAAATTGGAAGATGAGAGCTTGAAAGTAGAACGAGTGGTACATAGATTACTGAATCAAAGAATCAAGGGTTTAAGGGTGTCCCGAAGTGCTCAAGAGACAAAGGAACATATCAACAAATTAGCAGAACATTTCAAACACTACAATTGCATCAAGCAATGGTGACCACCCTAGCAAGTCCAAATGATAAGGGGTAGTAAACTACCAGAAATTCAATGGAGATGGATCTAAAGACCCCGTAAGGAAATGCAAATCTATATTACTCTATAAACAACAATGAGAAAACAAATAGAAGATATCAATTTAGATATTTGCCAACCAAATTGCATAGAGTGGAGATACAATGTTATGCAAATATTCTTGATGCTAAGAAAGTTATGTGGGCGAAAGCAAAGAAAGAATTCAAACCTAAGTTCAAATTATTGAAGGATGTAACGAAATTGTCACAAAAAAAATTACAATACCTAACAAAGTAAATATTAAAATGTTCAACCCTACAATAAGAAGCTCAATGAATTGCTAAATAGATTGGAAAAGAAACCAAAAAAAGGGCAAAGAAAGTGATGGTTTATTAAAGGATAGATAAGAGTCACTTCAGAGGAAGACAAACACAATATCTCCCTCAACATATGAAGATGCATACAATCAAGCCATGGTTGTAGAAAGTGAAGACAAGATGTTCTCTAGTCTAAGAAGAAGTGAAGACGATTCTGATCAAGAGATAACAAATATAGATCAATATAGACTCTCCAAAGCAACATTTCACAAATGATGAAAAACAAAAGGGAATAGCATATGACAAACACATTTGGTGTATTGGTTGTAAAATAAGTCACACCAAAACTAATTGTCCTAAAATGTTATTTTGTGATGTATGCCAGATGTGGGTCTGTCATGTCCCCACATATGGAGAGCCCAAATTTGCCCTAGAGTGCAGCTTTTATATAAAAATAAGTAGGGTATTAGGGTACCTTTTGGCTTTGACTGAGATCTTGCAACTGCAAAAAATTAAGTAACATTATAATCATCTCATAATTAAATGTTATTATCATAATTCATAATTAGACATTCTTACATTAGAAGTAAAATATTAGCAGATTGCTCAAATTAGAATTTAAAATGTCTCCACCATTGAAGTAATAAGGTAAGGTGATTTAACGAGGTGCCCAAGGTTTAAACCCCTACCCTACGCCCAAGAGTGGATATACCATCCCTCTTGGCCTCATGAGGCCCTTGCCATACAAATGAGGTGGCATACATAGTGTGGCGTCATATCACCATTCTCCTCGTCCTTGTCACTTCTACCTTGCCTTCATTGGTTGAGCATCCATATGCATTGGTTCACCATGATAGAAATTGTGAGAATTATTCACGATAGAGTTCCCAAAAAGTCCCTCCCTCCTAAGCCCTGAAGCAATCCCCTTGTCCCCCTTTGGCCTATGGGATTCCTTAGTCACATAGCATGGGGTGGTGTGCCTAAAAAGTGACCGTCACCATTCTCTCTCTTGTGGCTGCATTCCCTTATCATGACTAATAGACAGAAAACATACATAATATTTCACATATAATTTCTATATTACAGCATATATGAGTTATCACATATATTACAACACTAATGTAGTTGGTTATATATGTAAATATGCATATCAACATAATATCACGTGACCAAAATGCATACCAAATTAAATAAAGAACAGTTAGTAACCACTAATTATATATTACTTAATCATGCAATGCTATTCTGAAATTATTATTAAAATTTGTT
The DNA here is from genome assembly GCA_028749045.1 of Cupressus sempervirens. NCBI lineage: Eukaryota > Viridiplantae > Streptophyta > Pinopsida > Cupressales > Cupressaceae > Cupressus > Cupressus sempervirens. Next base: position 638,553,555 of record CM053789.1, on the reverse strand, counting down.
CTTAGTCTCCTATTCCTCTCTGATGATTGAATGACTGAATGTGGTGTTAAAGTTTGTAGCTGCAATAGAAATCTTTATCTCTCGAAATCTGGATGTTATTACCATTATTGTCATCTTCAGTTGAAAAGGACACTTAAGCTTAATTTGTAATATTAAATGTAAATGACATGTGCCATTCACATGCATTGAGGCATGAACATTCGAAGAGTCATAATTAATTAAAGGAGTTATGAGAATCTCAAAAGACCTTCAGTTATAATGTGAAGAGTCTCTCCTATTGTTATATATTCGCATCAAGCAAAGGATATTGTACACCTGAACATTTCATTATCAATAAAGATATATTTTTGTTGTGTGGCTAGGTTTTTCCCTTCATTTTCGAAGGGTTTTCCCAAGATATTTATGGTGTTTATTGGTTCAGTTTTGGCTCCTTATTGCTATTTATCACCATTGATTTTTGGGCTCTAGATTGAACATGGTATCAAAGTCAGGCTAGATATCTACACTATAGGAATATTAAACTAACAAAGATGCAAAAGGATTATTTGAATTCAAGCGTGTGATTTTTGTTTGTTATTTCTTATCATCGACGTCTAGAACCATAGTCTAAAGCATGGTTATTGTAGTCGTCCCTCTCAGTTGCTCATGTCAGTGTTTACATATAAATCTAGTACAAGCTCAATCTCAGTCGGGTTTGACATATCATAAATGTTCTTTGCCTCAAGCACCAAAGCTTGTTTCGTCTCCTATCATTGCTATTGAAAAGCCTACCTTGGACATGGATATTCCTGGTATTCTCATGCACACTTTTCATTCTATGGATTATTGTGACGTTTTTTTTAATATGGTATGATTATTATCTATTGAATATGATTCTTGATTCCTAATTCGTGGGGGACTTGTAACGTCGCCATATTCCTAATTCCTGATTCTTGTTCGCCGCTATTGCTTCTTTGGGCGTTCGTATTCAATCTTGGTGATGCATGCGTCTGAGCTAAAATAATGATAATAAATAAAGTCAAAATTCGAGAGCTCAAGAGAAGGTGCTCTGTATCTTGAGGAAAACTGAAAGAAGTAGTCGCAGTGAAATTCGACTCTAACAACTGTGTCAGAGGAGGTAGTGGGCAATGGATATATCACTTTCTTTCAAACATTATTCATTTCCTCCGAGTGAGATATTTTCATCTGAAGTTTGTTTGGTCGGAGGAGAAGCCGATGTCTGAATTCAATGATCGTGATAATATGTTCTATGGTATTTAATCAAAGGAGTGGCAATTGCAGCTATAGAGGACTTCGTCGATGAAAGTCTTAATGTTAATATTAATAAAGGAGCATTCTCAAGGGATCAAAAATATTTAATGGAGCTACTCGATCAAATCTTAGAATGTTGACATCTGACTACATTGAGTTTGATGACATGGATTCCTTTGCCCTACATCCACTCTCTAAGGCTTGATCTTGTGGCACTCGCAAGGATATTCATCATCATCACGGACATTAGTATCATGGTCAGTTGTTTTTTGGTGATGCAATCATTACATGAGATGCGTTGAAGACATTAGCTTATGAACAATCACATTGTGTAACTGTCATCGGGTGTATGATTGTATGCGCCAAATAAATAGCATTACATTTGGATGTCTAATGGGATTACGACAGTGAAGGATCTTCGCCTTCATTCTTGATCTTTTTTGAAATCATACCTGATGTGGCACCAGTTACAAAACACAAGAAGGATCGCATGAGAGTTTTTGGCTAAAAAACGTTTTTCCAAAATGATGTTTATCATTCTTCTTGACTAGAGATATACATATTGTCCCAACATATTCATCTTTTGCTGGAGTTATACAGATTGTCTAGTGTGATCCTTTGGCTAGAGAATTATGACATTCATGTTGGTTATCTTATTCTAATCATTTTGGTGTCTACAGAATCTAGAATATCGAGTGTCTTCTGTGTACTTGTTTTGCGGTACTTAAATTTGATCTTTATTGATCAAATTCCTATAGGCTTCATCCTTATGTATTGGATGTGTTCATTTGATATACTTTTAGGCAGACATATATTTCACGGGCAGAGCTGTTTGAGAATTTATAGTACTGAGTTGTGTTTTAGTCTGCATATGAGATAATTGCATGAGAGCACAAAGTTGGAATATTGAGCAGTGGCATAGTATCTTGCCATTTTGTGAAGCTCAAAGTTGTAAAAAAGAAGAGATAAGCCTTCTATTAATTGGTTGTTGTCATAATGTATATATATTTCTTTATGATAAATTGATTTTATTAATCTCTCTTGGTTACTTGCGGGATATAACAAGATAAGGATTATAGCTCCATAGGGAGATGTTGAGCTTGAGAGGGAGATTTTAGCTTCAAAGAGAGGCTTCATAATTAAGAGGGAGTAATTATGGAATCCCCATCACTCTCATAGAGGCTTATGATGCTCATGGTATTCATGAAATTTGAGATTTATATGGAATCAAGTCTTAGTTTGATATTGTCTATTTTATTCTTGTGTGAATAAATGAGATTGTAAGATCAACTATGATAACTCTTTCACTATGCGATAGTGAACATTATGTTGAGAGAGTCCATGATGTCATCACGTTGAGAGATTCCGTGATGGGAGTTGGATGTCATGTTGAGAGATTCCATGATAGTTCAGGTTGAGAGAGTACGTGAATAAAGGCTTAGCTGTGAGTCTTACAAATCTTTTCATGTTGAGTAATTCCATGAATATGACTCATTGTTATAGGTTTTTATGTTGAGTAACTCCATGAATTATGTTTTGAATTTGTATGATCAGAATTTATCATTGACATTTTTGGTTGCAGCTTTGTGTAACTGTTCAGCTAAAGATCTCTCTTGCTAAGAGGGAGTGTTCAAATTTGTAGCTGCAATAGAGACCTTTATCTCTTGAAATCTAGATGTTATTACCGTTATTGTTATCCTCAACTAAAAAGGACACTTAAGTTTAATTTGTAATATTAAATGTAAATGACGTGTCATTCACATGCATTAAGGCATGAATATTCGAAGAGTTGTAATTAAGTATAGGAGTTATGAGAATCTCAAGAGACCTTTGGTTACAATGTGAAGAGTCTCTCCTTTTGTTATACATTCGCATCAACCAAAGTATATTGTACACTTGAACATTTCATTATCAATAAAGATATATTTTTGTTGTGTAGTTGGGTTTTTCCCTTCATTTTCGAAGGGTTTTCCCAGGATATTTCTAATGTTTATTGGTTTAGTTTTGGCTCCTTATTGTTGTTTATCACCATTGATTTCTGGGCTCTAGATTGAACATGTGGGTATGATGGGATGACACTTAAATAATTTATGTTAGAACGATGAATTGATTGATTTGATAGACATTTAACCATTGATTTCTGATTCCAAGATGTGAATTGACTGATGGTAATTTGATTGCTTCTTTATTCACTTTGTTGAATTGATCTTTGCTAATTAAAAGATTGTTTGATTCAACCTTGGCTGATTCATAGATTGATTCATTCATTGATGCATTGATGAATGATGATGTATTTATGTTTTCTTGGAATGATTTGCCTCTTATAATGTACAAGTGAAAGGTTCACAACCTTTCATAAGATTTGTGTCACCACTTTCCACTGTCACGTTTGAGAATAATATATTATTCTCCCAATTGACCTCCCTATTAGATTGCACGCCCTTCTTTGATGACTTTCTTCTCTTTTTATCTCCCTTGAGTGTAGGGAATCACACCTTTCAGTTGTTAATATCCTTATGAAAGGGTCACACCATTTAGTTGTGAGAAAATACATTTGTTTGACAACAACTGCTGCCCCTTTCGCTTCCTATCTCTCACTTCCCAAATCTGTCTTTATTACTTTTCAAATCTGAACATATCCCATTTAAGATCTGCAGATCTTCTTCTTCTAGATCCACATATCTTATTTTATTTTTCTCTTCTCTCAGTTTTAGGCTCCTTTCTCCCCACTCTCTTTAATAGAGTGTTTGCATTGGCTTTCTCGACTCTTGGTTGAGACATGTGATCTATCTGATTCATAAGACCAGGTCAGTTTCAGACCCCAGCAACTATAGGATCATCATGACTCAACACACCTTTGCCAAACTCATTGCCACGACACTAAAAACTATTCTTTCCAAAGAGCTTGACATGAGAGCTTGTAGGGCTAGATGCTAGGCTGACTTTTGCGCAGATTACCAAACCAAGCACTATATCTTAACCCCATGTTGCCCACATTATAGTCCCCCATCCTTTTTGCATATGGTAACATAGCAAAACTCGAAGTCCAAATTTTAAAGCTCAAGTCACGAAATGCAAAGTCTACATCCAAGTCGAGATTTGAGTCAAATCGTTTCTCATCAAGCTTTCCCTTGTAGTGTGGGTTTTTGGGATTTCCTTTCCACTACTTTGATTACGACTCCATTATGCGAGTTTTGATAGAAGTCAATGCGCACAAGCCACATCGGATGGTTCATATGTTTAATTGGTCGGGTAAGTTGTTAGAAACACCCTCGATGAGAAAAAAAAGTCTAAGAGCATATCACTTCATAATTTGGGATTTCCGACTCTCTTAGTCCGTGCTACTACTCCCTTCGAAACAGTAGTGGAGCAACTTAACCCCCGCGGGTGAGCACAATTACATTTGCTGCGATGAAGTTGATGTGCAGAAATATTCTTGTGGAGATACCCCATGCACACTTCGCAGTTCGAAAAAGCAACAAAACGGGTGCACCTCTGCGGGCAAGAAATAAAGCAAGCATTGCAAGAAGTTGAGTATGGGAAAGCGAATATGCCTTCAAAGATCCTTTAAAGTGGCCCCTCGAAGAAGAGCCCCTTGTTCTGCAACACTGCAAGGAAGGAAAAATGACAAAATGTGAAGCTTGCAAGAAAATCGAAAAAAACTTCCCCAAGGCTAACATCCTGCTTGAAGGGCATTAAAAGCGCAAGTTCGAATTTCACATGACCAAAGGAGATCATCGACCTATAACATAAAACAAAGTTGGAAAATAAGAAAGCTACTACTCTAAGTTTAAAAGTAAGGCAAAGAGAAAATCTGATTTTTCGAGATATGAAGTATAAGTGATGGGATGTGCTGAGGTCATTTTCTAGCCGTTAACCACTGGGCATTTATTTCTAATTTGATCATTAACAGAAAAATGTCACTTCTAATTAAATGCAACGCTCATTCGTGTGGCGCAAAAGTCCATGGCCTAAAATTGCATGCAAAATCCATAAAAGAAAATTTGCCAAGGGTTTCCTTCATCATAGTTTCCAAACGGATATCTTTGATTTTCGTAGCTAACTTGAGCCTTGTTTTTCAATATAAGAATTTTTCCGTGGCAATGAAGTTTGCAAGCCATGATAATCTAAACGGAATCGACTTTGAGTGCAAAGGGATGAGTGATACCCAACTCAAGTTTTACGATCTGGGGGACCTGCACAGGAGGTTGAGGTCCAAGCCTATCCACCCAATTACGCAAACGTTGAAAGAGAGTAGCCTTGTAGAAAGCTACGAGGTTCCCAGTGGCAATCCAAGATACCAAGTTTATTGTAGAGTGCATCGCTTGTTACGACCCATCCACACAGCAAATTAAGATGCCTAACAACGAGGTACTACTAAGAATTGACCAAAACACCATGCAAAACTTCTTCCAACTACTTGCATTTGAGAATTCAGCAGCCAACTAAAATGAGAAGAAGTAGGTCAGGAAAGGAGACTTGTTGGCGACATGGTTTCAAACACCCAAGAGCAGTAAGGGCAAGCTATCAAAGAATCTATATGGCACCAATTCGATAAGAAAGATAGTCGACATCTCGATATTGCTACATCGGCTAAAGAGGGATGAGGATGCCCTAAATTTTGTTGAATATTATAACTACCTTGTGCAAGTAATGTGTGCAGAAGGTGAACACGTAGATTGGGCTTAAATTTTGAGCGAACAATTGGTCAGATGGTTGCAAACTGCTAAGCTCCAGAGGCAATTCTTCATGTCATCATTTCTGATTTATGCATTGACCACAATTCAGCTATGGCCTTGGCTCCCACATGTAGATCGAGCTCTGCCACCAATACCCCAATGATAGGATCATCTTGATCGAGCTCTGCCACCAAATACTAGAGGTAAACAACATCTATCCAGATGCACTGAAGGCAAGCAATCCATTCCCAATTAGGTAGGAGCTTACTCATGTGCATCATGTTCTAACGTGAAGAATATGTTTAAGGCCTTTGGTGAAAAGTACAAGCTAGAGCCCTACAAGGTGTTTAGATTGAAGTTTGATCCCGTGAATTATATCAAAGATAACTTGCAACTAGGTTCAAGTTTCAGACACGTCCCCATGCTGGAGGATTATTGGGCTGACTACATGGATGAATTCGTGAGTAGAGAAAGGTTCTACTCCAGGCTGATTGTCCAGCAGATAAGATTATATGGTGTGAACATCAATGTGGATGGGATTGAGGACAATGCGCAACATATGCAACCATCCACATATCTGAAGGAGATCAAAGACACTCTTATTGATTCCATCCCGCCTTTGGGGCTTACAACCCAGAGCCTAGATGAGCTAATGGTTGACATCATCAAGAGAACGAATAAATGGGTGGAACGGACCAAGGCGAGATGGAAGAGAACAAGTTAAAGGGGCTATACGTATCATTTTGAAATGGAATGGAAGGGATCTGCAAATTTTTGGTGTGAATTCTCCCCCTATTGCTGAGGCAGATGAGTGAGTCTCGAGGATTTTTATCAAAATTTGTTGTTCATTAGTTTGGTTGTTAATTTGTTCTGCATGTGATGAATGGAATGTTAATTGAATTGGATGGTATCAGATTTTGACAAAGTTGAAGCTTTTTAAACCCGAAAACTAATAAGTAATTTGAGTGTTACTGCAATTCAGTTATATTCTCTTGCGTCGCCCTATTGCATCTTTAGGAATCAATCATGTTATGTGAATCATGGGTGTAGAAGCATTGTAGTTACATGTTAAAGTTAGAGACGAGAATTTCAAGTTTTAACTCATTACCAATAGTGGGTGAGATATAATTCAGTTGTGGCCAAATTCTATGCCTAAGCCTTTTATATCTATGGAAGGTTTGGTTATTGCCTCTTCTGTTCTCAAGTTAAGAGCATACCCCTGCTAAATAGGACTTGGAACAAATTCATTGCAAATTATACACCATAAGGGAGCTGTACCTTACAGTTCAGAGGGAGGTTTCCAATGGCGTTGTCGAGGCTTTCCAAACATTGGGAACATTTGTTGTCTATGATTTGGGCTTCAAGAGTGAAACATAAGGAAACATTTGAAGAAGACAATCTATTAACCAACACTCTATTGCTATTATTGAGGAGGCTTAATAGCACCTGGCAAAAGTCAATTGCTACTTTGTGGACTTTTGTAAGGCTTTTGATTCCATCCCTCGGGTGGCCCTTTTCCAAAGACTTAGTGATACTGGGGTTTTTGAGATTCTTCTGACGGATATTATGAGGTTGTACAAGAGAGTGGTGGGCAGATTCAAGTCTCCCAAGAGCTTCTCAGTTCCTATTCAAAGCACTATTGAGGTGAAGGAGGAGTGCCCTCTTTTCCCCACCTTGTTCATCATATATATTGATGAGATGGAAGCTTTTCTCAGAGATACATTGCTCCCTGGTAATGGTTGTTATTTGCATCAAGTCTTGATCTCCATTCTCCTTTTCACTGACAATGTGGTTCTTCTAGCCTCCTCCCCAGAGAGCCTTCAAAGACTTCTTGATGGCTTAGCTTCCTTTTGTGATCAGTGACAACTTATGGTGAATCTAAGTAACACTCGGATCATGGTCTTCAACTATTTAAAGACCTCACATCTGCATTTCTACTTTCAGGGTCAAGAGATTGAGATCACCTCCTCATATGCGTACCTCAGGGTCAAGTTCTTTGGACCTCATTTCAGCCTGAGGCCCACCATTCAGCCCAGGGTGAGTAACGAGATGGGCTCCCTTGCCATGCTTGAGAGACAGTCTTTAAAACACCACTTTTAAGACACCTCGTCCAAGCTCTCTCTCTTGGACTCCTTCCTCAAATCAACGATGCTTTATGGGGCAGTTTTGTCAAGGCCTTCTCTCCTTGACTCAGATTGGGCCTCTGTCAAGCACGTCCAAACTCTATTCCTCCAGTGCATCATCAGATGTCATTGTCACACTCCTCACAACATCATTTTGGCAGAGTTCAGGGCTCATCCCTTCAAGCTTGGTGCCATCTTCGACCTAATTTGGCTTCTTCACCATCTTCGTGGACTCTACAGACGACCATTACAACTAATCTTATTTGGCATATTGTTCCTCTATTACGATTACAAACTCTGACCCCACCTCTAGAGCACATTAGTATGCCCAGGCTTTTCCATTGGGCTTCGTCAAGATCGAATTGACCACCTCCCTCCCTTTCAAGTCTCGTTGAACGCTCCCTCTCACCTCCTCCCTTTACAGGAGGAGTTGAATAGACATGTCAGACTTGATATTTACAAAAAGTACATCACTACGACCCGGTGCAATACTTGTGGGGGGTTATGTCTGAAGATGGCATTTTATGTTGAGCCCTTTCTGGATATTCAAGCTAGGATTATTGTTCGCCATGGCCACTTCTCTCAGTGTTGATGCACCTTGCACATCTCCCTTGGGTCCTTCAGAGTTGGCTCCAAGCAGCTTTGAATTCAAACAGATCATTATATTGACAGAGACGATCGGATTTGTCAGTCGTGCACCCTTGTGAAGGCTGAGACGGAGATTCACTTCATTTTCCATTGCCCTATCTACTACAAGATCAGAGGGAGATTTTATTGCTTATTCAAAGAGTGCAAATCCCTGACTACTTTTTGACTTTACAGATTAGAGATGCCTAGCACTTTACCTATGGGAGATTATACAGCTCCGTGACTCCCATGGGGGAGTGAAGCGATTGTCCAGTGCCTCTACCACTGACCTCTCTAGATCTATGAGACCTCGTAATGGCACTCCAACAATTCTCAGCAACGATCCGAGGCTCCTATTCCCCCTAGTTCCTATCCATCGATGTTGGCTTTCTTTCAGCTGAGAAAGGGCCCTTTGTCCTTGCCTCAAGGCTAAGATCTTTCTTTCTTTCTTTCTTTTTCTTCTTGTTGGCTCTTTCCCAGACACCATTTGGCGTTCCTCTACTCTGTTTCTTCTCTAGTTGTATGTTTTCAGCCCTTAGACCATTTTGGTGGTCTCTTGTTGGACATTAATAAATTTATCTTATCTTATCTAAATTATTATTTTTACTCCCTCCTTATGTTATAAATCAGCTCTAGATCTCTACTCCTTTTTTCCCCATTCCATTTGATCCTTCTCCTTTATATCTTCCCATGTCAGGAAGAGGTCACAACTCTTCATCATGTCTCTATTTAAGGCAAGAGTTGCAACCCTTCATAGTTTTCCCTCATTTGAAGAGTCGCAGCACTTCCTAATCATAACCATTTTCAGAATCACAACCTTTCATTATCACAGCCCTTCTGAAGAGTCACTACCCTTGATAATCACAACTCTTTCAAAGAGTCGTAGCCCTTATTTTCTTCCTGTTCTTTTCCCTTTATCCTTCAATAATTTTTATGCTCCACTCTTTCTTGCTCCATCCCGTTTTCTCCCCTCAAATGATATTCTCTTCTCTCCCTTTTATACCTCTCGTTTGAGGGAGACAACTTTTCCATTCGTGCCGTTTGAAAATTTGTTTGGTTTAACTAAATATTAATTATTTTTTAATTTTATTCTTTTATGTTTCCTGTAATGGGCAACCTAGAAATGCCCAAGAACTAAACCAATTGCTGAAAGAGATTGTAATGTCTTTGCATAGATTTAAACCACATAACATGAACAAAAACAAAGGAATTCATGCAAACTGAAAATTAAGCTACTGCTGAAATAATATTAGTTTTCAAACTAATAAATTTAAATAAATAGCAACTCACTAATTACTCCAGCATCATCAAATACATAATAAATTGTTCAACTCACTAATTACACCCAATCTGCCCGTGGCTGGAAATGCGTCCAAGCTACCTGTTAATGAGTTGATAGCAATGAATTCCAAAGGCCAAACCCCAAGGGAATGACGTCTAGAATGTCACAAGAAAGGATGAACGTCCTCTAATGCCAAGAACAGAACTATACATCCAAGTTCCTGTCAAATGCAATTCACCATCATTCGATGCTAAACAATGAAGCTCTCACCTCTATTTATACTTTCCTTACACCCTTCTAGAAGGAAATAAAATATTAATTAATTGCATTTACTAGACGATTCCCCCTTCCAATAATTAATGCACTCTCTAGAAACTCCTCCATCGCAATACAATAATTAATTGTGCTTCTAGAAAATTAAATTACTAGAGGCTTCCCCCTCAATAATTAATGCACTCTCTAGAAGCTTCTCCCTTGTAATACAATAATTAATTAAATTAATTAAATATAAAGTCACCGTTTAATTTTAATTTATTAATAACTTTATAAGAAATTAATTTAATCAATTTCCCCTTATTTCTCCACTTAGCCTTTAGAGAACGTGAAGGCTAAGAACTCTACTTAGTTGCTAAAAAGATAGGGACATTACATTTCCACTATATTCAGAGAAAGTTGGCACAATATGAAAATTTTAAAATCTCACATATTAAATGCTAAGGAAATGAGGTGCTCGATTCTTCTTCGACACGGGCATTGTTGTTGGACTTTGGAGAAGTGCGAAGAGAAGATTTTCAAAATCTTCAACTAAAACTCTAAAATTATTACCACCACTCAATGATTGAATAAATGAGGCAGAGTGGTCTAGGGGCACCTATTCAAGCGTGGTAAAACCACTCAAATGTATAAAAATAGAGTGGAACTGATATAATTTAAGTCTTAAATTCATCTCTATCATATTTTAATAGTTTCAAGAAAGCTTCAAGTCATTTGGATAATAATTGTAAAAGTTGTTCAAAAGTTGCCAAAATTGTAATCACAACTTTTACAACTTGGTGACAACTTTTTAAAAGTTTGTTTAAAGATGTTAATGGGTAGTAATAGGTTGGTTGGAGAGTTTAATGTTATTCCAAATTATATATATTTGGTCTCCAAAACACGAAATTGTAAGTGGGGTAAGTTGGAGAAGTTGGAGGAAAGATTTGGAATGGAAGAAAACTTATTTTGATGTTGTATATTTCAGTTTTCTGGTTATTTTTTCCTGCAATTTCTCTGATGTTTCGGTTGATGTGAATTCATTGTGAATGGTACAGGTCTGAAATTTATATTCTCAGAAAGGTATACGAGTTAGCTTTGATTTGGTTTTGGTTTGGATAATTTTGATTACGTTTAGAAGAAGTTATGGCCGTTTTAGTGAATACTGGTCAGATTCTGTCATAATATGAACAATTTTGAGGAAATTGCAATAACTTTTATTTCCTTGATTGGATTTGGCTATAAATTAGAGAAAATGTTGGTAACTCATTTTTATTAAATCCCACAAAAAGGTTTGGTTTAATTCTTTTATTTATGAAGTTATTAATGACTGATTGAGGGTTTTAAATTCTTCCCTATTTGAGAAATTGTTCTTAAAAAATGCAACATTCTTGCATTCATTTGAATGGTTGGAAATGATTTTAAATGTGAATTCATACCTATAATTTCAAAGTTTTGTGGAAGGCCCATAAAGCACACTTTTGCTGTGCTCTCTGTATCACAGAGTGAATGTCGTCATTACATAAAGGCTTAGTGAAGCGTGTGATGGGGCAGGGGAATCTAGGGGGTGTTTAAAGCAGAGTTGTTTTCTTTCAGAAGTAAATGTGAGCAGTGTGTTCCGCTCCGCGAACTAGTCGAAGAGATGAAAGTGAAGTTCTCCCTTGTGACAGCACGACAGCAACAAGGGTTCTTTGGAGCAGTGAAATTGCAGAGGTTGAAGTGTTTGCTTAAATGCAAGAAGAAAAAGGTAAAGGCGATGTTGGCATTGTTGTCTAAGGAAATCATCTATGCCAGCCACGAGTATTGTATCAATATGGATATCATCACTCTAGTGCTGGCATGGGGCCTAGATTTAGTTGAGACTGAAATTATTAAGTGGGTTTTGAATACTCTAGAGGAAGAGGATATGCTATTGGATTTTGTAATGTTCCTCCAGAACTATTTTTATAAAGATAGAGAAATGAGAATAAAATATTAATTATTTTATATTAGATTTCAAATCTTATGAACTAATATAAGTTAATTAATAATTCATGGAGAAAATAAAATAATAATAATGTTTTGAGTTAATAAGCGCTTAATTAAGAAGTCAGTTTCTTTGGAAGTTTATGGGAATTCTACCCGAATACTGCACTGTAAATAGGTAACGTGTGAAGTTGAAAGGGGTTGAAGGAATAGTCTGAAATACAGAAGTAAATATATTTGAAAAGAAACCATTCCTTCCTTCAAAGCACAATCTTCTGACCTAGAGGATTGAATTATACTCAAACATATTGCCATCCAAAGCATTACATCTGTGCTTAGAAGGAATTATGATTCATCATTTGTAGTAAGGTTGACAGACCACAGCGTTGGTGCATATTATTTTGGAGGAGTTCAATGACTTGTTTGGACCAAGATATTGTGGCCGATTCCTTAATATTTGGAAACTGTAATAATCTTCCATGGCAGTCCAATGCAATTGTGGAGCGGACAAATGAAGTTATTCGATGACAGTCTTTCCTAGAAAAAGACAAAGAAATCATTGTTTTTGATTGGTGGTACTGCAAGCAGAAAGGCACGGAGTTGTCATATCTCTTGGAGATTGTTCTTTTACAAAGAGCAGTAGAATATCTTAACAAAGATAAGAAATTTCCCAGCCGCGTGAGAAAGGGGTTCTGCAGATAGACCGGAGAAGGTGATAGTGATATCGTCCAGAATTTGGAGATACTATATTTGACTTCTGCAAACATCTTTATTGATTTCCACGGAAGATAAGGAGATTTGTAATCATTCTGTTCAAAGGATACAGGTACACATTAAATACACTATTAAGTTCGTCTGGAGTTATATTACTTCCAATTGCTGTATTGATTCTTATCACCTGGATTATCTATTAATTCTTCCTTGAACCTGTACATACAATCTTAGTTTAATTCTGAGAATAGTTTCTAGAAGTTTGGGGATTTTGCAGATTTAGATTCCACACTTGCCTAAGCACTACCTAGAGTCGGTTTTGACATCTCAGAAGGGATTGAGGACCTGCAGAAAGCAGTTGAATATGGCATCGTGCTTTTCATTCAATGGTTGAGTCGATCTAGCAGAGATGAATACAAACGGAACGTTCATGTGGCATTGGAAGACTTAAGGAGAGCATACAGGGAGATGAGGAACAGAGACTTTGTAGCAAGAACATGGTGGTAGCACAGCCGCAAATGTCACAACAACAGTGAACAAGAAAAGGCAAGCGAGTGATTGGGAGAGGAAATGAGGCAAACATGAGGAATGGCGATCATGTCTCAGGTGTTGGTGTTGTGTCCTTTTTGTTTCTGTTTTTGAAATTGGACACTAGATACCCTATATTTTGAATATATAGGGATGAGTTGATAAGGGTTTATCTATATAGTATCACCGTTGAATTGTCATAGGAGGTTGTAATGTCTTCTATAAAAATTGTGCAATAATGACATGGATTGTGTATAGTGGTTTGATAGTAGCGGGGGATGGTAGATGGTTTTCTGTAAAACTGCATGTATGGTGGTTTACGTGGGTAGGCAGGGTGGTTTAGGGCAGTTTTAGTATGGTAGTACTTACCTAGATACAAGCAATGTACTTGTCCTAATATTAATAAAAATATACTATTATCAATCAAAGAATATAATCTTGTATATTATTTATGTAATTATTAATGTATTATTGTTTGATCCTATTTCAAGAAGGGGACATGACAATGTAATGTCCCAGAATTATCTTTATAACAGATAATTTAAAATATATATATTAATTATCTATATTAGTTTCAATTATTAATACACTACTATAAATTATTTAATATACTATAATAAAGCATTGAGTTTCTGTTGTTTCAATTATATAATTAACTAATCCTTATTACAAAGTCAGTTGTATGGAGGAATGGGATTGTCATGGGTTTTTCACAAATTAAATATTGGTCATGAGGATTGGGACAGGAGATGTGAATGAGAAGAAATTCTATTAATAAGTTGAGATTGATAGAATTCAATTCCTTTCGTCAGGGAAACCAGCCTGACCTAGTGGAAATCCATGGTTGTTGAAGAATTTATAGAACTCGGCATTCGAAGGAATGAAAGTATTTGCAGACAGAGACAATTAAACCATGGAGGAGTCAAAATGTGTCATTTACCACAAAGCATATCTTGGGTAAAAGTCAGAAATCCAGTTCGTCTTTATTTGGTGGCAACTATACCTTTCATAATATGGAGATATGTGAGGGAAGCATTTATTCTTTTATTGATCAGTCTCTGCTCTGCAATAGAAGACACGAAATCCTTATTTTGCTTTATCTGAAGGCAATCGTTTTGGTAAAAGACAAAAGGGGAATGTGCCTTGTATTCACCGACGACTCTTAACATTGCTCTTAACACAAGAGGAAGTATCGAGCGCAGCCAATATTTAATCCTTTAGCAAATGCAGTTTTGGCCAACGTGGAATTCAGTGACAGTTTCTATTTCGTAGTCAAAAGAATAGTAAATTGAAGGATTTCAAGACAACGTGGTCGACAGTTTATATTTGCAGAACATGAACGTCATCAGGAATAACGGATAGGCAGAATCATGTTGCAATCATCAACAGAATCGCTGGTGTAGCAAAGTAGGAAGGTGGGGCTGTTTGCAGTTTGCACTGGAGAAGGTTAGATATGGGCAGAAACACATCAGGTGCAATTCTTTAATCTGTTATATTATAATTCCTACTAATGAGGTAATCCAGTATGTATAAAAAATTATTATAGATACTGCATACAGAATTCGGTAATTGCATAGAGTTTGGCCATTACTACCCGTATGAACATTGTGAATCTCAGTGAATCAATCAAAGAACAACTGTCTTGTTCAAAGTTGCAATTATATTTAGAATATTTGCTATAACCTATTAAGATTTACTTTCAGAATAGTTCCAAGAAGACAGGAATTTTACAGACAAGGTCACTCAATTAAATATTATCCCTAAAATTTGAAAAGTAAAAGTACACAAATACTCTTCACACAAGAAAAGCAGACCACTACAGTAAAGTCACAAAATTACAAGAACATTTCTCCAAATTGTTATTGGTATCAAAGAGAGGAATCATTTTTCTACCATCAAAGCAGGGGATCAAAGAAGGCGGATCATCAATGAATTCCGGCCATTCCAACTTTTTAAGGATCTAGTAGCCCCATAGCAAGGGCTTGGTTATAGAAATTAGACACTATTTCTCATTAAATCCAATGTTTGAAGAGGCTACTGAATTTTCCACCTTGCATCTTTAAGTAACCACCGAGGTAACCCAAGGGAATGACACAAGCATTACTTTGGAAGACTTCCGCTAAAGATTGATATAGAGGTTTGATAGAAGGGATCTGAAAATTCATTTCAGGAAGTAAGAACAGATGAAGCAAGAGGGTAAGGTAGAAGACTATGGAACAGAATTTTAGAGGCTTGTAGTGCCAGTTCCAAGAACAATTGGTCCACATTCATTGCAAGAAGCCATCAAGAGAGCTATTAGTTTGGAGGATTCAATGACTAAGGATAGGTTCTACTTTAAGAAAGTACCACCTATTTTGCCAAAGGGACTTTTTCAAAAGCAGCAAGCCACATCCCAAGGTACTGTCTCCTAGCAAAATCAAAAAAGGTCCCTCGAGGAAATTTGAATGAAAAAAATATGTTTAACATGTAGAGATCCATGGCAACTAGGGCATAGATGTTTGGGGACAGAAGAAATACATTCCATAGAGCTAATTTTTTATGATGAAAGAGAGAATGATGAGCATAAGCCCAAGAAAGATGTAAAGGAGATTAGAATGAGGCCACAGAGGAGACCATATGGGATGTACACTTGAAAAGCTATCAAGGGCACCTAGATATAATGCTTTCGGTGTCAAAGGAATTTTACGTAGCAAAAGGTGACAATCCATATTGATAGCAAAGCTACTCAATTATATTGATGACAAACTAATGATTAAATACGGATTGAAAACAGAAGATTTTGAAGTGCTTAATGTTATAGATGCAAGTGGGACAATTCTTCCTTGTAATAAAGAGATTTCCAAATGGAGTTAATTATAGGAGAGTATAAGATGAAAGGCGATTTCTATATTATCAGCTTGGGAGATGCAAAGAGCAAGTGATCAAAATCACAAGAGCATATAATCTTTCGCAGAAGCTTGTAATTCACTGAAAATTTTATAATGTCCCCAATTTTCTAAGGTGACATTAATTACATCAATTTTTGTGAAGTTGTCAAAAATAACTTAATATTTAAATGATGAATTAATATTAATTCATTTAATTAAATAATAACAAAATATTATAAAATGCCATCTTACTAGATAAAATTCTCTAGAATATAATTAAGTCACCCAAGTTAGCCTAATGTTCTACTTTTATCTTGGAGTCCATTATAGAGCATGCTTTTGGATTTGAAAAATGTTCTCTGATATCTAGAGACAAACACCTTCAGAAGTTTCACGGAAAGGGTTGCACAAAGTCCCAGCTCTTCTCACGAGGGGATTCACAACATCTACATTTGACCAACTTTGAGAATTCTCCTTTGTAGGAAAAAATGACAATTGATTCAGAAAATTTAAAATAGATATTCTCTGAAGAAAGAATAATGGCATTATTTTTGAAGTTTAATATTGTTAGCTGGATGATGCTTTATTTATAGGGCATTTAAATATCAACAAACATTTGTGGATATGAGAGCTGTAATAACACCAGCATATTATTTAGTGGGGCTCAATCGATATGTTTGATTTATGAAATATTTTTGTTTTGCATTCAAGTGGCTGGCATATTTGTGGAAGAGAAGTTTGATAAATATTTATAGGCCAACCTTATAAGAAGCCATTAAATTGTCTTGCCGTAGTCTTCCTATGCACAGATACTTCATCCTGAGTGCTGGATCAATTTTTCCAAATTCTGAAACACATCATTCAAAGGCATATTGTGAGGGGTGATTGTCTCATTGAAGTTGCAGAATAGAAAGGCTTGCAGATATTTTGATATTGTTGGTGGGGGCTTCTCTCTGTGTAAATATTCCATTCCAATTTTAGCGATTCAATCTTCCTTTCCTCCATTGCACCCACAGCAGAAGATAAGGTTATAATCTCAGCTTAAGTTTTCTTTAAATCTATGACAGTGAGATTCTCATATCAAATTATTGGCTCAAGTAGTCTGTGTCATCTTATTGGATAACTTGGCATCACTAGAGTAGAGTATTTAGATTTGGGAGTGCCCGTGGCCTTTAAAAATTCCTTAGGAAATAAACTTTTCAAGTAATGGGAATATACTTTATTGCTGTCTTCTGGTGATTGAGGTCTGTAATGTTCTAAATATTATCAAGTGATCTTTATGAGCATGTGATGTGCAATCTGTAAACAACTGATTCCTTTACATTGAGTTGCTGTCATACGTATTTCTGCTATCATAGTTAGAAGGCCAGTTGACACAAAACTAAGTTTCTGTTAGTGAATGTCATCCTCATATTCCTTGTTGAATGTATCAAACAATATATTCTGCGATCTGAGAATAGAATGGTGGCAGATATTAAATTGTGGAAAGTCAGGATTGTATGTAATCAGGTGTGGAATTTGAGTAAGATATTGCTATTCCCTGTTTGGGGAAATTTCAACAATCGTCAACTTTAATGTCTTGAAGTTCAAAAAAACACTGTTTAAAGTGCTTTTGAGTGTGTGCTGTCTTAGGCCAACAGTGGGAGCACTTGAGATTTTCTGGGAGTCCCTTGTGATCATCCCAGGCACCCTGGCTTCTGTTTGGGTACGTCATCTCCCAGAGCACTCTTGTAGCCACTCCTGAAACCCAGTCCGAATGGGTATGGGTACAGGATCCAGATCTAAAGAACCCAGTTACACAAAATGAACACAATGACTTTCTTGTAGCATCAATTTATTCTGAAATTGATGATCATACTAGAACTTCGATAAAGACTATATTAAGATAAATTATATAATACCTGTCCGCATGTCAAAGGAAGCTATGTCGCCAGATCCAGTTCCCACATAAACTGTATATCCATCTAGATCTTTTTCCACAACTTTAATTGGATGCTCTTGAAAGCTAAAAGAAAGAGTAGGCCTTCTTTGTGCAGCTATATCATACAGGCGCACCTGCAGGTATCAAAAGGGAAAATATTTTAATTCCATACTGGAGAGTATGAGACAAATTTTTTTTTATGTCAGACAAGATTGACATATTTTAAGGTCATGTAGATATGATATTATATTGCCATTTATGTCTCATACATGTTCATGCCAAATATTATACATCACCTATTCAAAAAAGAAATGCAAGAGAGTTAAGCATGTCAACGTTGTACTACAGTAAAGCTACATATTGATAATGTGTATGCAGCGAGACAAAACATAATTGCAACCTAATTTTAGCTTTTGCAATAAATTTCTGCTTAAGTATTTGAATTTACTCTGTCAATGAGATCTAGGTAGACCAATAATGTATGAACTGGTTGATGAATGGACAGATATTAGAAAGTGCAAAACAACAAGCACAATGAGCTTTCCTTTCAAAATGAAATGATGCTGTTTTCTTGAGATCTTGGTCATTCAAGACCAATGTCTCTCCATCCACACAGCTCAATTTTTTAGTACTTATAAGACGTGTTCATGATTCTTTAAATTAGTTATTCATTGCTCTAAGACCTACCCATGATTAAAACTTGCAACTGCCATTATCTACAATGTCAAATTGATCTGGAAAGGCAATGAACACAATGTACCTCATGCTGGCAAGTGCCAATCACAATCTTCCGGTGGTCTTCTTTATTTAAAAAAGTAACTGCAGTGACCCATGTTGGAGTGAATAGATCCATATTGTTTCGTGGAGGCTTTGCAAAACATAATTCAAGATTTGTCACTGGATACATTTTATAATTCATTTTTAAGCATATTTGGATGCATCAAAAGATACAGTTTATTGAGTTCACCTTAAAAACATCAAGAGAATACATGTAAACATAAAAGTGGGCATACCGCTTTTGCAGTCCACAGCTTGGTTTCTCTTTCCAGATCCCAAGTGATCAGTTCAATGCCTTTTCTGAATTCACGGCCAACGAAAAGTTAAAGTTAGCATCAAATACATAAAGGGGAAATACCCATTCACCAAATCAAAATGGAAATACCTGATCCAAATTGTAGTTGCACTAAGATCAAAATGCCCAGAAGAAACAAGCAATCATTAACTTTCAAGTGAGATTTTCCAGTCTTTTGCTAGGCTAAACCACTAAATTATACAAGCAAGCAAATGATACAGGACTTACCCTCCACAGGCAACATAATTCTCACTTCCATCAACTTGGCAACATGATACACTCCCAGATCCACATATTTTCCAGCCATGTGGAGAATCAACTGAATTGGAAGTCGCATGTGAATGTTCTTCTTCAAAGGATCTAATAAAAGCATTCCCTTTCTCAGTGCATGCAAAAAAATTGTTTGAGCTGCACATCAAAATTCAAAAGAATACATCTCAGACCATAATGCTTAATATTATAGCATTTTGTTTTGCTACTATAAATTTATGACAAAAATGAAAGACTGCTCAACACAAGCTTATAGAAGCATTTACATTATACTTCAATGATACTCTAAATTGCAGATATAGAATGAAAATGGTTAAAGCTGCATGAAGTCTTCTTCTAGTAATATGCGAAAATAAATAAATATCCTAAGTGACAAATTCTAGAGAATCCCCCATTAATTGGTTAATAGTCGCGAAGAGTAATCCAAAACAAGAAAAATGGAAAGTACTTTTGTGGGTAGGGAAGCTTTATTTTGATGAAGCTTCTCATGGTAATTTGAATATCGTATGTGTTGGATATTTGTTATAGGCCGCCTTGGGTACTTTTGCATTGGAGGACTTCACAATTGAGGAATCAAAAATAATAATTAAGTTATAGGGAAGGCACTTTTAGCTCAAATAACCTTGGCTTATATGGAAGCTTTGCGAAACATCACTGTGAAGGAAGCATCTTCAAAAGTTATCAATGCTTTAAAGAAAGCACAATGTCCTAATTGGAAGCTTTGTGCTACTTTAGAATAAAGTATCAGTGTGGAGAAATAGATACAAATCTGTAGAGGTGATACATTGCTACAGGGAACAAAATCTAGTAGTACATTTTCTTGCCAATAAAGAAGTTGTCCTTCAAAATGTTCCCTCCTTAGAAAGTCAGGATATGTCTGATTGAAACAGTCTTGCCAGTCTTATCAATAAAGATAGACTGTCACCACAAATGTTGATGTCAACATCTGTAGGCTGGCTATTATTCCATAGGTTCCTCCTATGTTGGCTACATTGACATTCATGCTTTGGTTTCTCACTAAATACAATTTGATGGCATCACCATCTGTAGGCTGGCTACTATTCCATACGCATCACCATCTGTAAGCTGGCTACTATTCCATGCACTCCTCCTCTGTTGGCTAAATTGACAGTCATGATTAAGGGTATCAATGAATGCTACTTGATGGTAGTTCATCACGTTTTGGTTATAACAAGATCTTAATGGTGACTACTTTGCAATAGGACTTCACAGATGGGAAGTGATATCATAGACAACTTTCCATCCCTGCATTTATGTCTTGCCCATGTGAGTCTCGTTTTGTGTTGGCTGTAAGAATGATAACACAAGCTCATGCTTATTGCTTCTAGGTTTAGTCTCATCTGGTCTGGCTGTTTCTCCTCCAAGTTTATTTAGGGTTCTTCAATAGATTTCAGGTTTGCCACCATGGCTAGTAATTGGGTTAGCTCTTTTAAAATTGTTTCCATGATAACATTGACAAGTTCCCATCCCTGAATTTATGTCTTGCCCAAGTGAGTCTCCTCACGTGTTGGCCATAAGAATGTGCACATGCATGTTATGTTTGTCATTGCTTCTAGGTTTAGCCTCCTCTTGTCTGATTATTTCTACTCCAAGTTTATTTAGGGTTGCTCAATATTGAGTTTTACACCATGGCTAGCAAATGGGTTAGCTCTCTTTGGGATACTGTAATGTCCTCAATACAATTGTATGTGTTTTGGGACTAACTATTTATAAAAGACTTCCCTTTTCCTATGACTTACACTCACTTCCTAAGTCTTTTATGAATATATGTTTGCTCTGATATATTGATTCAAAATGTAGGTCTGATATATTGATGAACTCCTAGTATTGCTTATAGTAGTAGGATGGTATTTGTGATTTGGAACTGTAATTCTACAACTGATATGGAAGATGTTCCTGATTCCGAACTATTGATCCCTTCTCTATGAGGCCTTCTCTGATTTTTAATGATTGAAATCAATTATATGTCGAATAGGTGGTTCTTCTAAAGAGTAGAAATACGCTGAGTTGAAATACTACCTTTAGTCTATTTTCCTTTCTGCTTATTGCATACTGTTATTTCCATTTTACTATACTTAAATTTGTTGTTATTATGGCTTATTATATCTTCCAACTGTGAATGAAAATAAGGAAGAGAAGGTATACAAGAGTGCTAAAGAGTAGACCCTTATCCCTGTTCGATGTATAGATCCAGCTATGAGAAGAAGTTAGAGTTTTCCACATAATGTTTATTGGTGCTGTCCTTATCTGAAGTATGGGGAGGTTCCTGTTAACCAAGAGATCATAGATAAAAAAATCATTTTTCCACGAGGCAATTCTCTATTTATACTTGTTATAATGAATGGATGCATTCCAAGGGACACGTCTTTTGTCTTTTCCTTAAAATGATGCCTCCCCCAGCAGATTCGTTTGGAAATTTGCAGTCAAGAGTTTCAAATTTCGATTGAATAAAATCAACTTTGTATTGGGTTCTCTCCTCGTTGATGGGGTTCGTGGGGAGTATTTGATTTGTTGACACTAGCTATATGGAGTTAGAAGCAATGCTAGCCTGGCAGATGAGAAGATATACAGACATACATTGTATTCTTTGTATGTGTATCATGCCTTCCTTGAGCACAAGTTGCTATTCGGTCGCTCCAATTATTTCAATCTCGTGACACTATCAACTGAAGTTATGGGTTGAAGTCCTGCCGTGAGGCATACAAACGTCATCATTCCTATCAGTTATGGTCATGGTGGATGATGAGAATTCCATCCTACCCTTCACACGATTAAGATTGGTGTATACTCGATTGCAATCGTCCATAGCTAGCTAAGACTAGTATATTAGTTTCATTATTAAATATAGTGACTAAGAATTCAGTCTTCTTAAGTAAATGTTTGTCATTCCTTCGTTATATTATTATAAATTTTATATTGATATAATAATAATAATATATTACCGACCAAAAATAATAATAATAATATATTATATATTATAATATAAATTCTAATAAATCATTTATTGTTATAATAATAATATTATTTAAGATTCAATCAATATTGTTTAATTATTATTATTATTTTAACAATATATCATTTGCTAAGTCAATCATTGTAGTTTTATTTGTCGTCCTCTCATAAATTTCCATAACCCTTCACTCACAAGATGGCAGGATTATGCTCTAATACCATTATAATGTCCCAAATACAATTGTATGTGTTTTGGGACTAACTATTTATAAAAGACTTCCCTTTGCCTGTGACTTACACTCACTTCCTAAGTCTTTTATGAATATATGTTTGCTCTGATATATTGATGAACTGATAGTATTGCTTATAGTAGTATGATGGTATTTGTGATTTGGAACTATAATTCTACAATTGATATGGAAGATGTTCCTGATTCCAAAATACTGATCCCTTCTCTGTGAGGCCTTCTCTAATTTTTAATGATTGAAATCAATTATATGTTAAATAGTCGGTTCTTCTAAAGAGTAGAAATATGCTGAGTTGAATACTACCTTTAATCTATTATCCTTTCTGCTTATTGCATACTGTTATTTCCATTTTACTATACTTAAATTTGTTGCTATTATGGCTTATTATATCTTCCAACTGTGAATGAAAATAAGCAAGAGAAGGTGTACATGAGTGCTAAGGGGTAGACCCTTATCCCTGTTCAATGTACAGATCCAGCTATGAGAAGAAGTTAGAGTTCTCCTTATAATGTTTATTGGCGTTGTACTTGTCTGAAGTATAGGGAGGTTCCCGTTAACCAAGAGATCATAGATTAAAAAATCAGTTTTCCAAACTCCCCACCCCCCCCCACACAGAGGAGTTGATTCTCTATTTATACTTGTTATAATGAATAAATGCATTCCAAGGGATAGGTCTTTTGTCTTTTCCTTAAAATGATGTCTCCGGAAAATTCGATTAAGATATTATCATGCCACTTAGTTATTGTTTGGAAATTTGTGGTCAAGAGTTTCAAATATCAATTGAATAACATCAACTTTGTATTGAGTTCTCTTCTCGTTGTTGGGGTTTGTGGGGAGTAATTTATTTGTTGACACTATCTATATGGAGCAGAGTAACAAGACTCGCCGCGTGTCGGGCAAGTCTCCCGTGTCGGCAAGTCACGGAAAGCTTGCCGGCTCAAAATGACCCATGACCTAGGCTTGGCTGTTCAAGGAGTGTGACTCGTCTAACTCGTGTCACTCGCAAGTCAAGGCGTGATTCGCGCATCATGATAGTTGTGACCCGGCATGACCCGACTGCGGCAGTAAAAGTCTGGGCAATAAAAAAAAATTTAAATGCTTAGTTTTTTCATATATTTTTTTGTTCTTTTTTATGCTTAAGACCCTAAAAGGGCTTTCATAACACTCTAGTGTGTGTGTGTGTGTGTGTGTGTGAGTGAGAGAGAGAGAGAGAGAGAGAGAGAGAGAGAGAGGAAGAAGAGAAATAGAGTGTCATTGTTTTGCAACCAATTGAAAGGAAGAGGAGAAAAGCTTGCATTTGTGACATTGGAGCAACTATACGCTTGCATTTTGATCATCAAGGAGTTTACAGGAGCTCTTCTCAACACTTCTCAACATATTTCAAAGAGGTAAGAGTTGATTTTGATGATTCTGATGATTTTTTTCTCTATGCTTATGGGTTTTTTGGATAAAATTTTTTTGTATGTTTATGCTGTAAAGATTCTGCAACTTCTGAATTTTGATCAGACTTTTATTTTGGTCTTTGAATGCTACGAACAGTCTCCTAAGTTCTCTAAATATTGAGGATGTTTGATACCTATATTTATAATCAGAACTTTTGTACTTCTCCAATATTGATGCAAGAAAGAATAATTACTTTGCTATGATATTGACTGAAAATATCTCTGATTTAATTTACTGGATATAGATGCTAGAAGGAGCAAACTTAATTTTGTTTGTGTGTCCTTCAGAACTGCATCACCATCCTTCTAAATATCTAGACAAAAGACGTCAAACTCAAAGGTCATGTCTTTTCCTTATACAACTTTAATTATGCCTCCTCATGAACTGGCAATTTCAAGTTTAATCTAATTAGTCACTAACACATTGTGTTAGGTTAGTGTTAATATCAGTTTAATATGGAAAAGGTGTCGTCTCATAATAGGAGAGCAAGGAGAGCATATAAAGTCGTCAGTAGATAATTAAAATAAGAAGAATAAATGCGACTGCATTTCCAAGCCTATTGATTATCAGGTTATATATATTTAACACTCCCTCTTAACTTGATAATCATACAGAGAGATATTATATCTAGCAACATCAATACAGATGTATAAGCAAGAACTAATACTCTATATCTGTCTGAATCTTCTCAGTATGTGATTAATAGAACACATAATACAATGTCATATTACTCAACTTGTGATATGACAGATCACTGCTACTAATGATAAGATACAGGATAAATCTGAAGAGTAATTTAAATTCTTCATTTATCCAAGTTGTGACTCATAGAAACTGGTATTTCTATATCACAACAAGATGCTGAGTTTAAGATCTACCAGAAAACAGGATAACCTCAGAGAATACTAAAATTCTCCCTTTATCCAACTTGTGACTCATAAACATAGCAATGTCTACATCACAATATGATCTTGAACTCATCTAGATCTTACAGTAGAACTCTGTTGTTTAGCACATTATCTAAGAGATCGTCACCTCTCATAATGTTTTATACAAGTGTTCATTATTTTTCAGAGATTGTCACCTCTTAAAATAATGAATACAAATGAATACAAATGGTGGAGCCCATAACAGTCAAAAGCCTGACAAGTAAAATTATTTTATTAATAATCAAGAGAGTACAAATGGATTACAACTCAACCATACCAAGTCTCCTCCTGAAGTGTTCTATCTTCACTCTAGATAGAGGTTTGGTGAGTATGTTTGTTGTCTAATCTGCGGTGCAAATGTATTCCAATTTTACAGAATTCCTGTCTACCATATCTCTTACATAATGGTAAGGAATTTCACTATGCTTGGACCTATCATGGAAAACTGGATTCATTGAGAGTTTGATGGAACTTTGATTATCACAATGAATAATCGTGGGATTCATAGCTTGCCCAAATAATCCCACAAGTAACTTCCTTAGCCATACTGCTTCCCAGGAGGCCATCGCTACTACAATGTATTCGGCTTTTGTAGAACTCCATGCTACTGAAAACTATTTTCTACATATCCAAGATATCATTACTGATCGCAAACTGAAACAGCATCCTGAAGTATTTTTCCTATCTTTAACACTTCCACCCCAATCTGAATCAGTGAATCCATGTAAGTCTAGAGCAACTTTCTCATATTTGAGTCTGAGATTAACAGTGCCTTGTAAGTATCTCATAATGTGTTTAACTGCAACTAGGTGAATCTCCTCCAGTTCACACATAGACTGACTTAAGGCATTAACTGCATAGCAAATATCTGGTCCTGTATTTACTAAGTACATAAGAGACCCAATCATCTGTCTATAGAGAGTAGAATCTATGGATGTTGATTATGTAGTTGCTTCCTTAAGTTTATGTAGATTAGTCTCCATTGGAGAAGACATAGGTTTGCAATTCCACATTCCAAGTCTCTTCAAATTTTTTTTGTACTTCCAGTCCTAGGAAGTAATGAAGGAGTCCCAAATCTTTCATCTCAAATTCTCTAGTTAGATCTTTCTTGCACTGATCTATGAGATGATCATCACCTATTATTAGTAGATCATCAACATACAGTATTAGAATTACCATATCATCTTTATCTCTTTTATAATATAAATTTGGATCAGCTTCATTCTTGGAGAATCCTAAACTGGTGAGACACTTATCAACTCTTTCATACTAGGCCCTAGGAGCCTCTTTAAGCCCATTGAGAGCTTTCTTGAGCCTGCAAACAAAAGCGTTAGGATCATGAGTTTCAAATCTTTCAGGTTGCTCCAGATATACTTCTTCTGAAATCTTTCCATTTAGGAATGTTGTTTTTACATTCATTTGATGTACCTTCCATCCCTTTGATGCAGCAATTGCTAAGACTGCTCTTACGGAGGTATATCTAGCAACAGGAGAAAAGGTTTCTTCATAATCAATCTCTTCTTTCTGAGAAAATCCTCTGGCTACAAATTTGGTTTTATACTTCTCATTACTACCGTCAGTAGCATGCTTTATTTTAAATATCCACTTGGAAGAAACAACAAATTTTCCTTTAGGTCTTGGAACAATGAATGTTGTTTTTACATTCATTTGATGTACCTTCCATCCCTTTGATGCGGCAATTGTTAAGACTGCTCTTACGGAGGTATATCTGGCAACAGGAGCAAAGGTTTCTTCATAATCAATCTCTTCTTTCTGAGAAAATCCTCTAGCTACAAATTTGGTTTTATACTTCTCATTACTACCGTCAGTAGCATGCTTTATTTTAAATATCCATTTGGAAGAAACAACAAATTTTCCTTTAGGTCTTGGAACAATTTCCCAAAGATCATTTTTCATGATAGATTGGTATTCTTCTGTCATAGCTTCTTTCCAAACTGTATGTTTAATAGCATCAGAGGGATTGGTTGGCTTTATTTTGGATAAATCACTTATGTTAGTTGTATAACCACAGAATCTTTTAGGTCCTTTGTTTTCTCTGATTGTTCCAGAAGGTGCAGCAAAATCTTGAGTTGCTTCAACTGTTTTAATGGCCCAAAGTGGTCATTTCTTTGAATTTTCTTCAAGCTTCATATTTTGAATTTCATCTTCAATTTCTTTTCAGTTCTCCCTTTGGGACCTAGTCACTATTTCTTTCAGAACTAGATAAAGGAGAAGGTTCATCAGAACTTATGTCTCATTTGAATGCAAGATCTTCTTAAAAGATTACATCTCTGCTAAGTTCAATAGTTTTCTGTCCAGGTATGGAAATCCTATATGCTTTAGAAGTTTCACTATACCCTACAAAAATACCTTTCCTCCCGGAGAGTTCTAACTTGGTTCTCTTTTCTTTTGGAAAATGGATATATACAGAACATCCAAAAATTCTAAGATGACTTATATTGGGTTTTACTTTAGTAAATACTTCTTCAGGAGTTTTATCTTTAAGATAGGAGTGAGGGCTTCTGTTTTGAATATATACAGCAGTACAAAAGGCTTCTACCCAAAGATAATATTCTAGGTTTTGGTCAAAAATCATAGCCCTGGCAGCTTCTATAATTGTCCTATTCTTTCTTTCTGCTACCCCGTTTTGCTATGGGTTATAAGGAACAATGTACTCCCTCTTAATCCCTAATTCTTTACAAAACCTTTTAAACAAGTTTGAGGTATATTCTCCTCCGTTATTAGTTCTTAAGGGTTTTAATTTTATGTCCTAAAAGATTTTCAATTAATGCTTTGAATTCTTTAAATCTTTGTAGGATTTCTTTTGATTCCTTGCATTTTAAAAAGTAAATCCATGATTTCCTAGAGAAGTCGTCTATGAACAAGATATAATACCAGAATCCTCCAAGAGAAGGAACAGACATAGGTCCACATAAATCTATCCTACAAGGGAAGGAGTAGACATAGGTCCACATAAATCTGAATGAATTAATTCTAGTACATTATTTGTTTTCCTAGTACTATCATGAAAGGGACTTCTAGTGTTTTTACCTAGAGCACACCCTTTGCAAATACTAGGGTGGTCTTTATTTAGTTTGGGTAATCCAGTAACCATCTTTTCCATAGTTGATAAAGTTTTAAAATTTAGATGCCCTAATCTTCTGTGCCATATTTCATTTGAATCTTCAGCTTTGTGAACTAGGGCTTGAATGGATTGACTAGATTTTGTATTCAATTCATACAAATATCCCTTTCTTTGACCAATTAACTTTGCTTTCTTGATGGAAGAGTTCTTAGCCCAAGTTAATACTTTGCCATCTACGAATGCAACATTGTGTCCATCATCTTCAAGTGCTGTAATTGAGATTAGGTTTCTTTTAATCCCTGGTAGACAGAGTACACCTTTAAGAAGAAGAGCATTTCTTGATTTTAGTTTCAAAGTACAATTTCCAATTCCTTCAATGGAATGTGTTGAGTTATCACCAATCGTAACTTCACCGTTAACCTTCTCTGATAAAGAATCTAGAGTTTCTTTGTATCTTGTTATATGTCTAAAAGATCCACTATCAATTACCCATGCTTTATTTGAAATTTCATTTGATAGAGAGGAATACAAAACACGGTTCTCAGAATCATAAGTATCTTCTTCTCAAATGACATTTGTACAATTTGCTTCTTGTCTGGAGTTTTTAGGACAATTAGATCTATAGTGTCCAAATTTTTCAAATTTGAAACACTTTAGTTTAGATAGATCTTTCTTGGGCTTTCTATTCCTATGTTGGAAAACTCGCCAAATGCAAAAACTCACCCAGCCCTCCAAAAGTTTAATCGGAAAAAACTCGGTGATTTAAAAAAAAAACTCGGAAAAAACTCAGGAACCTAAAAAACCGCTGAAATTTAATTAAAAATACATTTATTTTGCAAAATTTAATGAGAAGATGAATCTAATAAGTTAATTAAAGACAATACAAAAGAAAGAAACAAAGTTTAGATATATATAAATGCATAATGCGTACAAAATTGCATTCTCATGCAGAATGCTCATGGTAGGAAGCAAAATAGTAAATTACTAAATAGTTTCAATTTGTCAAACTAGAAGTAAATACTAAAAGTCTAAATACATCAATACAATGTCAATCACATCTTCCTCTTTCCACTTGCACTAGCAGGAAAGCGAGGGGGTCTAGTCCTAAAAGAAGTGCCCCGCACTGGGATAGGGCGTGAGCTGCGTGACTGTGAACTCTGTGGTTGTGCGCCCTCGCTCGATGTCCCTACTTACTGGCTCGGCGTCCTAGAAGAGGATGCATCTCCTCCTAATGGTAATGCCTGATCCTCGCCTGAATCATCATCATCCTCGTCCTCATCCTCAATGTCATCCATAGTGAACTGAAAATCAGTGTTAGCCTCCCCCTCCATGGCCTGCCTCTCCAAATCAGCGATCTCATCTGGCATAAACAATGGACTTGGCTCCTGTGCTGTCCAATCAGAATAAAGATCTATCTCATCTAGATCAAGCAGACCAGGTAGTTCTAAGAGTTGTGCCTTTTTTATGTGCAACTTAAGATTATAGTGCACATAAACAAGATCATTAAGCCGTTTTTGAGTCACTCTGTTTCTTTTCTTTGTATGGATGGACTCAAATAAGCTCCAATTGCGCTCACAATGGGATGAGCTACAAAGTTGGGATAGGACTCTGAGAGCAAATTTCCTTAAATTGGGGGTATTGCCACCCCAACTTGCCCACCAAGCATCTGCAAAACAAAATTAAAAAAGTTATAAAGCAATAAAAAAAAAAATCAGAAGCACAACTTATCAATTAACAAAAGTTTTAAAGTTTGATGCTTTACCTGGTACTTGAGTAGATCTTGCTCTCTTTGCTAGCATAGAAGAGAACAAAGGACCCCTTGATTCCACATAGATTTGTTGTTCGGTCACAATAAGGTCTCTCTCCTCTTCACTTGATATCATTCTCTCAATGCATTTAGAGAGACCTTCCATGACCTCTCCATTAGAATTTGAGTAGGAATCATCAGCCCTAAAACAAATAGAAAATGATATCAAGTCTTACTACACAACCTTAAAAAGTAAAGTAAAATAAAGACTTATTAAAATTCCAACTTCAAGGACAATCAATTATCATAGTACCTGAATTTGGGATTAAGGAAGTAGCCTGCTGCATGAATAGGTTGGTAGAGCATATTGTTCCACCTCCTATCAATTATTTCCCAAATGAGGTCAAATCTAAGACTGTCCCCGTGATAGTAACTTCTAACAGCCTCTTTCGCCCTATCCATGGCCTCATAAAGACTTCCCATTGGGGATTGTTGCCCATCACATGTGCGCAAGACTAGAACCAGGGGCAGAGACATCTACATTTGAAATTTGAAAAATACAAATTAGTTAATAATATAGTAAGTTATGAATTGATAATGAAACTTGAATAAACTAAAAATATAATGAAGTTACCCCCACAATCTCCTTAGCCTTTGCAAAAAAACTATCATCAAAGACTATTCGTGCCACAGCCTCTCCTTCGGGCTTCTTTGAGTAAGGTGAAGCAACCCAATCAGCACACACAAACATTTGCTTCAAAGCCAATATGTGGTCAAGAATACTTTGCAACGTCAAGAAGACCGTTGCAAACCTTGTCATAGCAGGTCTCATCAAATCTTTGCCTTTAGTGGCTTTTCTCATCAAACTGAGAACCCATGGGTGATTATAGATATATTTCGTGACTCGCTTAGCATCTTCCACAACTAGACTCACCCAATCAAGTTTTCCTATGTCTTCCAAAAGAAGGTCAAGGACATGTGCTGCACAAGGTGACCAAAAAAGTGTGGGATGCCTCTATTGGAGGATTCTACCGAAAAGATTAGCAAAAAATCAATAATCAGTAACAAACTTTCCATATTTAGTATTTACAAATTACATCAAATCTAAATTGAATAATACCATAGCATTACATTCATGATTCATATTGATTCAAATATAAAAAATTAAATCTACCTGCTGCCACATATGCTGCTGCATTATCTGTGATTATTTGCACCACATTCTCTATTCCCACCTCCATGACAACATTCTCCAACATTAAAGCCAATGTGGCTGCATTTTTCACTTTGTTGGAGGCATCGACAGATTTCCAAAACACCACATCATCTTTGCAAGCAATCAAGAAGTTAATAATGGTTCTACTTCTTCCATCTGTCCACCCATCAGATAAAATGGTGCAGCCATACTTCTTCCACTCTTTCTTTTGGTCTTCTATCAACAATGTTGCCCTACCAACCGCTTTGTCAAGCAACCTACAAAATTTAGGTGTAATATTAAATAAAGTGTAAGTGTTAGTAAAAAATTAGGAAATAAATTATAACAATTAAGATTTAAAATATAACAATGAACTAAAGTGAATCACAATTATTTACAATTACTAAATAGTAAAATACTAACCTTCCACTCATATTCTTGCGATTAGGTGGCTTGTACCCTTTGCCTGATATTGTCATTGCATTCACCATATTGACCCAATAGGGACTATCAGCGGCATTCATTGAGATATTGTTGAAAAACCAAAAATCAGTTGCTGCAATATCAGTTTGGTCATGCACCTCCTTAAACCATGCAGTGCCCTCTAATGATGGTTGTGCTCCAGGTGTGTTCTTGGGCACAAAATAACCACCTATCCCTGATGGGGATCCGGATGGTGATGATGAAGAAGTAGGAGATGTAGAAGAAGTGGAACCGGTAAAAGAGAAATTTTGTTTGCGGATCCGTGGGCCACGAAGAGATCTTGGTATGTTCTCAAGTGCTTCTTCTTCCTCTTGCATATCAAAAAGAGCTCCTTCAGATTCAGCTATGGCTGCCCTCATAGATAATTTTGCCCTCTCCCTATTCAATTTTTTCTCTTCAGCAGCTGCAAGTAGGGCATGGATGAATCTTTTTTCTTCATCAGTTACCTTAAGACAAGGATTTGAGTCATGTTTCTTTATGCCTGCAAGGTGGTATTTGAGGCGGTTTATGCCTCCAGAAATAATTCTCTCACAGGGAATGCATATCACCTTCCCAATATCATTTGGACTTGGAGCTTCATAGGCATACCGCCATGCCTTATCTCTTGCATTTTTAGGCCGAGTGCCTATATATCCAGATGGGCATGGTGTTTGTGGCCACTCTTCTTGCGGGTTTGTCATGTTTTCTTAATGCTTGTCCGCTGCCCTACACATAAATAATTAAATTTATAGAAAAACGAATAAACAAAGTTAGAACTTAGAGTTAGAACTTAGAGTTAGAACTTAGAAGCTAGAAGTTTAGAACAACTAGGGTTTCAACTTTCAAATGATTTGAAATCATTTACAAACAACAACAAAAACAATAAAAGCTTTGCTTGAAACTATAAAAGTTTTCAAACAATGATAAGATAAACATACTTGGAAAGAAATTTCTCTTCTAAATTTGGTTGGAATCCTCCAAAATCCACTCCAATCTGTCTT
Source organism: Cupressus sempervirens (assembly GCA_028749045.1). Taxonomy (NCBI): domain Eukaryota; kingdom Viridiplantae; phylum Streptophyta; class Pinopsida; order Cupressales; family Cupressaceae; genus Cupressus; species Cupressus sempervirens. Next base: position 638,520,924 of record CM053789.1, on the reverse strand, counting down.
TAATCACTTGCAATCAGCTAAAACCTTCTTTGCTCCACACAAATGAAAGAAACAATGCAAAAAACAATGCATTTTGACCTATTTAGGCGTCACTGGCCACGGGTTCCCTGAACCGCGAGTTTTTTTACATAACTCGCCGAGTTTTTGGACTCACGCCGAGTTCTTTGGCAGGCGAGTTTTTGGGCGATTTACTCGCCGTCCCAAAATACTCGGCGAGTTTTAAAAACTCGCCGAGTAACCGGCGAGTCTTCCATCTATATTCTATTCTTTTGATTTCCCGTATTCTTCTTGAAATGCTTCTTCTTGCCTTTATAGGAATTTGTATTAAAAACGTGAAGTTTTTCATCTTCTACTTTTGGTTTCCCTCCTTTCTTTAGTTTTCTAAATTCCTCTTGAAGACAATCATTCTTGAGTCTGTTAAACTCCGGAAGCTGATCTCTGGCACTTATTCCTTGTGCGAATGTCTCCCATGAATCTAGCAATCCATCTATAGCCATAAGTGTTAATCCTGTGTCACTAATGATGGTTCCTATGCTTGATAGTTCATCTCTAATGCCGGCAACTCTTAGGAAATAAGAATTTATCGATTCTCCTTTCTTTATTTGAATGTGATTTAGTTGTCTTTTTAGTGCAAGAACCCTGGTTGCATTGTTTACTTCATATGCCTTTTGTAATGCATTCATCATATCAAAGGCAGTTTGATGTTTTGTAAGCCTAGGTACAATATCGTTTTTAACTCCATCCAAGATGATTTGAATAGCTTTTCTATTACCTTTGCTCCATATAGATTTGTGAGGTTCAACTGGGGGTTGTTTGGATGCTCCATCAACGAATTGTTTAACATTGTTCTCTTCAAAAATCATCAAGATTCTGAATTTCCAGGCTTCAAAGTGTTCTTTCCCATCAAACCTATCCTCGGGTCTGATTGTGTATGCCATTGAAGATATTAGAAAGCTACTAAATATATATGAAATCTGATAACTGAATTTTGCAAAGCCCTAAATCTGATAACTTGGCTCTGATACCATGTAAAGATTCTGCAACTTCTAAATTTTGATCAGACTTTTATTTTGGTCTTTGAATGCTAAGAACAGTCAAGTTCTCTGAATATGGAGGATGTTTGATACCTATATTTATAATCAGAACTTTTATACTTCTCCAATACTGATGTAAGAAAGAATAATTACTTTGCTGTGATATTGACTGAAAATATCTCTGATTTAATTCACTGGATATAGATGCTAGCAGCAGACTTAATTTTGTTTGTCTGTCCTCCAGAACTGCATCACCATCCTTCTAAATATCTAGACAAAAGATGTCAGACTCAAAGGTCATGTCATTTCCTTATACAACTTTAATTATGCCTCCTCATGAACCGGCGATTTCAAGTTTGATCTAATTAGTCACTAACGCACACATTGTGTTAGGTTAGTGTTAATATCAGATTAATATGGAAAAGGCGTCGTCTCATAATAGGAGAGCAAGGAGACAATATAAAGTTGTCAGTAGATAATTAGAATAAGAAGAATAAATGCAACTGCATTTCCAAGCCTGTTGATTATTAGGTTATATATATTTAACATATGGGTTTTGTTTTACTTTAGATCTTCATAAAATGCAATGCTTAAATGGTAATATTTGGTCTAAAATGTCTTATTGCAGGAACATTGACATTTTTCCTTACTCGTAATGGCTCCTGAAGGTAAAAAACCCAAGCTCTCTAAAGACAATAAAAAAGATTGGTGCTGGAAGTAGACCATAGACTTTCCAAGTAGAGGTAGGACTCAAACAAAATGCCTATTTTGTAAGGTCGTTAATATTGGGGGGGATAAATAGATTTAACTACCATATTGCTGGCATAAGTGGTCATGATCTTGAGCCTTGTAAAGTTGCAACTCCTAAGGCTCAACGTTTTTGTTATGTTGCCTTAGAAAAATATGAACAAGAAAAGGAATCAAAACAAAAACAATTAGCAGAGTTAGCTCAGATTGGTTCCAATTCCCTTCCACGCTCATCTGTAAATGCTTTTGTATCTAGTTTTACACCCCTAAGTTCAATAGGTTGTGTTGGAGAAGGTTCTTCCCTTCCCCCCTATCATCCTAGTGCTTCTACTAGTTGTACTTCTTCTACATCTATTCCTTGCACTACCAGTGGCGTTGCCCCTGCTAGTAGTACTAGCGATACCTTTCGTCCTAGACTCAGAAAATCTAGGTTGGACAATTTTTTTGTACCATGTTCCACTCTTAGTGCACAACCCTCACTTGAGAGCTTGGTCTAGAATAGTGAGATCCATGAAGCTGGAATATAGGCAATTTGCAAATTTTGGTTTTTCTACAACATTCCATTTATAGCAGCCAAGTACTTCATTTATATTTGATTGTTTTAAGTTTTAAACTTTTAACTTTTAAATTCAATTTTATAATTTTAACTTGATGTTGAAATATGTTAATTAAAATGTTTTTATAAATGTAACAAGCCTCCTTGCTGACAGGGGATTATTGATGCAGTTTCCATCTGTGATGCGAGATTTAAAGCCCCCACTAAAAATGAGTTGAGTGGCACCCTCTTACTAGAAATGGTTGAGGAGATGAAACTTGAGTTGGAGGACAATAGAAAGATTTGAAGCCAACGGGGGTGTACTATTATATGACGAATGGATGGACAAATAGGAGGAATAGGAGCCTCTTAAATTTTCTTGTTTCTAGAGGAGGTAATTCATCATCCTCTACTTCTCAAAGTCTAAAATTTAATGTATTATTGAATAACTAAAATTTTGTTTTATTGACTATTCAATGATAATTATTTTGTTTAATTTTCACTTTCAGGATTCACCATGTTTTTGAAGTCTATAGATGCTTCCTCATATCCCAAAAATGCAAAATTCTTATGTGAGGCTATTGAGGTCATAAAGGATGTGGGGAAAGAGAGTGTTGTTCAAGTGGTTACTAATAATGCAACTAATTATGTTGTTGCAAGTAAAAATTTAACTTCTAAGTTCTAGAAAAATTATTTTAGCTTTTCATTAAATTTTGAAAATTAAAAGTTTTTTAATACATTAAAAATTTTCATTGTTTACTAACAAATTTAAAATTGCTGCAGGAAAACTTTTGATGGAGAGACACCCAAGAATCTTTTGGACTCCATGTGCGGCCCATTGCCTCAACCTCATGTTAGAGGATAATGGCAAGCTTGAATGGGTGAAATCATGAGTTGCTAAGGCCAAAAATCTTTGCAAGTTCACCTATAATCATGCCTTGGTCCTCAGCATTATGAGGGAATACATGAAAGGAAAGGAGTTGGCTCATCCATGTATCACAAGATTTGCCTCTAATTTTATCACACTAAAATCCTTGCTAAGTTCAAGGTTAGCTTTGAGGTACATGTTTGTTGGTCCACAATGGAGTTTCTCCTCCTTTGCCACCACCTCTGCAAGGATAGATGTAACAAAATGTATTTATGATGATGATGAAGGTTTTTGGGAGCCATGTACGGAAGTTGTGGAGGCAATTTAAATTTTAAAAACTTAAGTCTTAAAATTTTATAAATTAATTTATCTCATACATATTTTTGTTTTATTTTCATTGTGCAACTTTGCAAAGTTTCATCATTCACTAAATTGTTTTTTTGTTTAATTGTTTTGTAGATCACTAAGCCCCTTGTAGCCCTCTTACAAGTTGTTGATGGGGAGAAGCTCGCTATGGGCTACATATATGAGGGCATGGATGGGGCCAAGGAGGCTATTAAGGCCAAATATGTAGGAGTTGAGGACAAGTATAGCCCTATTTGGGACATAATTGATAGGAGATGGCAAAATCAACTTCATAATCCCATCCACACAGCAGCCTATTACCTCAATCGGCATACCGTTTCCATGAAGATTTCAAGGCAGATGAGGATTTTCTTAGTAGCCTATACACTGTGATATCGAAGATGGCCACTAATGCCATAGATATGTTGCTTGAGATGGATGCCTATAATAATGCATCGGGGCCCATTTTTTCAAGTCAAATTTGCAAAGGTCGTACAAAATTGTAGCCAGGTAAAAATTGCAACTTAAGCCTTATACAATCTAGTTTCTAAATTTCTAGCTTTAAAGTTAAAATTTTGAAATGAGACTAATATTTTTTTCTTTTCCTTTTTTCAAAATTCAAATAGATGGTGCCAAATATTTGGGCCTTCAACCAAAAACCTTCAGCAAATCGTCATCCACATAATGAGCTAGCCAAGTAGCACTTCTGGATGTGAGCGCAACTGGAGCATGTTCGAGCACATCCACTCGAAGAGGCGTAATAAGTTGCCTGTGGAGAAAATGAATAAGCTAGTCTTTGCGTATTACAACTTGCGCATTAGGACCAGGGAGATTTTGGATGGTGACACCTCTCCGATTACTCTAGAGGAGGTTGATCCAAAGTCTGAGTGGATCACTGGGGCTACTGATCTTGCCTTTGATGATAAGGACCTAGAGTGGGTTGACAAGACAGACAGAGAGGCTCAGGCCGTGGCTATGGCAGCAGAGGAACAAAGAGCTCCAGTTGTTCCTAGTGGCAACTCACAAGCACTGGCAGAGCCAAAGACTACAGTTGATCCTAGAGGTACCTCACAGGTTGATGCTATGACTAATCAGTCATCCAAGACCTACCTTAGACGCCTTACTAAGAGGCATTTTATAGATCATATTGAGCCTAAGGTTGAGGTTGGGGATGACGATGACGATGACGATGACGATGACGATGACGACTAGGAGCCATAGCTATAGTCTTGTTTTAACTTTTTGTTTAACTTAACATACTATCGGAATTTGGAACATTTGATGATGACTATTGATGTGTTGGATTTTATATACATTTTGATGGGTAACGAGTTTCATGGATTTATCATTTTATATATCTATGCTTTACTTTTCTAATATTTCCTTCAACTACTATTTAAACTTTAGTATTTAGCAATTTAACTTTGTAGTATTGTACTTATGTAATCAATGTATATTTAAATTTTAACTTTTACGTATGTGCAATATGATCAAATTACCTTCTATTTAATGATGTTATTGTGTCTTTAGGATTTATTCAATAATTGGTGCATGGAATGTTCTTTAAATCCCAAAAAATCTCAAAATTTCGAGGTTTTTTCACTTTGTCGAGTCCGAGCCAAGTCACGAGTAAAGTTACCCTTGCCGAGTCTGAGCCAAGTCCGAGTCACATTACTTTGATATGGAGTTAGAAGCGATGCCTTAGCCTAGCAAATGAGGAGATATCCAAACATACATTGTATGCTTTTGTATGTGTACCATGCCTTCCTTGAGCACAAATTAATATTCGGTCGCTCCAATTATTTCAATCTCGTGACACTATCAACTAAAGTTATGGATCGCAGTCTTGTCGTGAGGCATACAAACATCATCATTCCTATCAGTTATGGTCCTGGTGGATGATAGGAATTCCATCCCACCCTTCACACTATTAGATTGGTGTATGCTTGACCGCAATCGTCCATAGCTCATTCAAACTAGTATATTAGTTTCTTTATTAAATCTAGCGACTAAGAATTTAGTCTTCTTAAGTAAATGTTATTATTATAAATTTTATATTGATATAACAATAATAATATAATATTATGTCTTATAATATAAATTCTAATAAATCATTTAATGATATAATAATATTATTATTTAAGATTCAATCAATATTGTTTAATTATTATTATTCTAACAATATATCATTATATTAATACTATATTGTTATTGAATAGAGGTAAAAATGAATGAATGTATATGTAGGAGAAGTATGATATGAGGGGGAAAACAGGATCTATCCTTAACCCAAATTCCCAAAAGGAATGGTACAAATTGATCAACCACAAGGAAGTGATCAATGCACAATGAATCAAACAATGGAGAATATGAAGAAAGTAGGAAATCCTATAATCTACTATGGAAAGTAAGTACTTGAAACCTTGGTGAATAAAAGACAAATACCTCAAAGCAGAGTGAATCTGGAAAATGCTGATTTCTATTCTCTGTGTACAATTTCGGGGAATTTTGCAACCTGCTCCGGACTAGAAATGTCGAGATGAAGAAAACTCAAAAAACTTTTGTCCTTTCGAGGGTAGTGTTAGCCAAAAATACCCTCCCGCCAGATAACCAAATTCAAAGGATAGACTGCTCAACCGTCACCTAAGGTTTTCAATTTCAAATATTAAAAGGTTTCATGAAATAATTTAGCTTTAGCTATATTCTTTTATCCTAGGTCTCGCGGCCCTTATTTCCATTTTTTGCCTTCAAAGTTTAAGTTGCGACTGTGAGATCATCCCTTGGTCGCACAGTCGCAACTAGTCAAGCGCTAACAAGAGTTCAAGTGGCAATGGCGCAATTACATTGTGTTTGCATCGTCGCAAAGTTAGCTGGAATAACCAAGGTGTTACATCCCAATTTTTGACCTAATTTAAAATATAGTCGTTGAGGTTCACATGAAGTCAATTGGAAGTTAAATTGGTTATAATCTTGTGAAATGATAAGATGGTTAGTCGTTATAATTTAAGATAACAAGCTAGTTGATCATTTATCATGAATTCATGGACAATTTTTGACCTAATTTAAAATATAGCCGTTGAGGTTCACATGAAGTCAATTGACAGTTAAATTGGTTATAATCCTGTGAAATGATAAAATGGTTAGTCGTTATAATTTAAGATAACAAGCTAGTTGATCATTTATCACGAATTCACGGAATTGAGAAGATGGTTAACCGTTATGATTATTTATGATTAAATAATTTATTATGATAATATAATTTAATTACGGAGAATTTCCTTGTAGGAAACACGTCGAAGGGGTGGAAGCATTCTCAGAAAAGAATTAGGCACAGGACCATCACCATCACTGGGCAGATGGGTTGAGGACCTAGCAACCTGAAACAGGATACATGACCTGCATGAGTTATTTAAATAAATAATTTGAGAAACATAAAATAATTGAGTTAAAACATAATACGTACCTCAAGGATTTTAATTTATCTTTCATCATATTATTATAATAAATATTTATATATGTGCATATAAATATAAAAATGAAATGGCACCATTACATTATAATAACTTAATAAAATGATGTTACCCCATTGATATACTTACATGAACGTATGTAAATATATATTATAATAATAATATTCTAGATATAATAACATTTGAATTATAATAATAGTCAAATTATATTCTTTCCTTGTTTATAATCGATTTAATAATTGGAAATTTGAATCGACTATAATCTTTTCAACTCCTCTTTATTTAAATTCTTTCTTCCTCTCTTTCATAATCAATTTATTACTTGGTAAATTGAAATGGCATATGTTACATAAACGGCGGAAGCCAAGAATGCACGGCCCTCCTTTTATTTTAGCCGTGAATGGAGTCCGACACTTTTCTATATATTTTCGTCTGCCTTGTCGTATTAAGGCATTCAACTTAGCATCTGCATTACCATCAACCTTCCTTTACACTTTGAACCTTGCTGTAATAACCTCTCTAGCATTCGAATCCACAAGCGCTGTGAGCCAAGGTTTCATTTTATACTACCAGCCTGAGCATCCAATACAATAGCAAATCTTATCGTAAGAACCCAACTTGGAGGGATCTGCATTTGGGACGCCTGCAATTAAAGGAGGATAGATTCCAAATTTGGGTTGCAAGAATTTTAGCATATCCAGTGATACATTTCAGGTCATGAATTATACTTCCAAAGGTTAAAACGCAATGCTATAGCAGCTGGCTAAGAACAGTAACTTCCTTCTTATATTCATGTTATTTGACTTGCTGAATAAAACCTGAGATTTATGAAGAACTTTCTTCTTATTTTCAATATCATTTTAATGATTTCCATAACAGCCAATTAGGCTCACAAGACTCTTTTCTCCCAGATTTATAAGTTGCAATATGAGTTTTTGCTGCATACTCCATGTCCTTTGTTATCAGTCCTCATCTTTAGACTTTCATAATAAATTAGACACAACCCTTATGGAAGCGTTTTTACCAAATGCAATAAAATCTAGAATGAATTATACTATCCAATGATATTTTTCAAGTAGTCTCAAGAACATAATCTTTCTAGTCACAAGCATATTAAGCAGCGAGTCTATGCAGCAAGATTCAATTTGATATCTTGTTTGAATTTACAAATTGAACTTCTTTAATTTAGCCTTGTTTATGGCAGGTGATAACCAAGTAACCATGGTATGGATCCATAAATAATTATGCCACTGGATATTAGAATCAATTCTGGAATCTTTAAAAAACTTAATCATGTAGTCACAGATTGCGAAATGTTGGATGCATGTAATCTTCTTGTATAATTGACAGAACTGGTTGTTCTGAGAATTCCGAACACCTGGGATTCACCCGGATGTATAGCCAAGGAAAAGGGTGAAGAGATGAGAAAAAGGAATCTGCAATAACATGAAAAACAGTATCAGTTATGACATAAGAATTTTTATCATTTTTAACATGAATTATTTAATAGCTCATGCATAATCCTGTTATTGTAACTCCTGTTGTCAAGTCTAGTGGTGTGTTTAAATACCAAGATGCTCAGTAGATGACAAATGATCCCTATCTATTCCAGGTAGGGAGGGCCTTTCTCATTTGAGATAGTGTAGGGAATAAGGTAAGGTCCGAGGTTGGGTGGTTAAGCCCCTGACAATGTTTCACCTCTCCCAAAGTTGTCAGACGTACAACAGACAAAGATAAGCTATACATTCAATTGTTTGTCGAAAACAAATATTATCACTTTTATGATGTATATGCAAGAAGGTAAGATTAATTGAATCAGTGGTATCAGAAGCCCTAATTGATACAGTGGTAACCGAATCCCTAAATGATCCAATGGTAATCGATGCCCTAATTGCTATAGTGGTATGTGATGCCCTAATTTTATATAGTGGTAATTAATGATAATCATCATTAGATTTTGATATAGCGTTATTGGAAGGAATTTCATTATTTGATATTGTTATAGTGGTATTTGCGGACTAACCTGGGTAGTTGCAGAAGCATCTCTACAATGATTTATCGATTCAAATTCCAAGGTACGTGGATATTATTTTCTATATTAAATTCATTGATGGTGTTTTAAGTTCTTAGTTAAGAAATTTTGTTTAACTGTTTTTAACCGTCCATCCCTTTCACATGAACATGACTAATATAACTGTCTTCCTATGAAATTAAAGCAGTAAATGTATTCCTTTGGGTATGTTAGTTGTTAATTGAAACCCCGAGAAAATGGGATGTTACACAAGGTCAGGGTCCCAACAGGGCGACTGCATTATTTCGCTTAGTCGCAAGGTTAAATTGGTAGAGCATGGTTTAAGTTGTGACAGTGCGATAAAAGCAAAATCTTCAAGTGCTTTAGAAATGTATTCGGCCTCATTAGATCTCCTAGGATCTATGATCTACGCACCATCACGAGGAGTTAGGCCAAAACTGCAGTTAGACTTACGATCTAGCAATTTCCTTTGTTTTGCTTGGTCGCAAGGTTAAGAGGTGGACCTCAAGTTAAGGTGGCGACAACGCAAATGCAGTTAAGGATCTCGATCTTCGCAGGGTCGCAGCGGTCAGCGGGAAATGTTGAGGGTAGGTTGTGAAGCAGCAATAATGGCATTTCGCTTGATCGTGGGCATCTAACGTTAGATTAGATATCAAGTGGCAACGATGCAAAATGCCAATTTTACATTATCGCGAGGTCACAATAGTCGGCAAGAAATATCAAGGGCAAGCCGATAACAGTTTGTTCGCTTGGTTGCAGGCATTTGGTGTTAGTCTCGAGAAAAGGTGGCAAAGTCGCGATTATAAGAAATGGTCAAAGTAGGAAGACTTCGCAAAGTAACGAAATGGAAAAGATGATTGGTCCACGTGGCAAGGCCTAAGGTTTGACTCCAGTTGACCAATGAGATGGCCGATTTGGTGTACTAATGACAAAGGAAGCAGCTCTTTGATGGTAGATCAGATCTTTTCAATCTCCTACAACCACTTTCATCGTTCCCCATATCTGATAAATGAAGAGAAACACTCCATCGGTCCCTATTGGTCCATCTAATTGGTCAGAACGTCTATGGCTGTCGTTCCTATCTTCTCAGGGCTCTGTTTGGTGAAGTGATTTTCCTATGTCTAGATGTGTGCCTTGATCAGATCTTTCCCAGATTTGCAGTAACCGTCCTCTATAATCTTGAATGCAGTTGTTGAGTTTTTTCCTTAGGGCAGAAGCTATATGAGTTATGCTTAAGCTATAAAAGCACATTTTGTAATCTTTTGAATGGTCGACTCTTCTCTATTTTCTCTGATATTGCTCTACAAGTTCACTGTAAATTCCCTTTGCCTTTGGACCCAATGATATTCTGCCTTATCTCTTGCAGCCATTGATGCACTGTACAAGATTTATTTGCCTCTCTTCAATGTTTTGTGCCTAATCTACAACTTGAATGATTGTATCTCTTTTGACCTATGAATGATATATAAGTGAACTCTCTTCTTCCTTGTGTTATTCATTTTGGTTGTCTGATCTGCATGTGATTGTTGGATTTAAACAAGTCTGAATCTATATATCTTTGATGCCATAACAGTCCTAGTGTGCATGTATGGGCAAAGATTGGTTCAAACACTCTATTTTGGTGCATCGCCTCCTTAGGATAGGTTAGGTTAATGTTTTATGCATGCTTTCTTCTCTTTTCCTCTCTAAGTGTAGTTTAAGTGTATCTTGATAGTAAAGGAAGCCGGCCTTCTCCGGAGACTCAACCTCATAGTTCAAGTCACATAGCTTGGAGGTTGTTTCCATGTTTCACAAGGTTGTCCTTAAGTAAAATTTTGGACAAGGGTGCAAGTTTTTGTGACAACAGGTAGGTCAACCTTGACCCAAATAGTGGAGCACAATCTTACCCCGGGGCACAATTGTACCCCAAATAGTCAACCTTGACCTATACAGCTTTGACAAAAATTTTGTTCACAGATCTCGCAAGTTCGGCAAAAAGGGTATCCAAATCTGCACTTTAATTTGCTGTACTATACCTGTTCTTGCACGAAAAATGGTTTTTTTTTTTTGGATGGGGGCTTTGCCTTAGTCAAACCCCAATTTGGAATCAACCTTGAAATGTAATTCAAATTGCAATATGTATAAACAAAGTAAATGGAACTATTCACCTTGCTTATATTGAAATCCTTGTGGAGGATTCGAATCCTTGAATCCACAAGTATGGATGCTCCAGATGAATGTAGAAATGAATGTAGGATGTCCCAAATAAATAGCATTAGATCTTCAACACCAATCTTGAAAGGATCTTTGCATAGGAAAAGGCTTGAATGAATATGCATGTGGATGGAGAAATCTTCAACAAGAGGGCTCCATAAAGATTGAATCCTTTAATGGCTAACAATGAATCTCCTTGATGAATTGAATGCAATGAATACTTGAATGCTTGAATGCTTGAACACTTGATGGATAGTAACTCTTCAATTCATAGAAAAACCGTTCGTCTGATATCTCTTCTATGTGTCAAAACTTCATAGTGAATAGATGTCAAAATGAGAAAAGGCTTCCTTATATAGAGATCTAGGGCACAAACTTCTAGAGAAGGCCGACATTAGAGAATTAAATCCCAATTAACCTTAAACCCCTAGAGATGGACCTAGAATAAATGCAATTTAAGAGTCTACCATTCTGAAACCCGAAACAGCTGACCCAGAAGAGGGAAAATGAAACTTTCTGAAGCTCGATATCCTGAAACCTTCAAAAATTGAAAATTGGACCTGGGGTCAGGGGCGAGGTCAACCTTGACCCTTTAGGTCGTCCTTGACCCAGAAAGTCAAAGTCTTCAATTTCACAAAAAAAATTGTCAGAAAGAGGCTGGAAATAGAGAGAGAGAAGGAGAACGATCCATGCAAAGACCTATTCAAGGCACTTGACATGACCCCAAACCACTTACTCGAAGGGCTAAACACTCTTAACATGGAAGTGCTTCTATTTTAAGACAAAAAAGTTATATCCTAATGATCTCTTATGTTGTATTATTTATTTTAATATTAAATTATTTAATTACTATTAATTAAATCCTATTTTAGGGGGATATTACAGTCCACCCTTCCCAAAATTGCTTGTCCTCAAGCAACGTGAATTTTGGTATCTGCTTCGATCTTCCACTTGACAACCCTAAAACAAAAATTTCATTTTGATTAGAACAACAATAGTTACCAACAAAATACGAAAATATTTTATCTTGAAATTACCATAACACGTCAGATCTACAAATTGGATACTAAATTGGATTAGTAGGGACAATCCAAGGACACTTATCTTGATGTGTTGAAATGCATTTGTACTCCTGGTTGTGTATTAGCTTCATCCCTGACGAGTCCTAATGATTAATCCTTATAATCTTTGGTAGGGATTTTATCTCTTCCCAAATCTTATGGATACTCTTCCAATATGCATTCGTAATTCTTAGGGGAGACTCTATCTCACCCTCGGCCTCTATGGATATCCCTTTAGGATTATCCTTCTTTCTAATCTTTAGGAAAGACTTTATCTCATCCTAAGCCTCTATGAGTATCCCTTTAGGACGTGCCCATCTCTTATGATCCTTAGGAGAGACTTTATCTCATCCTAGATCACTAGGGATATCCCTTTAGGATTATCCTTCTCTATTTAATCCTTAGGAGAGACTTTATCTCATCCTAAGGTCCTTATGGATATCCTTTTAGGATTATCCATCTCTATAATCCTTGGGATAGACTTTATCTCATCCTAAAGCCTCTTAAGGACATCCATTTAGGATTGCCCTTCTCAATTTAATCCTTAAAAGAGACTTCATCCTATTTTAAGGCCTCTATGAGGATCCCTTTAGGATGCACTCATCTCTATAATCCTCAGAGAGACTTTATCTCATCCCAGGTCACTAAAGATATCCTTTTAGTAGTATCCCTCTCTATTTAATCCATAGGAGAGACTTTATCTCATCCTAAGGCCTCTAGAAGTGCATGATCTTTCTATAGTTTCATTCAAGGAGTTTTGAGAAAATTTTGAGGATAACTACAATTGAATATTTGTATTAATATGCTTATTACAAATTCTCATACTCAATTACTTGTTTTTACTTGTCGATCCAAAAGAAATAGGTACGAATACTAACTGAAAGTGAATAATTTCTTATCCCATCTTATTTTCCCTTCTTCTCTAATATCGATTACTAATTCCATTCTTAAATTTATGCATCAAGTGGAGTTTCTTCAAAAGACCATCGCTTCTCTCCTTCATTTTGTGGTTGGATACTATTCAGATCTCCTAGATCATATCTTGCTTCCTTATGCGACTCTTCTATTTCTCTCTCAAATATTGCTTCTATTCTATTGATTTGATTCCTTTTGCTACACTTGTGTCCTAATGCCCATGGTTCTCTACACCTCAAACATGGGCCTTTCTTCATTATGTCCTCTTTTTGCTTGAGAGTGTCCTTGCCTTGGCATTGATGCCCAACACTCCATTGTCCTTTGCAAAAATAACATTACTTCTCTCTATGATCTTTTCTTGAGTCGTTGTTTCTATGTTCTATCTTTGCTGAAAATTTCTTAGATCTTTCTTTTGACGGATTTCATTCTATCATTTTTGCTTTTCTAATGGCTTCTTCCAAGTTTTGAGGTTCATGTGATTTAGCAAAGTGCCTGGTGGAGTCTTTTAATCCTTCTATAAACATATGAGTGAATCTCTTTTGGGAAAGGTCTAGAACCATAATTGATAACTCTTGGAATTTGTGAGCATATTCTTTTGTTCTTCCCATTTGTCTGAGTTGAGTTAGTTCTTGAAAATGTCATTCGATGTTCTTATCATCAAATTTGTTCATGAGCGTTTTAGAGAATTCTTCATAGGATTTTACATCTTTATGTCCCAATGAGATATGCCCATGGGTCCACCAATCATGTGTTGCTCCCTCTAGATGCACTATAGCAAATTGCAAGGCATCTTCATCCATCATGGGATTTAGAATAAAAAATGTGCTTAATTTTTCTCACCATTAGCGCAGTGTAATCTTTTCCGACCCATCAAATTGTGGGATCTTTATTTTGTTGATTTTAAAGTTGATTTCTTCATTTACAATCCTTCTAGATGTCTCCCTTCGTTTATCATCACAAAATTCTCTGAATGATACCACTTCTCTAATGTTAGGTTCTAGAGCTAGATATGCCCATGCAATATCTCCAGTCCTAGTTATTGGTTATTCTATTCCCTCTTCTCCTCTTGGTAGCTTTGCTCTGCGTAAGAATGATGGTTGTGGTATTCCAATTGCAGAAAACACATTATTATTTTTTGAGTGGGTGGAGCTAGTCTCTCTTGCCTGGTTAGGTTGACCTCTCAAATTACAGATAGAATTTCCCATATCTTGCGATGCTTGGAGAAGTGCTTGATTTGATTTTTCCATTCGACTTAATATAGTTTGGTTGCTTTGGTTGTTTTGCTCCATATAGGATCTCACCTGATTTGCTAAGTCAATTATTGTAGTTTTGTTTGTCGTCCTCTCGTGAGTTTCCATAAGCCATCACTCACAAGATGGTAGGATTATACTTTGATACCACTATAATGTCCCCAATACAATTGTATGTGCTTTGGGACTAACTATTTATAAAAGACTTCCCTTTGCCTATGACTTACACTCACTTCCTAAGTCTTTTATGAATATATGTTTGCTCTAATATATTGATTCAAAATGTGGCTCTAATATATTGATGAACTGGTAGTATTGCTTATAGTAGTATGATGGTATTCGTGATTTGGAACTATAATTCTACAACTGATATGGAAGATGTTCTTGATTCCGAACTATTGATCCCTTCTCTATGAGGCCTTTCAAATAGGTGGTTCTTCTAAAGAGTAGAAATACGCTAAGTTGAATAGTACCTTTAATCTATTATCCTTTATGCTTATTGCATACTGTTATTTCCAATTTACTATAATTAAATTTGTTGCTATTATGGCTTATTATATCTTCCAACTGTGAATGAAAATAAGGAAGAGAAGGTGTACAAGAGTGCTAAGGAGTAGACCCTTATCCTTATTCAATGTACAGATCTAGCTATGAGAAGAAGTTAGAGTTCTTCTTATAATGTTTATTGGCGATGTGCTTGCCTGAAGTATAGGGAGGTTCCCGTTAACCAAGAGATCATACATTAAAAAATCATTTTTCCACCCCCACACAAAGGAGTCAATTCTCTATTTATACTTGTTATAATGAATGGATGCATTCCAAGGGAGAGGACTTTTGTCTTTTCCTTAAAATGATGTCTCCGGCCGATTCAATTAAGATATTATCGTGCCACTTAGTTATTTGTGGCCAAGAGTTTCAAATATCGATTGAATAACATCAAATTTGTATTGAGTTCTCTTCTAGTAGATGGGGTTCGTGGAGAGTATTTGATTTGTTGACACTGTCTATATGGAGTTAGAACCAATGCCTTAGCCTGGCAGATGAGAAGATATCCAAACATACATTCTATTCTTTGTATGTGTATCATGCCTTCCTTGAGCCCAAATTGATATTCGATCGCTCCAATTATTTCAATCTCGTGACACTATCAACTGAAGTTATGGGTTGCAATCTTTTTGAGGCATACAAGCATCATCATTCCTATCAGTTATCGTCATGGTGGATGATAGGAATTCCATACTGCCCTTCACACTATTAGATTAGTGTACGCTCGACTGCAATCATCCGTAGCTAGTTCAAACTCGTATATTAGTTTATTAAATCTAGCGACTAAGAATTTAGTCTTCTTAAGTAAATGTTTGTCATCCCTTTGTTATATTAATATAAATTTTATATTGATATAACAATAATAATATAATATTATGCATTATAATATAAATTATAAGAAATTATTTATTGATATAATAATATTATTATTTAAGATCTAATTCGATATTGTTTAATTATTACTTTAACAATATATCATAATATTAATACTATATTGTTATATACTAATAATCTCTTATGTTGTATTATTTATTTTAATATTAAATTATTCAATTACTATTTATTAAATCCGATTTTAGGGGGATATTACAGATACCCTGCATCAAGGGAATGTTTTGGATAACAAACTCAAGAATTTTCAACTATGCCAACCTATATTACTGAATGGGTATTCTTAGTCTAAAGGGGCTTGCAATGATAACCCCCATTTGAAACCCTAATTGTATTATTCTTTTTTCGAAATAAGATTTAATAAAAAACCAACAATAGCATTATAAATAATAAATAATAAAATATTATTATAAACATAACAATAAAATGACATAATTTGGGAAATTTGGAAGGAATGCAATAGAAGAATATGTCAAGGGAACGAGATGGACACAAACTTTTTATGTCAAGTCAAAAGATAGCATGACATAATGTTGAACTAGTAAATGAAGTTGCCAAATCAAATTCATTTTAGGAAAAACTAGTTCACAAATTGGGATGACAACACACTGGATAGTTCCAAGGGATAAAAATTCCATTGGTCGATGGTGCGAACAAGAGGAAACTTGCTAGAAAATGCAGTGCAAAGACAAAATGGACTGCTCCGTGCCTGGGATGGATCAAAGTAAACTTTGATGGTGCCTCGGAAACCCAAGACCTAGCAGTATCGGATGTGGCAAGAGTTGAGCATGCAAATGTACTATGAAAGTATGCAGAGTCAATAGGAAGAACAACCAACAATATTGTTGAGTTGTGTGCTGCCATGAGGGCACTACAGCTGAGAGTTGAAATGGGAAAAATCCACATCCACATTGAAGGGGATTCACTTATTACAGTAAATGCAATACGGAGGATGACACCCCAAATTGGTTCTTGAGACAATGGCATCGGCCAATAAAATGTGTTCTAGAAACATTTGATTACTACAAAATCACACATATATAGAGAGAAGCGAATGACATGGCGGGAAGGCTGACCAAGGCAGCTGCAAAGGCTGATGGCATGCATTAGCAAGATCAGTTAGTCAATACCAGATTGTCCAAACACCGGAGCCAAGGATGTTGGAGCAAAGCTGGCCTGAAAAGATGAGGAGTACTACTTTCATTCTATGCATTGCCAACATTAGACATGTGACGGAGGACAACTGGCTCAGGCAGTTTGTCCTTGTGGAGGGTCTGCATGGGCATGGTGATATTGGTGTGGATGAGGATGGCAATGAGAAGCCAGGGAATGACTGGGAGCTTGGGCTTGGGATTGGTGAAGAATGGATCCCGGATAACAGTTGAGATCTTGAAGAGATTGATGATGGTCCGGCATGGGTTTTCAATGGCCTGGACTGCCCTATGGTGGCCCATGCAGCTGCGGTTCGCAAGATGCAAGCAGAAGAGGGAATGAATGAAGATACAAATGAGTCGAGAAAAGAGTAAATGGTCAACCCTTGCTTCTATTTTGATTTCTTTGTTTGCAATTCAAGCCATAATAGCAATTTTTTCATTTAATTCTGAATTGGTGGTATGTATCAGTAATAGACTGCCCAATTTTGTCTTCTAGGCTTTCTGCCAATAGGAAGGGTAAGAGGTATGTGGTCTTCAGAGGTTTGACTATTTTGTTACCTTATGCAAATGCTTATAAGTTAATGTAATGCTGGTCTATTACATGTGGGTTGGGTGTGTCGCTGTTGTTGCTACGGTTAGTACATTGATATATTGTTATATGTAAACCTTTCGCTAATACAAATGGGCGTTGAACCTTGCAGCTAGTTATCTATTAGACCAAAAAAAAAATTAATAATAATAAAATATAATTTTAATTTTAATTCAATTGATAAATAAAATTATAACAAATGATATAAACCTTAATATATATAGTTTTATATATATACATACATACATACATATATATATATATACCTAATTTAACGAAAAATTTGATTCAAAATATATCTAAATAAAGTGAGTTTTGTGTTTTTTATTATCACTGTGTGTTGTTATTAATAGTTTGAGGACTATATAAGCCATCCACTTAAATAATTGTGGCGAGCAATAATATATTTCAATATATCAAAGGATCCATAATCTGCAAAGACCATATTTGCTGACACCATATATAATACTTGAATACTGTTGGGAACCAATTTATACATTAGTATTGGAGTATACCCTGATGATGAGGAATTAATATTTGTGACTTACTGAATGGTAAGGATAGTAAAAATTGGAAAGTGTCTTCATATCTGTATCAATAAACTAGATTGAGTGCCCTCCAAAGATGGAACGTAGGAATCCTTAAAGAGCTCGTCTTAGAGGTATACAAGCATCCAATATACTAATCAACTTATTTACCATCCGGCTACTACAATGTTCCATAGGCCACGATTAAATAATTAAAACTAATGACGGCAACTATAATGCTCAATAAGCAATGATTAAATATTGTCCTAATAATGCAATATGCATAATAAGAGATTGGAATAAAGTATAAATTAAGAGTTCAATAAAGCTAGAGGGGGCAAGTATGCTAAAGAGAGACCACTGTTCATCCTGGAAGGACGTGCCTTATTCAAACATACCAATTCCTAAAGCAGTTTAAGTAAAAGGAATGCAATCACTTAAGCAGATTAGACAGGTCAGCTTTGGATATTTAATACTCAGATCAAAAAGGCTCTTTAGAGCTTCTTCAGGATCAGGCAAGTAAGTGGAGCACACAAGCTATTTATTACAAGACTGAGGGCGCTCAAATATTGTGATAATATTCGGACGAAGCATCAATGAAACACCACATAAGTGTATTAATAGGAACAATTAAAAGTACTGTCTTGTACACATAAAGGTAGTATTCAAGATAGTCTTGACTCTTGTCAAAACTATTGTTATAAAGCCAGTACTGAAATCAGATTTCCTAAACTCATATCAGACTTGGGTCTTTGGTAATATTGTTGATTAGATTTTAAGTTGTTCAACAATCAAGTCTAATACTAATGAGTTCAAGTTTGAACATTACCAAAGGTAACATAACAGATTTCCAAAACCATTTATACAATTTGATATAATTTCTAGTAGTTGTTTGGTTCTTGCAATCATTTAGTTTGAGGACAAACTTAAGTTGTTGTACAAGGGGCATACCTATTTACACTCATGGCATATTTAATAAATTGATACATATGTTGCATAAGTTCATATTAGAAATAACATTCAATATTTGCTAAAATAACTTTATTTAGTTTTAGCAATTCACCTATTTGACAAATTAAGAAGTCAAAATAAGGTGAAAGTTCCCTATTTCCAAACGTATCCTACTTGGTACATTACAAGTGGTATTAGAGCCTCTTTCCTGCTATCCTGTGAGAGGTAATTGATGCAAACTAGCCAAAGGGCTCAACGAGCATTGGAAAGAGAGAGAGAGAGAGAGAGAGAGAGAGAGAGAGAGAGAGAAAGAAATTTGCCACTACCATGAGTAGTCAAATAAGCAATGAATTGGGGATTTTCATGGGACATACAGCGGAAACTACTCAAGCTCTCATTGAGCAAAAGAGGGACGAAAGAACAAATCAACTCTTCCTTCAAGCCATTCAAAGCATGAGTAACAATGGAAGGGATACTAACTCCAACCAAGCTGCAAATTACAATAATGGTCCTCCTAGGGTACTAAATCCTATAGATTGCAAGACCATCTCTCCTACCTAGAGAAGAACCAATGGAAGAAGAAGAAGAAGAAGAAGCAAATGCTCCTCCAATGAATAAAATTGATGAAGTTATACAGAAAATACCCAAAAATCAACATCGAACTTAGAAAGGATATCTCATTTAAGGATTAGTGTGATGCTAAGATGAAAGCTTCCTCTAATAGGAAAAAAGAAGGCACCACAAGATAAAGATCTATAAGAAAAAATGAATAATATAACCCTCTCCAACTTTGAAGGATTAGAGAGAGTCGCGGTGTGTTCATGGATGTAAAAGTTAGACATATATCTCTCGTTAAGCCTTGTGACAAAAGAAAATGATATTAAGTTTGCAACGCTTCGCTCAACAAGGGCACCCCGTGAGTGGTGGCATCATGGCCCTATCACACAAGGTCACCAATAAATAAAAAGTTATTGAGTTAACACAAAAGCTTACAAGAAGATTTGATTGGACACACCTACAATAGCACTTTAAACTATTAACCCAACTTAAGCAAAAAGGGACAGTGGAAGAGTTTGCCACCTAATTTGAAAGGTTGGCAATTATGGTACCAGAAATCTTTCAAGAACAGCTAACTTACCTATTCATAGAGAGTTTGAAAGAATCAATCAAACGCACAGTGAGCGCCTTGGATCTAGCAAACTGAAGTTTGACACGTGCCTAGCTAAAGATAAATCCAAAAACTTTGCATCAAATGCACACTCTGAAAATCCTCATAAAGAAGATAATTATAGGAGGGAATCACAAAAAAGGGAGCCATGAAACCATCACAAAGAACCATGGGAGCATAAGCATAAGAGCAATGGGGTGGAATTCAAGAAACCTGACAATTTGAAAAGGAAAAGTTTATGCTCCAAATGCTAAAAAAGATGGGAACCAAGACATATATGTGGGAAAAGGAGTCAAGCCCACAAATTAGAAGCTATGCCTGACGAGGAAAACAAAAGTAACACCAAATGAATAAAAAAAAAAACATGATCTCAAAAACATCCAAGCAAATGAGAAAGGGGTGGAATACCAATGGAATTTTGAGGTGCAGCTCTAACAATGACAATATAAAATAAGACAATTTCCCAAAATTAAAATATTTTAAAATACTTCATGTATACTATGTATTTCAAATGTATGCTCATTTGTTTGATAGAGCACAAAAAAAAGGAAATATGAAATGGATGTAGGGGGAGATGTAGGTAAAGGGTTAAGGTTACCTTCTACATAGACCACCTTGATTAATACCAAAGTTCTACGATCGAGGCCAAAAGGGTCAAAGCCTTTCTCTTGGACATAGATTGGACAAGACGAGAATCCCACAACATTCCCCATGCCAAGAGAGATGTAGGTAAGAGGGATAAGGTTGCTATCTACTAGACCACCTTGATGGATGCCAAAGTTCTACCATCAAGACCAAGGGGTCAAAGTTCCACTCTTGGACTTAGGTTAGACAAACTAAGAACTCTAGTACAATCTTGATACCCTTCTTACCCTAAGAGATGTAAGTAAGAAAGTTAAGATTGCTATCTAAGTAGAGCACCTTGATGAACGCCAAAGTTCTTCCATCAAGGCCAACAAGGCCAAAGTTCCACTCTTGGGCTTAGATTGGACAAACTAAGAACTCCACTACAATCTCCATATCATTCTTTCCCTAAGAGATGTAGATAAGAGGATTGAGACTGCCATCTAAGTAGACACCTTGGTCCCTCTCTTGAGCTTATATTGGACCTCACTACAATCTTCGTATCCCTCCTACCATAATGAGCTAATCAACAATTTGGGATGTGACAGAATTAAGGAAGCAAAACAAGCATCCTACTAAGAAACCACCTCACATGGATGTCTAACTCTTGCACCAAGGCCAAGGGCGCCTCATGACCCAATCTCTATGAACCAAATTAATTAAGAACGATAATAGCATAGGAAATTGCATTTTCTTTATTTATATACATCTAGCTAGCTAATGTTATTAGCCTATATGGATAAATGTATGCACTTGTATTCGTTTTGTGGTTGCAGATTTCATAGTCAAAAGCATAAATCAGGATAAGCCATTAAATAAACATTGGGTCAATTCCATATCAATTCGATGCTACAACCTTGTTCCTTCTCTTAAGTGATGAGAGAAAATATTAATCACAAATCATATTCAATAAAATGTATATAACCGTGCGAGAGACGCACAGTAGGTGAATTATGGCTAGATCTCCATGATCATTCAATTATTGCTTGAGGGCAAGCACTTTTAAGAGGGGAGGGTGGTAATATCCCCTGTTTGAAGCACTAATTACATCATTCCTTTTTGAAATAAGAATTAATTATAAACTAATAAGCATTAAAATATTTAAGATGGTATTTGATAAGAGGGTAATCATGACTTGGTGCGATATAATTGTTATGGGACATCTGTTCATGTCACATGCTTATCCAAGGTTTTTTTATATAAATATATATCACATGATTAATGGCCCAAAGGATTCATCGCTCTGTACTTTTCTTTTGGTAAGAGGCTAGGATATGAATAAATTTTGTTACAGGTACTGTCTTGTACACACAAAGATGGCATCAGGATATTTTTGTCAAAACTTTCGTTATCGAACTATTACTCATATCAGATTTCCTAAACTCATATTAGACTTGGGTCTTTAGTAATATCGTTGATTAGACTCTAAGTTGTTCAGCAATCAAGTCTGTTGTTAATGAGTTCAAGTTTGAACATAACCAAAGCTAACATAGCAGATTTATATAACCATTAATACAATTCGATATAATTTCTAGAAGTTACTGGTTTCTTGAAATTATTTAGTTTGAGGGCAAACTTAAGTTGCTCTACAAGGGACATACATACTTGCATATATATATATATATAAGCCCATATCAATGTTGCATAAGTTCATTTCGAAATAGCATTGAATATTTGGTAAAATGACTTTACTTATTTTTATCAATTCAACCATTTGACAAAGTAAGAAGTCACAATAAAGTAAAAATATAAAATGGAAAAACCTACCTAGTTAAATTTAAATTATCAGTCAATTGGTTTAAAATCAAACCAACAGGCCAAACAAGGTATAATGTGAACATTAAGGTACATAAATTATTTCAGAATGTATTCAACTTGGGGTTTCCGTTTAATTCTTTTAAAATACACAAAAGTGTATATGATTAATCAAAAGCATTAGAACAAAGGGCCAACCTAACTCTAGTTTATAGACAAAGAACCTCCACGAATGACCTAGCTTAAAGTTATAATCCCTGTTATTGATAATTTACATGCTTTCCTCTCCTTGGGGAGTGTAATATTCAATAAAACATTATCTACCACTCAATCATCTGTACTCCCACTATGAAAAGTATGTGGTTAATAAAAATTTAGTTTTCGGTCTTAAGTAGATATGTGTATATAGTTTATCTAGTGGTTGCGTAAGTATGTTAGTTAACAGTAATTCAGCAGGTTAAGACTTAAAGATAGTAAGTGGTGTGGGAGCACCAAGACCTTCAACTAGGATCAAGGAGGTAGGGAGAAAGCATACAATGACATATGGAGTTCATCAAATCAAATGGAGTCTATCGGAGCCAATAATGGCCTTTGGAGGAAATTATACCAATTTAAAGATTAATGATCCTAAGAGTCATGATAAGGACCCTAGGACTAATTGCTAGTGTAAGGGGGGTCAATAGTACCCAAGAGATCTAAAATAGTTTAAGAGGCCTTAGAATAATGATATAAAGTCATTTATTAAAATTTTATAGGTTAGACGTCCCAAAAAGTTGATTAATTGTAAGTTACAAATTCAAAAATCTGAATTATAATGGTTACCTTGATTTAGAAGGGAAAGTCTATTTAAATTTTAATATGCATTTTCTACAACTTCTAATCTTTTGGATTTGGTTTGGGAAGTCGAAATACATCTTTAAATGCCATCGTATGCATGGAAAAGCCAGAATAGTGAATATATACATGACTGTACGGCTGGAAATGGAGTTTTTGCAATAAAATCAAAGGTTTTCTCATGAATTCAGATTGTTATTAATTGTTACTGATTGATCTCTGCATTTGGATGGTTGGAGACTATTAATACAACCATATTGTAAGTCTCTACATGTTTTGTTGTTCTGTTAATACATTAGAATCTGATCTATTTTGAGTGGTGCAAGGAAATCAAGGTTTTAATTAACTAGTTTTGGTAGAACTTTGGATTTTGGGGTCCATTGCTTGAATGGCTTTTTTATTCTCAAGGGATGGACCATTAATAACATGTACACTAATGTACTAACTCGTTTCATGCAATAAAGTAAGAATTGCAAAGGTACCCTATGAGATTTGTGCAGTAAAGTGAAGAAAACTTGAGGCTAGCCTATAGCAGCAAGAAATCTGGCTGAAGGAGGCTATGTTTTTATGATTGGAGAAGTAGTACATCAAAGACATGTTGTAGGATCAACCAATTGATCCCAGAAGTGATTGGGGCAAGTTTAATGAAGAAATTCTAATTTTGGGCCTATTTGAGGAGGGTTTGGGGGTTTTCATATAAAATAAATTCACAGACTGAAATTTATTGTAAGAATCCTTTAATTGGGACCAGAACTCAATATTGTCCAAGGTTTGGTAGATTGGGGTTGAGTATTTCTTGTGCTTTGTAAAATTGGTGGCTTTTAAGCCTAAAAGGAGGGGCATAGCGGTACAACAGGGATATAGTTGCAAACCACCCTACCCAAGTTTTTGGTATGTTGTAGAGAAACCAAATGAGTATCTAAATCTGTAATTTATTTACCAATTGTTTTGGAAAAGTTGAGAGAAATTGCAAGGGAACAGCACTACAGAGTTAATTGAGCAAAACTAGGCCTATAGGGAGCAGTTTGGAGTTTGAGGAGAAACCCACTACCTAGAAGCCAAAAACCAATTGAAACACTTCAACTTAGGAACAAAAAAGTGATTCAAGTCATTTGGGGCATTGGGCAAGCTGATAGATTGAGTTTTGACCTCTTGGAGCAATTTAGGTACCATTAGGCCTATTGGGTAAACCTTGCATTTCCCTTATAAATCCATAGAAGTTTGGTCACTCACCACACATCTCTGAATCAGGTGGGTATCAGAGCAACAACAAGTAGATCCTTAAGGAGGGAGAAGAGACAAGTTTGAGACATGGCACCAAAGAATCAAATGGAAAAGGAAATAGAACAAAAGGAAAGAGAAAAGAGGGAACTACAACCAACAAAGGAGAGGGAAGAAAGGCAGATGAGAAGGGAAAGACTTCAATTGTTGGAGAGGATAGAAGCTTTGGAAAAGGAGAGAACCTAGAAAAGAAGAGGTTCATGAAGAAAACATTGAGGAAGAAGAAGAAAACAATTCAAGACAAGAACATGAGATACATAGAGATGAAGATGATCATGTGGAAAAGAGGTTTATGAGACTGATTAAGGCAATACAAGGTTCTAGTGGGAAAAGCAATGTTGATTTGCCATTATATCAAGGCAAAATGGAGAGTGAAGAAGTGCTTGGATGGATAGAGGCACTTGAGAACTGTTTTGACTTAGCAGATGTAGATGAGGACAAAAAAGTCATGTTGGCCAAGGCAAGGCTAAGGAGAACAGCCCTTACATGGTGGACTAGTATTCAGAATGAGAGGGTAGCAAGGGGATTGAACAAAATCTCAAGTTGGGAGAGGATGAAGATCATGGTGAAGAGTCAATTTTTACCATCAGATTTGGCAATCCAAATAAAGATGAGAAATAATTTGAAGCAAAGGGACATGGATGTTATGTCCTATATTGAACAATTTCACACTCTAAGCATTAGAGGAGGGGTGGAAGATGAGGAAGAAAAGGTGGCCAGGTACTTGAGTGGCCTAAGGTACAATATTCAAGATGAGATAGGATTAAATAAGCCAAGAACCCCTGGAGAATGCCTTCAACTTGCTGTTAGAGCAGAGGAAAAGTTGAAAAGGAGGAATGAAAGACAAGGTAACAGCAGTAGCAGAGGTAGCTCATCAATGAGAGGCAGAGGTGAAAGGACAAATTCTGTTTTTCAGAGCACTAATGACAAGGATAAGGGCAGGATTTCACATCAGACCAAAGAGGAGGCCTTGGAGGTGAAAGATTTGGAGGAGGCAGAGGCACAACTAGGTTTACAGGTAGGTGTTTCCATTGTAATGAAGTAGGGTACCAATCTTTTAGATGTCCCAAATAGAATGAATCAGATAGGGGCAGACTTAACAGAGTTCATTTGATAGAAGAAGAGGAAAAGCAAGAAGAGCCAAGGACACTTACAGAAGACCCTGAAACTGATGGTGAATTTCTTATGATATGGCAAGGAGATAGACTTCATCAAGAACCATTCAAGACCAATTGCTTAAGCCATGGTAAATTATGCAAATTGATTATAGATTCAAGAGCACATGACAATTTGGTTTCAATTGATATGGTGACTAAATCAGGGTTAACAATAGTAGATCATCCTAATCCTTACAAGGCCACTTGGGTGAGTCAAGTGAAGCATGTAGAGGTTAGTCAAAGAGCTCTTGTTGATTTTTCAATTGGTCCTTATCAAGATCAAATAATGTGTGATGGTTGTGGGCATATAATTTTGGGGAGACCATGGCAACATCTAAGGAGAACAATTCGCAATGGATACACAAATAAATACATAATGCATAAAGATGGTAGAAAATTTGAGTTAAGTTTAATACCTTTTGGTGAACATACAGACAATATTGTGATCTCTTTTGGAGATAAAATGCAGATGAATATGTAGGGATTCAGGAAGGATGATACAGGTTGGATAAAGGACCAAATGAAACAACAAAGTATGAATTTTGCAGAGGTAAAAATCAGACATATGGAGCAGCAGCAAATGGGTACATATAGCATCAAAATCGGTGACATAGAGTGCCCTATAAGGGTAAAAGTCAAAGGTGATGATAAACCTTCGGTTGAGAAGGGTATGTCAGGATTGAAAGAGAAGGCAGAAAACAAGGAGCAGCAATTTAGAGAAGGAAGTGCCATGAAAGGGATATCAAACCATGTTTTTATATCTGATTTTGGTTCTAAGTCTTGTGAAGGTTATAAAAGACAGCAGATTACATTGGGAGACTTCATCTCCTATGCAAGGGACAAGAAAAATGGAAGACAACAGGGCATGACAAATTCTTGGGACGAAAATTCTTTCATTCATGGGGAGTATGGTGCAGGAGCACCAAAACCTTCAACTAGGATCAAGGAGATAGGGAGAAAGCATACAATGGCATATGGAGTTCATCAAATCAAATGGAGTCTATTGGAGCCAATAATAGCCTTTAGAGGAAATTATACCAATTTAAAGATTAATGGACCTAAAAGTCATGATAAGAACCCTAGGACTAATTGCTAATGTAAAGGGGGTCAATAGTACCCAAGGGATTTAAAATAGTTTAAGAGGACTAAAAATAATGATACAAAGTCATTTATTACAGTTTTATAGGTTAGAAGTTCCAAAAAGTTGATAAATTGTAAGTTACAAATTCAAAAATCTGAATTGTAACGGTTACCTTAATTTAGGAGGGAAACTCTATTTTATTTTTATTATGCATTTTCTACAACTTCTAACCTTTTGAATTCGGTTTGGGAAGTTGAAATACATCTTTAAATGCCATTGTACAGATGGAAAAGCCAGAACAGTGAATATATACATGACTGTACAGCTGGAAGTGGAGTTTATACAATAAAATCAAAGGTTTTCTCATGAGTTTGGATTATTATTGATTGTTATTGATTGATCTCTGCATTTGGATGGTTGGTGAATATTAATACAACCATATTGTATGTCTCTACATGTTTTGTTGATCTGTTAATACATTAGAATCTGATCTATATTGACTAGTGCAAGGAAATCAAGGTTTTAATTAACTAGTTTTGGTAGAACTTTGAATTTTGGGGTCCATTGCTTGAATGGCTTTCTGATTCTCAAGGGATGGGCCACTAATAACATGTACATTAATGTACTAACTCGTTTCATGCAAGAAAAGTAAGAATTGCAAGGGTGCCCTATGAGTTTTGTGGAGTAAAGTGAAGGAAACTTGAGGCTAGCCTATAAAAGCAAGAGATCTGGCTGAAAGGGCCTGTGTTTTTATGATTGGAGAAGTTGCAATACATCAAGGACATGTTGTAGGATCAACCAATTGATCTTAGAAGTGATTGGGTAAGTTGAAAGAAGAAATTCTAATTTTGAGGCCTATTTGAGGAGGGTTTTGGGGTTTTCATAGAAAATAAAATCATAGACTGAAATTGATTGTAGAATCATTTAATTGGGATCAAAACTCAATACTGTCCAAGGTTTGATAGATTGGGGTTAAGTATTTCTTGTACTTCCTTTGTAAAAGTGGTGGTTTTTCAGCATAAAAAGGGAGGCCATAGTGGAACAGCAGGGACACAGTCCAAAACAACCGTGCCCAAGTTTTTAATATGTTGTAGAGAAGCCAAATGGATATCTAAATCTGTAATTTATTTGTCAATTGTTTTGGAAAAGTTGAGAGAAAATTGCATGGGAACAGCACTAGAGAGTTAATTGAGCAAAACTAGGCCTATAAGGAGCAATTTGGAGTTTGAAGACAAACCCACTACATAGAAGCCTAAAACCAATTGAAACACTTCAAATTAGGAACAAACAAGTGATTCAAGTCATTTGGGGCATTGGGTAAGTGATAGTTTGAGTTTTTAACTCTTTGAGCCATTTAGGTACCATTAGGCCTATTGGGTAAACCTTGTATTTCCCTTATAAATCCATATTAGTTCGGTTACCCACCACACATCTCTGCATCAGTAACTAACCAGATATTGGAAGCAAAGAACAATATTTCCTTGGTCTCGATAAGTGTTCAAATATTGGAATTGCTACAAGATACTGCAAAGGGAGCAAGTGATTTTTAGCTGTTTGGAAACCAACAAAGTCTTCTTCTTTATGTCCTATTTCAAACTAGTATAGCAGAAAGAAAAAGAAAATCAAACCTGTTTCTCCCAAAAACGTGCAAGCCAATGATGGGATCGTTATCCAGCTTGCGAGCATCAGCTGATTCGGAGGGCTCAATAGAACCAATTTTACATGAACTGTAAACAGTTCCATTTATTGGATTAAGTATTTCTACCTACATACAATGACCACATTTAAGCTTTGTAGTGAGCATAACTTCTTCACTGCATCTACAAAAATTAAACGTGCATAGCTCAGTGGGAAGCCGTGCTGTCTCCATCTCAAAAAGGTAAAATTAACAATCAGAGCAGAATGATAAAACATAGTTGAATATTTGATTACATAGGATATAGAAATTACCACTCCATGTTTTCTTCCAACTCCGAGCCTCTGCACGATTGTTTACAATGTCCAATGAGAACTAGAAGTAATGAGAAAATCCCAATAGTTCTTATCTTATATGAAGGGATACACTAATGTAAATGACTGACAAAAGTTGCCCTGCTAAGACTCGTGAACTCATCCCTAGAAAGTAAACAATAAATAGCTATAATTATCAATGAGAGGATACAATTGCTTACAGAAAACTTGAGTCCAACAGTATCTAAAAAATATGAAGAACGTGTAAGCGACCTTCTAAATTCGCAATAGAGGAAGGTATGTTATCGTATAAAACAAAATAATCATGAAATTCTTGAATGTGGTTAAAATAATAATATTTCGAAAGCCAGAAGGCAACGTGGTTTTCATAGTACATCCAAATGTTCGTATCCCAAAAAACATCACAAAGAGTTGAAATGGGTAAACAAGGTGCAGTGTGCCGCAGCATACGAGACCAAGTTCAAATTTGACAGAAGCCATACCTTCTAGGCATCGCATTCACGCCAAAAGCAATGATATTTATAAATATTTGCAATATAAATATGCAGAAGAGTATAGAGGAACACTAAACATCTTACAGGGTTTTGAGTATGAGCAGAGAGGGAAGTGGCCAAAATAGAGCGCTCAGAATCCGGCTGCCCCCATTTTTCGACAACCTCGGTATTTCCCTTTTCTCCCCGTACCTCGATTACTGCATCAACATTAATAAAGTGTCACCGAAGGAGCTCAGAAATACATTCTTATAAAGAAAAAAATGATCTTGTCACCTTTGATGAGGCCTAAAATATCAAACGAGAGTACTCTGAGCGGAGGGCAGCCTGGGCAGTCCACTGCGCTGATACGAGGCATTGCCTCAACTCAACACAAACCAGTAACTACCACACTTCTGCTCTCCAACATAGACTTCACTCAATTCCTTCTTTAACTCGTTAAATTTACTGCTGCAAATAAAATTCCACTTAAACTAATGTCCTCGGCCGTTGCGCGGTGCATGCGGAATTTTTGGATTTCCTACAACCTCGATAAGCTCCGAAATTTCTCACTGTTCCGAAGACGAGGGCGATTTTGGTCTTCGCTGTTTTGAAGCAATGAAGAGCCGAAGCTGGTTTAGGTCTAAAATCTAAGTTGGGAGTACTGCATCCCTAGTGCTCTCTCTTTGGTTTTGGATGTATTATACATTATATTCATATATAGTGGTCAATTTATAAGTAGAGCTAGTTTTAGTGATACGAGTCAATCCAAGAAGTGTTTTTTTTTCAAATAATATTGAATTTTCATATTTCATAAACTTCATAAAATATTTCACATTTCAAATTTTTAAATTTGTTTTCATTGGTCAAATGATTAAATTATTAAAATGTTATTTGTCAATTTGCATCAACATTTAGAATGGATGGGTATAATTTGAATAATAAGCTAGCAACAGTGTTGGAAATATTTTAAGTTTTTATCAATAATGATCTTTAAAAAAAAGATTTTATATAAAGAAATGATTTTTTAAAATTTATAATTTTTTATGCTTTTTAGAAATATCATTTTGTTTGATTTTATCTTTTTGTCATTATTTTATAAATATATATTATAAATTAATATAAAATTAAATAGATACAAACAATATGTTTGAAAACTATAAATTCAATGATTAGTATAAATCTTATTTTTAGGGTGCTTATGCATATCATTCTTCTCTCCAGTGTCCAAAGAACAATTTCTTGGATTTTCTTTGGGATAAAAATTCCCCTCTTGGGTTGCTCTAAACCTTTGAAAGGCTAAGTGTATCCTAGATCTATGGCTTCGCTTCCTCCCCCACACACTAATTCATCTCAATATATTGCAAGGAAAAAGTGGAAGTAGGATGAATTGTTACCCAACTTGAGCTACAATCAAACAAATTTAAAAAGGACTGTGGAGATTAAGGATGAGGGCTAGCACTTGGTTGAAGGCCAAAGGAGAAGAAAACCCCTTGTGTGTGTGTGTGTGTGTGTGTGTGTGTGTGTGTGTGTGAGAGAGAGAGAGAGAGAGTTTGGGCAATCCTTATCTCAAACAAAATTTGGGCAATCCTTATCTCAAATGACCAACCTAAATTTGCCTTGGGACCAATAAAATCCCATTAGGAAGAAGCAGTAAAATCTAAAACTCTAAGGATCCTTCTACTAAGCGACAACCTCAACATTAAGGGTTATCATCGCGGCCATTACGAAGGAATTTGGGGCAACTTTGGACTAATCATGGTGTTGATTGGACAATCTGGTTCTCAAAGGAATTTCCCTTCCCATCATGGATGAATTGTTGTAAAAGAAATGTCTTTTTTGCAAAATCGTGTGGCCTACGACCTCTACAGTACACATTGGACAATGGTTAAAGGACTCCTCGAAAGCTAGGTAAGCAAATCTAAAGGATTTTATGAGAACAAATCCACTAATCCACTAGAACACCTGTATGCAAGATCCTATCACAGAGAAGAAAAATACAAGAGAAGATAAGAGTTTGGCTCTGGAAATATGAAAGAATATATTATTAGACTAAAAGAATGAATGAAAATACAATAGATCAATCCTAATAAAGGAGATTGTAAAACTCTAAAAGGTAAATGACATTTAATAATTAATATTTAATTATTGAATGGGAATGCATGTGCATAAAGGGAAATATTAAGAAGGAAGTGAAGATAATTTAATAAAATGAAATTAAATTAATCATTTACTCTAACACTGCCTCCCCTTGAGATGAGCAACAATGTAGGAAAAAGCAAGGAAACTACAATGTTGAAAGCAAACTTCGGTCCCAAGCAACAAGGCCCGATGAGATCCCAATCACAACCAAATCTCTATGAAACAGAGAAATAGAGAAAACCCAGTGGGAAAAATCCTACTCCAAAAAGAGATAGAAAGGAAAGTACACATGATATGTCTCAAGAGACTTTCTCAAAACCATAAGTACAATGAAACCGCCCCTGATAGAGGCTTGAGACTCCATAGCGCCCCTCACCCCCCCAGAATGGTAGAACTCATGTGTCAATGATCATACCAATGTATACCAATGTGGCTCCAATCTGAAAGAAAGAAAGGCAATGGACAAGGAGGATGAAACCCCTAAATGTAAGGTGAAGTTGGAATTCCTAGTTGATGCTCAAAGGAGAACATGAGAATCCTAAAATGGAATCTCCAATGGAGGTGGGCTAACATGTGTGTTGAATCTGTCATCTGAGAGGAGATGAATGTCCTCTGATATGTCCTCAACAACTCCTCTAAGTAGCTCGATAAATGGAGCTAGAATGTCAAGCAATGTTGAAGAGTAATCATGTGCAACAAATGGAATCTAAATCGGAGATGGAGGTGTAGAAGTCATAACACTAGTCTTTGGAACAACACATAAGTTTGAGTGACCTGACTTCACCTCAACTGGCTCTCGTTGAGAGGAAGGGTGATTCTCCAGTGGTGGAGATGGTGGACCAAAATGAGAGAAAGAGTACAAATAGGAAGAATGGTCAACAATCCTTGTAGAAACAATATTGCCTGTCTCACTATCTCTGATGTGCACTGAATCATGTGTAAAGTCAATTGTCTTCCTTATCTCACTATGAGTAATCTAATAGATGGAGAGAAGGTTATAGGACAAAGATGGAACACATAGTACATCATGGAACGTGCCATCATCAATGCCAATAGAACCTTTCTCACATACAATCATAACATTGTTATTCCCCATCAAAATGTGTAGAGTAGGAGAAGCCTTAAAACAAGAGAACAAATCCTGAGAAGAGGCCATATGGTGTGAAGCACTTGAATTCAGTAACCATCCAGAAGAATGTGGAGTAGTGGTTTCACATAATGCATGACCCTTTCCCATATCTTTCCCATCTAACTGAAATGATGAAGAAGAAGAAGATTTGTGAGAAGTAGAAGGAATATAAATTTTGCTCTTCTGAAGGAGAGATGTCAAATTTGAAACATGTGTGGCATAGTCATCTAACTTCTTATCATAGCAATGTGACTCATCTTGATTGGGCTTATTGCAATAAGCACACTTTGGTCTATCTTGCTTTGATTTATCTCCCTTATGGGGAGGTGGGCCTGAAGAGAGTAGAGGACTAGAATCAATCTGAGACTCTGTAGGATGTGACTTATGTTTCTTCTCCTTCTTTCCAAAAGATGTATGAGCTACCAATGTACGAGTATGTGAACCTATGAGAGAATCCAACTGAGAGGGCTTAGCTTGTTCTTGAGTCGAACTATCACAAAAAACCTCAAATGATGGCATGGTAAATCTAGCACCCAAAGAATCCATGGTGGAATGGAAGGTAGAAGCAAAAATATGAGAATTCCCACAAAGTTTAGAAAGAATCAAGTAAATGTACTGAATGTTAGTCTTGATCTTCCCACAACCCTACATTAAAGATATTTTTTGTTTGAACTTCATCAAGAAGTTCTCAATGGAAGGAAAATGATCTAGTACAAGAGAGGTAAACTCCACCCTCAATCTAAAGTGCTCTGAACTCATTCATTGTACCAAACAAGTCATTAACCTTGGTTCACATAGCTAGAGGGGTATTGCACCCATCAAGATGAAAATGTAGAGTGTCTAATACCTGTAAAGCAATCAACCATGTTGACTCATCCATCTTTTTCATGTGTTGTGTGACCTCGAATAGCCTATGTAAAACAAGTTGCACTGCCTCTAAACAAGACCACAACCCTTTTGATTGGAGAAGTCATGTCATCAGGGATTTCCATGTGTGATATTTGTGAGGGGTCAGAAGTTCTAGACAAGAAGAGGTCTTAGCCATATTTTTTAGAAGGGGTTTTATTTTGATATAATATTGATTTAAGTAAATTATACAAAACAAAAAATAAAAAAACCCCACAATTCAATAAACTAAACCCCATAAGGTAGAAAAGATTGCTTAAAATGAGAGAGCATAGAAGCTTCACTTTAGAATCATACATATCTTTTGGAAAATAATGATGAAAATAATAGAGAATCTAGAGAGTTCTTGAGAAGAGCTTTCGAGTGCTTCTTTCAAATTGATAAACAAAGCTAAAACGAGCAAGTTGTGCCCCCCGAAATGTAGAAAGGATCATTGAACTTTGACAGAAAAAACTAGTACCAAACTAGAAAAAAAATCGCAAAAAATACCTTCACTATGACTTCTATCTTGGAATCATCTTTCTGACAATATCTTTTTTGCCCAAAAATGATATCGTATGCTCAAGTTAGAGCAAAAAGATCTCACAGTTAGATTCACATAACATCAAAACCCCTATTTCCATATAAAGAACTTCATTTTTTGAGTCGAGTTCTTTTTAGGCAATTTTTTTTCACCTACCAGGGTTGTATGACCCTTGGCACGTACTCCAAGGCACTTTTTTCCAAAAAAATGAAAGATTTTTTGTAAAAATGTGCTTGAAAGTGTGGCGATTATCAAAACTGTGAAGGTTTTCCACACTGTGTGGTTTATAAACCATTACAAGTGTAGTAACACATCATCGGTTGTCTTTATTCTTGTAGGTGGCAGTTTCAACCACCACTCCAATGCAACCTTAGGGGGGATTTGCCTTCTTTTTTTTGGCATACCAAGGTACCTATGGTCTGTTTGCTCTAACTTGAGCATACAATATCATTTTTGGGCAAACAACATATCGTTAGAAGGCTGATTTCGCGACGAACGTCATGGTGAAGGTATTTTTTGGATTTTTTATTCTCTCTAGTTGGAATTAATGAGGGGTGTTAGTGTTAATAATTTCGACGATCAGATAGTTCAATCTTGATGGTGATCCTCTAGTTTTGAGAGGGGCTTTTCCCAAACTAATATTGTTAATTAGATAGGCTCTTGTTAATTGCTCGTGCATGATTGGTGATGACTAAAACTCTTCACCATAATTTGCTCCTATTAAAGGTGGTTTCAATTTGTCTAAATCATGTATAATGTAATCATTGTTATCAATGAGAAATTGCATGCAAGAACCTATCACAAAGAAGAAAAAGACAAGAGAAGGTAAGGGTTTGGCTCTAAAAATACGAAAGCATATATTATTAGACTAAAAGAATGAATGAAAGTACCATAGATCAATCCTAATAAAGGAGATCATAAAACCCTAAAAGGTAAATGACATTTAATAATTAATATTTAATTATTAAATGGGAATGCATGTGCATAAAGGGAAATATTAGGAAGGGAGTAAAGGTAATTGAATGAGTAAAGGTAATTTAATAAGAAATTAAATTAAATTAATCCTTTACTCTAACAATATCTATCCTTGAAAAGGACTTCTTGTTTATTGGCTGCAAATATATGGCATTAAGGAACAATTTATTGGATGGAAACCCCATCTTCTTTTAGGGTTGCCATTTTAAAAATGAGTTGACACCAAACTTTGATTTTAATAATTTTTGCAATATAAAAGTGTTGAGATCTGTAATGATCCCAAATCTTCTTGTAGAGTTATTTTATGGTCATATTTATGGATTGGAGATTTATTAGGAGGTTTTAAAGACATTGAAGAAGACTTTACTTCTTGTTTGAATGTCAAAAACTTAGTTAACCTAGAACTGGGGTTAGAGAAATTTAAACTGATTAGACTTATCACCAATCAATCAATTTACCATATTTAATCAAAACTATTCTTAGGTGATATTAAAAGAAGAATCACTCTTAGCTGACCAAACCTTACAAACTTGAGAAAGGGTTCTCATTCCCAAAAATCTAATAAATTTCTATCGAGTCAAAGTAATTTTGAAAAAAAAAAAAAAAACTATTCAAATCAATGTGAATGGAGGACGACTCACTATAACACAAATTAATTTTATCCCTCTTGCAAATGTAACAAACAAAAATACTAAAATAATTATAGTTCTCAATTTTGAAGAGGACAAAACTATTGAAGAAGAGGAGATGAGGAACCGTGACTTAATGGATGATAGCAGTAGCCTCAACTTTATTGACAATGAAGAGAATTATTCTCCAAGTAATCAAATATATGGAGGGTTATCAAGAGTGTTTGGCAATTGGCCATTGCATTTTGCCTCAATTAACTAATAATAAAGTTGGCAATCTTCTTGAGAACTTAGAAATTGACAACTTCCCCCAACTGTCAATGGACATATAGATACTAATCCTAAGGACGGGAATAGGGAAGAGGTGGATGAATATTTTGTTGGGACTCAAAAATGCAAGAAGATTTTGAGTACCATATTGAAAAAGTTTTCTAGAAATGCTCCTATAAAACATTTTTGTGCATGTACTTGGTTGTCATTTTGAGACCTATAATGAGTATCAAGTGTTCCATACCTTTCATTTAGAACATGGATGTTGAAACTCTTAGTCATTTCATGAGATGTCATTTGGAGCATTTCTCAAATCTATATTTTTTGCCTACGTCAAATAGTGTTTGAAAGGTTAATTTCCATTTGAATATCTTGTACCTAGTTACGTTTCATGATCCATCACTTTGGGAATATTTAGCACACAAATCAAAGAACCTATATTTCAATTTTTAAGTCATTATGACATGCATTGATAGGGTTTTTAAGTTTCCCAAAGTTGGTTGTTAGTTGTTGTTTTGTTGATGCACTTTATCCAGAATTTTGGCAAGCCCTGTTTGACCAACTATAACTTTGACCTAGCTGACCAAAATATGAAAATTCCTACATTGTTTCATTCTAGCGATCAAATACAAGTTATGTTTCAAATTTGAGCTTATAATGAATCTGTTTGATCAATTTTTAAACGTGATTATGTTTGCAATTTCTAACATGTTGATGTAGATCAATTTTGCAGACTAATTGGTAGCCCTGTTCGAGATGTTATAACTTTGAATCTATGGTAGATGAGCCCAAACCAATTGCACCATTGTCTTCTACTCTGAAACAAGTATGCTAATTTTCAAGTCTTGACTAATCTATTTGTACACTTTCCTAGATCCATTCTATATGCAAAAATCTTTGTTTTTCCAAGTTATCCAGTTCTGCAAATTTTGAAAGCCTACTTTGACAACTTGCCAATCATTCCCAGTTATTTTTCATAAGCCAAAAGTCTGCCTTGGCACTCTCCATATAGGAAAGAATAAATTCCCTAGGTTTCAAGTCTCTAAATGACCATTTGACACATTTTCAAAGTCAAAACCAAATACAATTATTTGTTTCTAACATGTTCACTTGCAGGACAGTTTGAAGTGGGCAACTTTGAAAGTTTATAACTTTCGACCCTAATGTTGTCATGAGATGAAATCTTGCAAGGTGAGAGTATCTAGACCAGAGAACATGAATGCCAAGTGTCAAACCCTAGTTACTTAATTTTGTCATCTTTTAAAGCCTGTTTTGAGGCCTCCGTATACAAAGGTGACACTTGTCAGAAAAGATTTAAAAATGAGTTTTTAGTGATCAACTAGTGATCCAAATTGATTTTAATGAATGAAATGAGCTTAGTGGATCAATTTGAGGGATGAGGTGTTTGAGTTCAAACAAAACTCAGCTGGACCCACTTTGGGGCTTGACTGATTTCTTTAGACTAATAAGACATGGTGGGGTTTGAAGATGTTTTAAAAATGGTGTAATGATTCATATCATTATAATATATCACATAATGCACATGTCATTGTTTGAGATCAAATAAGTGTGCGGGGTATCCACACGATGAATCATAAAGAATTTGAACATATCAAAGGTGATCCAATCTTTGTGATAAATCAAATATAAAATGTTCATTGATTCATATGTCTTAAATTAAAAGACATAAAGATGTAAGGTTTTTCCTTGGCATTAAAAAGAATTGAAAAGAAGACATTTTGTAATAGAGGATATGTACAAAAGGATGTTTCATGCAAGCCTGAATGGAATTGAGCTCGTAATATTACTAGGCAGATGAAGCCTTGACATTAAGCATGGATCAGACACAATGGATCAATTTCTCTCATTGCAGGTGTGTGTCTAAATGGGAAGTCTTATGTTTTGATCGACTCATGTTTAGCAAAAAAGCAATGGTGATTCGTTTCATTGAGAATCAGTGTTTCAAGTTTGAAGGTCTTGTCTTGACCAAGCAGATGCAAGCTGCAACCATGCATACAGTGGGTAGTGAATGCCAAACGGGAGGTATCCAATGCACGTATCATCAGTCGAGATCAAATGTTGAAATGTACTAAGCAATAGAGGAGGGATGTAAAATATGTGCAGGAGTTCTTAAAGCTTATGCAAGTGATTTCCACCTACAAAAATAGGTCGTTTTGTGAAATTGTCGCTTTGAACCTTTTCATGAGAATAACTATATTTTAAGTTCCTTATCAGTGGGATAGAACCCAAATGAATGGTGGCATAGGTGCACACATCGATGGTGCTAAATGAATGGATTATTTTGGTTGTCCTCCGCTCCAGCATTCAAATCCTCCATTAATTGAAATTCCTTCATCTTCTGCTGAGAATTGTACAAGAAAATAAATGGATTTTTCATTTTAACTTTAAGTGAAACCTGATATGTAGATTGTGGGCGCCATAATTTGTTTGCAAAAGAGAAATGTCACGCCATGCATCATTTACAAGCCTGTGTTTGCAAGTTTGGTCATACATTTTGGAAGAGCCAAAGTCAATTGGGAGCTTGGAGCTAGCAAAATACCCAATTATATGTACGAGTTAAAACCAATGACGGTGTACATGGGCGTTGCCTTGTCTATCGCAAATACTAAGTGGGCGAGTTTTCTTTGTCCCCTTGGCATTGTAAGAGAATGTGGAACTGACAATTGAACTGGGAACCCCACCTTGTGTGACAAGAAAATGTTTCTTCGTAGTCGCGGTTAATATCTAGATACGCAAGAAGAAAATTGTGTCTTCATCACAATGAACAACACCAAATTAAATAGATATCCTTGTAAAGAAGAAGGTTTAATAAGTCTAGACTAAGGAATGTGGTGTTTCAAACCAATGAAATCTAGCATGTGCACACTTTATTCTTTTGCAAATTTGGTGTGTGTACATGTAAGCGAAACCTTTGAGATTTGTTTAATGGGCATTAGATTTCCAAGCTTCAGCGATGGACTATTTCTTGTGCAAAAGCATGCAAGCATAAATGGTGACGTGGTTGCCCCTTCTGTAGTGGTTGGGTGTCATTCAGTAATAGTCATTATGCTTTGACTTTGAGGGTTTGATTGGACAACATTTTCCATGACTTAGTGCTAGAATGCGATCTAGTTTTGTCATAGGGGGCAGGGGTAGTGCTTAAAGCAATGGAATTTTGATATGGAACATAAATTCTATGAAAGAAAAGGGGCGACTAAACATCTCACAATGAGTAGGATGATTATTTTCAACATGCATGTTATGCATAGGGATGGGAAATTCCTATGATGAATGCACTTGATTGCACATCTTGGGCCAACTATAAGGCATAACTCCTTCTTCACTTCAAGCTTTGTGACACCTAGGTGGGTTAACCTTGAGGTTCTAATATATGGAACCTATCAACAATAGATGAACATAAAATCTGAACCTATTAACAATAGATGAACCCTTATATCTTCTGATACTTATGCAATAACATAGGAATGAAATAGCTACAAATCATAACCTATGAACCCATAAGCTAAGTGAGGGTTAATTCCTTTCAGCCCATTACAAAACATGAAGAACTGAACTGATTCCATTGAAATGATTTGTGCAAATGACCTTCATCTCAGCTTGCGTCTAATTTAGTGATCAATACCTTATCCATTGCAACATAGAGTCACTACCAATAGGATGACCTAACTTGATTGCCTTATAATTAAGTTTATCAACTGAAATCCCCAAACTCCATTCTTACTAGCATCCCCTCCATAAACCCAGAACCCCTATCAAATCATTGAAGCATTTACTCAACTCCTTGAATTAAAAGCAATAACATATTTGACACATAACTCATCCAAGTTGTCTTAAATTAAATGAACCTTATTCATTCAATCACAAAGTTAACAACATATGAAGTATTAGGAGACAGAATAAGAGAACACAGTTAATTCATTGTAAATCCCTTTTTGTATTCATCCTTGGAAAGACTAAATACATTAATTGGTAACACCAAATGAAACTCAAGATATGTCACATGATCTATCATCAATTTTTAGTATCTCAGAGAAACAATACATGAAATGAAACTAGAAACTTGCACAAGAATGGATGTGTGGCCTTCATAGCTAGAGCTCTGCTCAATAGACTGGAAGTAAAACCAACCAACAACCCTAGTATCACAGTAAAAACTAGAACCCTTACAATAGATGAGAAAGAGAAAGATATAGACAAGGAATAAATTCTCGAATATGCTCTACAACCGCCATGTGTAAAACATCTTTCTAATCTCTCCCATCAACTAGCAAATCAAATCCTCGCTCATTTTGCCTCCAAAGTTGAAAATATCTTCAACACTTGATGAAAAATATAACTAATTTGGCAAGAAACAACAATTACCAAATTTTCCACCAAATATACATCAAATTGTTTGTTAGAAGCCAAATACTTCAACTAGGATCAAA
Organism: Cupressus sempervirens; assembly: GCA_028749045.1. Lineage (NCBI taxonomy): Eukaryota > Viridiplantae > Streptophyta > Pinopsida > Cupressales > Cupressaceae > Cupressus > Cupressus sempervirens. The sequence continues at coordinate 638,480,453 of CM053789.1, read as the reverse complement.
ATATCACATACTGGAGCAATCAAACATGCCAAGTGTCACCACAATTGATATTTGCAATTAAAACACCTATCAAAAACCATGGATTCATAAGAATTAAAAATCTCCCTATAGCATGCACCAGTGACCACCTCAAAAAATAACTCCAAAATTGGAAAGTTTGTCTTCTACCGATTCCAACAGTATATTGGAGTCCATATTTTGGGCAAAAAATTGCCCCTTGGTAGTCGTTCAAAGTTCTAGGCTCCAACTTCAGTTTTGCACATTAAAATGCAAAATATTTAAAGAAATTAAAAACTCTAGAGTATAAACTATAGGTTTCAAATTTATAACTTTGAATTTTTTTGATATGAAAGTCCATTTTAAATAAATGAATAAAATATTAAAAATAATATTTTATTCTTCCTAAATCCACCTGGGTGCCAGATGTGTGCCACGTGGCACCATACCGTTGGTCTAACCTCGACACCTCATTGCCACGTGTCATTGCTCGATTCACCCACACTGCCACATCAGTTCCAAGTCATCCACCACATCAACACCAATTCAACATGCCACCTTAGTTGGTCGCCATGTCACTATGCTTATCAATTGTGCATCTTTGTTTGGTGACATAGCGACCATCGCTTGATCATCCATGTGTCATCATCTTATGATCCACAAATTTCCATGTCATTATTGATGTTAGCATCTTATTTGGCACGTTTATTCAAAATTTGTTTATTCCTCCGGTTGACCACGAGTGGGGCCCTTGCGCATGAGCCCTGCCTTATAAAAGGTGTTGTCTTTTAAGACAACAAACAATGCATGTAAAGGAGTATTTAAAAATTTGGAAGAACCACATCACAATGCATGTGGGATATTGGGTTATGACTATTTTTTTCCCCTGCTCCCAGTTTTTTCTACATTTTGGACCTCCATGCCATAAGTTGCCCCTACCACACTTGCTCTTCTTTATACATGGATGTGGGAGGGGTTTTTATCTTTCATAGTGTTGTTGACTCCTCTCCTTCCTTGGCACTGCTACTTGGAGTGTATGGTACGCATTTGTGGACTATAGTTGGATTCCATTTCACTTGCCATGAGATGTTACAAGTTGTGCCCTCCTCATACCTGGAGGCCCTACATTCTTACTTGCCCATGAACATTGTGTAGAGCTCAAATACATATCGTTGCCTCTGTCTAAATCCTCTGCCTCGACCATGGAGTTTGTAGATATCTTTCAATGCTCCAACATGGGGTGCTCTATTATCGTTGTCATCCTCCTTTGCACATGTAATGTTGTACCATGCTCCCTTAATGATGTGGGCTTGGGTGGAGCACTCTTCACCAGCCGTGGATGCTCCATCCTTCAATTCCTTTACACATGGGCTATTCTGCCCTTACAACTTGAATATGCTCTCTTGTGGCATCTGCATGAATTTGCTTCCTCACTTGCACCAACAGTCAGTACTAGAGGTTGTTCAAATAATTGAAAGCTTTGTCTTCCTCTGCTAAACTAGTCATGCTTTTCACAAAGTGCCATGATGTGTTTGTGGTTGTCTTTTGCCGCACTCATCATAATTGCCATAGGAGTGATATGTTGTTTTCAATAAGTTTTATAGTAAAGAAACTCTCTTGCCTACAAATCTCTAATAAGTCCCTCCAACAAAGTCCAACCACAATAAGGAAGCATTGCTACAAGAAGAGAATGGCTTGTCTCTTTGTCAATCAATCCAAGAGGATAAACTTCTCCTAACTCTAGTAATCCCTCAATACCCTAGATAGCAGCTTGAACTGCATACTTTATGTTCTTTGAAAGATCTAGTCCAAGAGGAACATGGAACTCATTCAAAGATCTTTCATCATAAAAGTCTTGATGATATTGACTACTTAAAGAGTGCCATTCATTTTTTTAGGCCAAGATAAGTTCTAAAATTGCAACTTGGTACCAACTCAACTTCTCTCTTGGACATTCAAGTATTTCTCTTTATGTTTGCTACTTATGTAATATCCAATGCACCTTCAATCTTGAGTGATAGTTTGTGTGCTAAATGTTCTAAATGATCATGACCATTATGTCTTGTGAAGACATTTTTTTTACTCCGCGAGTGTGATTTTACAATCTGGTAAAATCGGTCAGGCCCCAAAGTGTGTTCGGCTAAAAAAAAATTCATTTCCAAACAATTGATCCTTCAAACTAATCCCTTAATCATTTGATATTCATTGAAAACCATTTGACCACTAAACCATCCATTAAAACTGGTTTTCTAACTTCTCTTGCAAACTATCAGTTTCATGCCAATAGGTCCTTTGACTGGCTTCAAAGCCTAATCCAAACACCTGACCAGGCTCTAAAATCAAACATATTGATTCTTTATTCAACATTCTCTTACCTTGTTGAATCTCATCTCATGACGAGTTCTCAATCAAAAGATATTGACTATTGAAGTTGATCATTTAAAACTGCCCGCAAACAAACATGTCAGAAAACAATAAATTCTGTTATGTTTCGGCTTTGAAAATAGGGCAAACTAACACTTGGGGGCATAGAAAGCAGAGCATTAGTTCACTGGCGTGAGGAGAATATAATTTTGGAATTAGGGTTCATGATGAATAATTGGGCATGTTTGGTGAACGGTCAAAGTAAGCTACTCAAATTTGCAGGACTGAAAACACTAGTAGAAAGGTGGTTTTTGCAAACAGAATGGACTTGGGAAAGTGTGCAGACAGATTCATCAAGATTCAAAAATTGGCACACTTAAAGTATTTTCAGAGGAGAGCACAATGATACAATCCATTCGATCTCACCTATCACGAATTTATAACTATGACATCCTGAATAGGGGTATCGACCAATCTACATTTACTGATACCAGTAAAACTTTACAAATTGCATTTGGAATCGCATTCGAACACTTATCAAACAAATTCTTCATAAGCTCAAAATTGAAACATAGTAAGTCTCTAACCTCTAAAATGCAACACGGAAGGAATTTTCTCATTTCAGTCAACTAGGTCAAAGTTATAACAAGTCAAATAGGGCCTCCCAGAATTCTGAACAATTAGTATCAACATGACAACAATAAATGACCAACTTTGTAGGATTCAAAACCTAGTCAAAACATATCGAAACGACTCAAAATCTGAAACATTGGTTCTCTGATATGGACACTAAACATCCCCAAAGTAGCAAGTCATGAAACATTATTGGGTGCGATATATTCAATTGCAAACATGGTCTCCTGTCGCTATTTGACACTACGCAAAAATGCAAATTTGGACATTACTCAAAATAGAACTTCACGAAATGACTTAGAATGGAAATTTATCATCATGGGATGAATGGATATATTGAATGCAAGGTGTTAGAAGCATTGAACACCTCTTAGGCCTCGAATGGATAGTCGGGTACACATGCATCAAAGAGCACTTATAGGGCTTGATTTTTAGGATGGTACTCAAAAGCAGGGCTTCAATTTGGAGTCCCAACAGGGTCTTTGATTTTTGAGTCTCATTACCATTGTACATGACTAGTAGAAAAGATTTTAATGAAAAGATGTTTAGATTTGGTTCTCTTCAATGTGTTAATCAATTAAGTTTTAGGATGAAATGAAGCAAGGTTTCTTTCTTCCATTGTCTTGTTATGAGATAGTCACTTGTCTTTCATGGTTCAATTTAAGGGATTGATTCAATTTGTTTGATAGATATTAGGGATTTTATGGTATAACAAAAGGATTTGATAAGTAGGCTAAAGTAGAACTGCTTTTGTGAGGTATTGCAAGGCATTAGTTCATAGATTTGGAGTTGTTTCATAAGTTGTTAAACAATGGTTTATTCTTCTTGATTCCAAGCCCTAATTGGTAAGGCACTAATCTCAACTAGATGATGTACATATTCTTATTATTTAATTCATGGATCTTGTTGCAATATTTTATCAAAGTGATCATTTCCCTTTCTTGTTTGTAGAGCTGAAAGGAAGGCCCTCACTTAGCTTGTGAATTCATAGGTTTTGTAACTAGCTATTGCATACCTATTGTATTACATAAGTGTAGAAGAATCAAGGTATTATCTGCTTTGTTTAGATTTGGATCTATGTTCTTGCATTGGTGACATTGATGAATCTAAGGTCTACCCACCTAGGTCTTCTAGAACCTAAAGTGTAAAAGGACAATAGCCTTGTTAGTTTGCCTAGGTTCTATTCAAATGCATCCATCATACTAATTAGCTACCCTTAGATGTATTTTGTTTCATCTTCCTAGTTAATTAAACACAGTTAAATTAGGGGCCAACATATTCCTCTTCCAAATATGGTGGCATGGACATCCAACAATTTAATAATAATCTAATTGATGATCTTATAAACACCTCCAGTGGTGAAATTATTGATGTCAATGAACTTGTAAAAGTAATTATTGGTGGATAAAAATCCAGAATTTGGAGTAGAAAGCTATAAGGGGGATGGTTTGATGAAAGAATGTATAACTATGGTTAATCAAGAAAACATGATCAATGTTGATCAAATAGAGGGAGACTTGGATACCCTAGATTGTGCTAGAGAATTCACAAAAAAGAGGTGGAAAGTCATTATCTAAATTAAGAAGTAAAGATGATAAGGCCAGGGGTTAAACCAAAATGACTACCATCTCTTATGTAGAATATGAGAATATCATTCCCAATGAGCCATGAGACTTATAATATGGAATGTTAGGGGCTCGACACTCCTAAAAAACAACATTTAATCAAGCATTGTATAACTAGCTCCAAAGTTGATTATTATGCATTCAAGAAACTAAGTTAGATTACAATGAAGTTTCAAAATTGAAGAAAAAGTTAGTACTTAAAGAAGTCATTGATAGATCATCCAAAGGCACATCTAGTGGGTTTTCCATTATCTGGGACCCAAGGGATATATTCCTTCAAATATATGGGATTCAAAACAACTAGATAAGTTACCAAGTAACAAGTATTAGAAGAAACCTAAATTTTATTTTGATTAATGTATATGGTCCTACACAAAGTATTGATAAAAAAGGATCTAAACTAAGAAGAGTTATTACATATAGTTTTCCCTAACTAAACATCTATAATTGGGGGTGACTATAATGCCATCCCTATCAATTTTGAAATATGGGAAGGATGTCAAAAAATCTCCCAAGCTACCATTGATTTCAATAATTGGGTTAACATATCACCTCGTGTGGAAATTGACACTAAGGATAAGACCTAAACTTGTTATAACAAAAGAAATGGTTTTAGTTACATTGCCAAAAAACTTGATAGATTCTACCTTCAAGGAAGCATGACTGAATTCAACTCCACATTGAAATCACATAAATTACTCATATGAAGTTCAAACCATTACCCATTCCTATAAAAAATTATGGAAGATAGGGGCCTAAAGAGATACCCATTCAAATTTCAATAAATATGGCTAAAATATGATTTTATGTTATCCCTAATTGGGGAAAGGTAGATTGAGGTTGAGATCTCAAACTCTAAAATTTATCGGATGGTAAACAAGTTAAAGATGATCAAAGTCAAATTAGAACAATGACAAAAAGACCACTTTGGTAACATTTTCAAAACTAAAGAAGAACTAGAAATCTAATTAGATGAAGTAAACTCAAAATTATTTAAGTCAAGCACATATGAAAATCTATATTTAAGGGAGAAAGAATTAATTCCAAAATATGAAGATATTCTAGCCAAGGAAGAGGTGTTTTGGAGACAAAAGTCTTGGGAAACATGGTTAGAAGAAGGAAACAAAAATAAGAAGTTCTCGCACAACAACACCAACAGAAAAGATTAGTAAACTGACTCACTAAAATTAAAAGTATGAAAGGAATAACTCTAGAAGATCCCAAAGGTATTGCTTCTGAGGTTGGTAGCTTCTTTAAAAATATTCTTAATAATTGGAATGGATCATAGAAAACTAACTAGGAAATTTTTTTGGCAAACATACCAAAGTAAAACAAAGCCTTAATGCCAATTTTTTCTTAGGAGGAAATTGAAGTTTCCTTAAGGCAAATGAACCCAGATAAATCCTTTAGACATTATGGGTTTCCAAAAATTTTCCCCCAAAATGTTGGAATTTCATGGCAGATGAGGTAATATGGGGCCCTAGTAGGGGTGAGAAACTTAGGTAGTCTGCTTAATATAATGCATTTCTCTCCCTTATTCCCAAAAAGGATAGTTTGGAAGGCTTTAACGATTTCATACCCATTGCACTTTGTAATATACTATATAAATTATTAACTAAAATTATAAAAAATAGGGTTCAAAATCTTCTCCCCTCCCTGGTTAGTGAGGAATAAATAGAGTTTGTTCTAGGGAGATCTCTATATGATGGAGTAATCAATTCTCAAGATGCAATGAATTCTCTAAATAAAAATGATTACCTTGGTATACTAATTAAGTTAGATATTCAGAATACATATGGCAAAGTAAATTGGTGATTCCTTTCCAAATTCTTGAAAGCCTTTGGATTTTCAAAGTCTTGGACGGATCTTAAATTTGAATTTTTTCTCTCTCCAAATATTTCTATCTTAGTAAATGGATCTCGAGATGGCTTCTTCCCTATTTCTACAAAACTTGGCCAAGAGGACCCCATATCCCCTTTCTATTTATATTAATCTTCGAAGCCCTTAAAATATCCTTAACTAAACTAAGAGGGATCCATAGAAGGTCAGAATATAACTAGTGTAATGGAGCCTACCAACTGTAGACACCTAAATACATAATTAAATCTAGTCATCTTTTAAAGAATACTTTAATTTAATATTTAATTATTGTAACGTTATCCTCGAATTTATTTATTTATTTCAATTATAGTACGATTAATAAATTAAATGGCAACCAATAGTCTAATTTATTAATTAAACCTCCCTTTCCTCTATTAAATTAAATAAATTCATAACTCATTTAATTTAAATCCAAAACCCCTCTCTATTTAAGTAATTTAATTAATTAAATCCATCCAACCACAAACTAACCCTTCAACCCAATAGTTAGCCAAACTCAATCCATGCACCAATAATTCCCCATTTAATTAAATAATTCATTTATTTAATTAAGCTCACCCACCAACCTTATCTCTAAAAAATCCATCCACCTCCCACATCATCTAGTCAACTAAGCCACCTCGCCCACCTTAATTGAAACACATCACCTCCTCTTCCATGTCTCAAATAACCCTCTAGATAACTTTCATGAATCAAGACATGGTTATTCCCTCTGATTTAAGCTCAAGTCCACTCTCCTACCACATCTCCCTCTCCTGCCTCTAAACACAAAAGTCCTTCTCTTACACCTATCGTAGACAACTCAACCCTATCTCACACCTCACTTAATTAACTATCCATCAAAAAATATTATCTCATCCTCGCCTAATTGCCTATAAATTGAACCATTTTCTCATCACAAATAATCCACCTTCTGAGTAGAATTACTATATTGATTTGAGAGCTAATAGATTTCAAAGCACTATTGATATTATTCAGATTTTTTTTACATTCATCCACAATCCATCCATTGTTGAAGCATCAAGCACACTATTGACCACACATCCATAATCATGACCATATCCACACATCAAAGAGGCTATACAGAGGTATTCAAGTTTGCATTATGTGTATTTGGTTTCCTTTCTGGTTTATCACATTTGTTGCTTTGTTATTAGTCTATGGATGTTTAATTTTGGTTTCATATCCTTGGCATACTAGTTGTATCGCATACATCACCCACTATTTTTTTTTTATGATACTATGTTGTATTGGCATGGAGACATCAATGAAGCTAAATAATATAATAAATCCCTAGATATGTGATCTAGGGCTTTTGGAGAATTATTTAGTTAGGAGAAATCTAAAATCTTCTTTATTAATACTAAGAAAAGTATGGAAATTGAAATTTTCAAGATTCTAAATTTCAAAAGTGGAAGCTTTCCCTATAGATATTTGGGGTTACCTTTTTATACTAGAAGTAGATCAAATGAAACTTTGGGATGAAATGCTTTGCTGATTCAAAAAATGCACTAAATACTAGAAGCTAAAATAGATCTCCATTGTTGGTAGAGCCACAATGCTAAAATATGTCCTTTTGACTATGCTAATATATCGACTTCCATGCATCAATCTCCCCAACTTGGAAAGGGAGATCATTAACAAACTCCTAAAAAATTTCTAAGGAACTATTAGTAATCAAAGTCAACACCTTGTAACTAAGAGGGGCTCAGGGGGCTAAATCAACTGTGAGAGATAATTGCAAAATTAAAAGTTCTTAAATTGATCACTAAACATAAATATAACAATGCATACTAATATGAAAGTCAACATCATAACACAAGGATTTTTATTCTCAAGGAAAACCATATTTAGGGAAAAACCTTGGTGGGGACGATACCCACAAGATCATTCACGAATATGAAAATATCTCTTTTAGAGGACTTAACCCTATTAGGATTCAATAGAATACATTTAGTACATATGTCCATGTTAAAGGATTGAAACCTTGTTAAAAGGTTCCAACCCTGTTAGGAGTTATTAAGAATAAAAGGCTCGTTGCCCAAAGGGAGAAGGTTAAATCAACCTTCAAAAGACTTAGTGTCTAATAGAGTAAATTTTAAAGTCACATTGGTTGAATTGGTTGATTGACAACTTGATTTCCTTTATAGTTCCATTGAAGTTAGCAATGATAACAGATTCTTCTCATACCTCTTTCCAAAGCATCGAGCAATCCTTCAACTATTCTTCAATGTCCAACATCAATGTTTTCATAGTTAATAGTCATTTCATTCCGTACATTATAAATGAGGAAATTTCTTTCCTTCAATAAAGTTACAACCAAGTAATTAAGTTGACCTAGTAGGACTTTACTAATGCATAAATAAATGAATAAAATCATGCCAAGATATACATCCCTTCTCAAGAAAATACACAACAATTAGTATTCATAAGATACATGTCAAAATCCATAATCAACACTCATCGCATTAATTAAGATGTTACATTATCTTGTCATCTCCTAAAATAATATTCCAAATGTTGCACGCTATAAATCAATCTAGCATGAACCAAATGGCTAGGTCTCCTACCATGCTCTATATCACAAACTTCAAGTCCCTCTCGCAATCGTGTTATACTCAAAACACTATGATTACTTCTAGAATAACTCCTTGTCACTAGCCTAAGACCAATCTTCAACAAATCAACTATAACTCACTCAAATCAACACACTAATAGCCACAATTGTAGACATGAGGTTACACTTAGGCCTATTGTACATAGTCTATACTATGTTGATCAATAGCTTGTAATATGTAGAATTTGAGTATGTCTAACCTTATTCTAAAATTACAAACGATGTGTTTTAATCAATTTTACCAAATCTGAAACATGTAATCAAAATACAAAACAACCATAGAAAGATAATCATGCATAATAACACCAAATATCTTTATCGGGGAATCCCTTGATGAGAGGGAAAACCTTGGTGGGAATGATGCCCACAAGATGATGTAATAATATAGAAGTTCCTTGTGAAAGGTTAGACTTTGTTAGGAGCCAATGAAATAGAATAAATATATATGATTCCCTATTAGCAAACTTTGAATGCTTGTCAGGAGATTCCAACCCCATTAGGATTTGTGCCAACTCTGTTAGAAGCTGAAAGGAAGACAAATGAACCCACTATCCAAATTGCTTCAAAATTTTCTTCACTAAAAAGTCTCTAGGCTAACATATCCAAGTGCATGAACTAAATAAACAAAAAATCCTTTGCTAATACATTTCCTTCAAAGTTCACAATAAATCGTCAAAATCAATATCTACTATGATCTTAGCCCATTTGCATTCAAGCTCTGATATATGATAACCATCTACACTAGACATGTAATAGCAAGAAAAATAAACTTTCCTTTATACCAACTCCTAAAACAAGTATTGAGTCAACCTTGAGGCTTTCTCAATTTACAATGGATAGTATAGGACCACATTAAGATATTACATTTACACATTTCATTACAAATAACACTTTTCATAGTGATATTAACAATAATTGGCCTCGTAGGAACAACACGTTGAATAGTCTTCACAAATCTTCACAAAATGATCATATGACTCCACCACATTACCCAAACCATCCTAAACATGTCATATACCATAGTTCAAGCTTGTTGAATGATCTTCAACCTCACCCAAAAGATACAACAGAATTATTAGGGCTCACTTACCAAAAACTCGCTCTAAGAATAGTCTTCACAAAAACTTATGTAACACATGCAAATCTTTTTAACCCTTTCCACAAACATAGACACAACATCACAACACATTCCTAGATTCTCTTCTAAATATGCAAAACATAACTCTCTAACCATGAACCTCATCGAATGAATTCTAGTTGAACTATCTAGAAAATTGATATGTTGACTACAATAAAAAACATAGACACGAATGCAACACATAAGCACTCAATCATATATATGAAATACTAACAATCTACCCCACACAAAAACATGAAGCATTCATGCTTAACAAATTCTTCTCATTTAGGTATCCTTTTAGATGATGATTAGGGATCATTCAACATTGCGCCATTTTTTGGGTGGAAAAAAACTTCTAATGGCAACACAAGATTCTTCAATGAACCTAATGTATCATTATTGAAAGCTAACTATCAATAAAATTCAACTCTTAATCTTAATCATGGGTTAGATCATGAACAAAAAAGCATTGAGAATGGCAAGAATCTTATTGAAGCATTTGGTTTTGAGTGTCATCCTTTGTCTATTGGCATTATTGATGTAGATGTCTTCAAGATTTGTTAGAATATTGTATAATGTCTTGAAGAATGTGTTTGATGATGATTGAAGAAATTATCGTCTTTTCATTGATGTAAACTTGATAGTGTGTATTGAATTATTTATTGGCAAGAGCTTAACTTTCTATGCAGGTGACAAATCTAGTATGTGGTTGATTTGTATGACATGCCAGTGTGCATGATTGGTGTAGTAAAATAATGTTTATATCTAGTGGCTAGGTTTATAATTTCTTGTACTACAAATTATATTTGAGTGAGTTATAAGAGATTGAAGTAAAATAGTCTTATCGGGTTGGTCGGTTTATGACAGTTAGTGAAGATTTGATTGGTTTCTCAAATCAATTTTTTTTCTAGTCATAAAACTCATTATTTATGAAGGTAACTGTGTTCTTTTTATCAATTCCAAAGTTATATGGTTTATTTTTTTTAGAAGAAGTTGTATTTTGGATTGATTGAATAGAGTTCAAGAAGTAAAGTAAAGAATGTGTTGAATGTTTAAGTTTGATCATGAACTAGTAATATGCAGGCCATTTCTGGTAGATCTTTCGAATTGAAAAGATGGTTGATGATATGGAAATGACATGGAAGCAAAAAAAAAAAAGAATGATCAGTTATACATCAAAGATTATGAATAAATTACTTGGAATTGTGTTTTTTCTTTGGAAAAACTAAAAAAGCAAGATGTTTGATGTTTGATTGATGCGCAATGGAAGATATTGGTCGTGTAGTAACAAATAATGATAAATTGGGCTTGTATATCACATTTTAGACAAATGTTATTGAATTTTCATTAGTAAAGATTTTAGGGTTAGGATGTCTTAATGATGCAAAGTATATGTATATGGCAGTGAGTTATTTTGTAAGTGTGTGTGGAAGAGGAGTTATTAGCTAAAGGATAAGTGAACTATAAGAGATGTGTGATCAGGATGATAGTTGAATGTCTATAAGGAGGAGGAGATTATGAACTTAAAAGGATATACAAAACAAAATGTGAAGTGTTATTTGCTGATTATTTCACTTGGTTAATCCTAACGTGTTGAGAAGTTAAAGAACTCTAACAAAGTTACTTTTAATAGGGTGAGCAAGATCTAAAATTAATTATTTTAAATAGGCATATCATTAATATGAGTTATAAATAATCCAATGAGGTTACTCTTAATAGGGTAAGGCTTGTAAAGAGTTAGAGGTTGTATGCTATGATTTAGTATTGCAAAGGAACATTAAGCATATGATAACATTCACAAAACTATACCAAAACAATACTTATAAATTGACCTACACATGCAACCAAATGAATAAAGAAGGAAACCTCACTCCTTCAATGGTTCAAATTTAGATAATTTTTCCAAGGCTTAGATGTGTGCTCAAATGATAGACTTCAATATTGAAAGAGATTCAAATGATGAAACAAGTAATTTATTTGTGGAGGAAAATTGGCATTATAAAGATAGCTTGGTAATTTTTAGACTCTCAAACTAGCATTATACCTTTGTAATAGAAGATGGACATATTTGTGAAGAGTGAAGGGTTCAATTTATAGGCACAATGGAGAGGAAATATATGGTCAAGAAGCAAATGTGAGGAGTGAAAAGGATGCAAGGAAAGGGAAGCACATGGATTGTGCTTTCTAAAATGCATAGCCTTGTGATAAGTATTACAAGGAGAATGCATATGAGATGATTAGGGTTTTGGAGGGAATGTGACCATTTTAAGGATTGCAAAGGGGACAAAGGAGTAATGAGGGGGATATAGTGTATGAGAGTGTGTAAAAGCATTTAAGGAAGACTTCAGTGCGTTTGGGCTGGGATGTGAGAGATGTGACATGAGTTGACTTGGATTTGGATTTCTTAATTATCATGCTTAGGGTTGCACAAATTATTAGGGTGAGGTTAGGTTTAAATTAGTGCATTATTAGGATGTAAACTATGCATGTTAGAGAAATACAAGTGGGTGTCATAATCAACTAGGTTTAATCAGCTAATCAAGTAGGTTTAGTACAGGCGAATGGGTTGGGTTGAGTTTGAACCACTAGATTAGGATTGGGTTAAGGGTTAGGTTGGGGTTAAGACTTGATTAATTAGTATTATTTAATCAAAAGGGGAATTTGGAATTAAATAAAATATTTATTCTGCAATTATTCAATTTAATATAATAAGTGAGCTATAATTAATTATTAGACTATTGGTTGTCACTTGATTTATTAATTGGACTATATTCAATTAATTGAATTAATTAGCTAGGGGATAACATAAATTAATCAAATATTAAATAATTGATTAATAATTCTAATAATTGATTAATAATGCCTTAGAATATGACTAAATAGGAATCCTAAATCATGTAATTAGATTTAGGTGTCTACATTTTCCCCTCTTTGACATAGTGTTGGGAGAACATTATTTTACATAAGTTTGAAAATAGATGCAAAGATTTGTAAAGAAACAAAGTTTCCCCAATCTTAAAAAGAGAGAGGACAGACTGGATTGGGCAATTCTCCCTTGAGAAGGCAACAAGAACAAAAAATGAGGCCTAATGACATCTCTAAAAGAAATAAAAATTGGGGTGGAGAAGGGTACGTATTTTCCTAAAAGAGGGTTAAAATTGTTATCAAAATGCAAACATAATAGGGAGAGGGAGAAAAAGGGTCACTCGGGAGGGGGAACAAGGGAAAATGACTCAATAAGGGTCTTATATAAGGGCTTAGAGGGCTAAAAGAGTGTTAATTACTTTCATTGTGATGATAGATTTCTTATTATTTGGAGCTCTAATATTCACTAAGATGATAGCAGGATGAGGGTATTTGATGCACTAGGTTAACATGGTGAGGCTTGTGAGGCAACACAAGATGGTGGATCAAGAGGTAATCTCAAATTGTTTCTTTTATGTTTTTTCATTTTTGATTTATTTTTAGTTAAATAGTGTTAAAAATACATTCCCATATACTCAGGTTTGGCAGGACCACTCACAGGATCAAGGAGATTGTGATTTCATAAAATGTTAATTAGGCTAGGGCATCTAGACGGGTGGGGTTGGGAAGCTTTATGGAAACTTGGGAAGGTTAAGGGGTTAAGGATTTTCTATAGGAAAATGATCTTACAGAGAATATTTTGTGTGGTTGCAAGTAGGATTTTTGGCATATTTGATTTTTTTTTGTTATTATTAGGCAGGAATGTATTCTTACCCGAGTCAATAAGTTTGGGGTAGGTTCAATGTAGGATTATGGTCCCTGGGAATTCTCAAGGTTAGGGTTAAATGAGTACATTCCCACAACAACAAGAATGCAAGGACTTAAGGATCTTGTGGGATCGTGTTCCCCGATCAATGAGATTGTGGGTAGAGGGGTACTACGCCAACATAGGCTAGGGAAGGGAAGAAAAAAATTGTGGCAATGGGTTAGGGATGGTTTAATAAGTAAATTAAAGGGATAAGGTAGTTAGTAAGGATAATTAGTAACTTAATCTAAGGGTGATGCAAGTTAATTTTGTAGATGTAGTGGTTTATGGACCATTAGGCATCATAGCGGAGGAGAGTTGTAGTCTTACAAGTAGAAAAGTAGTTCAATGATGCTAGTTGGGCTAGGATTGATGCAATAAAACTAGGGTATATGGCCAGGATGCCTCATAAGAGGCCTTATACAGAGATGGTTATAGAACTTTGCGAGTGCTAGAATGGTGAGATAGCTACCTTTCATCTCTCAACATGGGAGATAGCTATTACTCTTGAGGATGTCTACAAGATCTTTTAGTTGCCTCTCTAAGGGATAGATGTGCTTATTGTGATAGATGTGACACCTTAGAAGGTTGTGCAGACTTTGGCTGGGCTAAGAGTGGATTACAAGATATGTTAGGGATAGTTCTCTATATATTAACATTTGGATGTTGTACCACATTGGTAGGTCTACTTCTATGTTTGTGTTGCCAAGTCTCAGTCTTCCCCCTTTATGTGGTCATTGGTTAGAGTGAGTGAGAGTAGTGTCTAAGTCTATTTTAGGTAACTTACTTATCACTTTTCCTGAGTGCTACCTTTTCCACATTTCTTGGTTCTCCCTTTGCAATACATTTACCTAACCTTTCTATGCGGGTTTTCCTTTTTTCTAGTGTAAACAGGGATTAAGTGATTTAGGCATAGTTGGGGTGTGATCTTGCGTACTCATGATGAGAAGTAAGAGTCTTCATCTTATTATCTGTAATCTTTCCCTAGCATTATATATCTCATGGATTCTAAGCTCTCGAGCTGATTATCCCATCGAGCAAACTGCACCAAGTGCAAATCTGAAGGTTGAAGCCACATGGAAAGCGACTAAGAGGTTGTGAGTATGATTTTGCCAACACCCAAGGATTTATGATGCTATGGATAGAGGCCAGGGCGTTTTCCATATAGATATGTGGAGATAAGATCAAATATTGCTAAGAAGTACGAGTTTATGGTTTTGTAGCTGCATATTCATGGAGATGGAGATATTTTTGTCTTATTTTCGAAGTTGTATGAACTTGAGCCAAATCTTAGTTCGAATGATCAATTAATGCTAGCATAGTGTTGAAAGAACTACTTGAAGGCTCATAACTAGTAAGGCGTGATCAAGATCTTTCTTTAGGCCCATCAGATCGAAGTTAAAAGTTGAAAACTATTTGTTGTGCCTTAGTTCGAAAAATGTTGCTGAGAGGAGTTTTCCATCCAAAGGTAACAAAATGGGCTACTTTTCTAGAGGCTTTGAGAATACAAAGTCAAGTTATATAAAATTTTGAATATCCTTTGGAGATGCCGAAAAGATACTTCCAAAAAAGTAAATGTTGAACTTGTGAACCCATTATGAAGGAAAAACAATGTTAAAGCCTTATAGTGGAAAATGGAAGAATGGAATGCACAAGCTAGCAAAAGGATCACTCCCCGTACTCTGATTTTGAATAAAAGGAAAATAGGTTTGCAGAGAAGCTAATTTTTTCTTTCTCTCTCGTATATGTTAATATTGCTAAGAATATCTGCAGTCCATATTTTGAAGCAAAGTAAGGCAGTTCCCGCAAAGCTAGGCATTTATGTTGTTCAATGACTTTTAGTCATCACTTTAAGTAAAGTAAGAGTGCTTTTGGGAACTTAATATTTTAAGTGCAAATTAATGGAAAGTTTAAATAGCCATTACTCGTGGAATTAAATGCAAATCTGGTTGTTATAATCGTTGGCTAAACTTAATTTTTTTTGTGTGGCACCAATGTTCTAATTCCTTACAGCTATTTCATCATATTTGCAAGCAATTGGTTTCTACAAGTTTATTTAACAGCTTGGTGCAGGAGCATCCTGCATTAGAAAATAACGGGGGGAAATAATTTTTTAATTAAAAACAAAATTTAAAAATTGAAAATTAAAAAAATTGTAGGAGAGATAAAGTGACAAAAATTAGAAGGAAATAAATCTAAATAAATAAAAAATCGAGCAAATACAGAAAAGGCATTTAATAGGTGGCATTATTAAATGTAATTTGTGGCTAGAGGGTTTATTTAATATAATTTGCTAAGCCAACTTGTGGATTGAGGGTTTATTTAATGTAACTTGCTAGTGGTCAGCTTGTGGCTTGGTTTGGTATAAGTAGAGGGCTTTGTCTTGTCATTATTTATTCATTGGGAGGAGGACTGAGTGTGGAGAGTAGTTGAAGAGAGATTTTTTTCCTTAGTCTATGGATAGAGTGTCGAATGTGAGGCAGTTTACATTAGGATTGTGATTAATCATCCAGCTTGGAGAAGAGCATGGAAGATGGAGTAGTTGAGTGAGTGAAGTTTTCCAATGTGTGCGGACAGAGTGCCAAATGTGAGAGTTTACACTTGGATCTTGGATAAAGTTTGAGAAGGGCTAGTAGTTGAGGCTTGGAAAACAAGGAGATTGCTTGGTGGGCTTGCAAGCATAAGTTGAGATCTTCCTCGGAGGTTTCTGCTAGAGTGTGGATCTGGACTAGCTAGTGTTTGGGTTGGATCTGGAGGGATCTTGCAGAATTACTATTGTATTTTCTTATGTATTTGGCTATAACCCAGAATGCCTTATAGCTAGGCATGTTGGATGTAAATCTTATGACTATATTATGAGAATTGACATTATTTTGGATCTAATTATCTGTGTTATTATTTATTCTTCCGCTATGTGGTTATTTGTTGGGGGCTAGGACATCTTGTTTAGGGGTTCTCCTGCTTTGCCTTGTGTCAAGTGGTATCAAAGTGAAGGTTGTTCCTAAGCGTGTAGATAGATTGTCAAAGTTGAGGTAGTTTGCACCAAGACCTTAGAAGGACATGTAGATGCAATTATGGTTGCGAAGATGGAAGGTTGATCTTGTATAGGAAGATTGATCTATTTGTGATTTATTGCAAAGGGTTTGCGAAGATCTTGGAAGATGGCTTTGAGAGGATTCGACCTTGGGATGATTGTGAATCTCTGTGATATAGTGGAGAGGAGGATTAATGAGAGAATAGCTCAGCTAGACACTGTTGTGGATGCTTCTTTTTCTAAAATATTTGAGGAACCAAACAAGAAAGTTATATGCTATTGGAGTTGGAGTCTACCAATCTGAAAGAGAGTTGTTTGATTGGTTAGAAGACTTTTTCGAGAGAGAAGATGGCATTGTAGGGTCAAGGTGGAAGAGGCTAGTTTTGTTGATCAGTTTGTGGAGTCTGATACAGAACCTATAGAGCAACTTGAGGTTGTTGCTGAGGATATTCCTAACCTTGTTGATGCTAGGATGAAGATTGATTTTCATGATTAGTCTAACATGGAGATCGCAGAGCACTTGGTCGTGGATGACCCGGTTGATGTGGGTGGTGACTTCTATGTTGCAAAGCATCTTGTTGTGACCAATAAGACCACTAGTGTTGTGAGCTTGGAATGTATTCATGGAGATCTACATATTGTTGCTGATATGCAATTTGTTGCTAGTGTGGATTCACTAGTTGCTTCTATGGATATGGATTTCCTAATGAAGCATTATGTTCAATTTGTTCCTATGAGTGAGCATGTTGATTGGATGATTGAGATTCTGGTGTTTGACAGAGTGATGCAGATGTGGATGATTTACATTTTGGTTTTCTTACCTCTATTGGAGTGGAAGTCTTGGGTGAAGATGAAGATGGTTGTAGATATCTCTTTTGGTGTCAATGTTATGCCCTTAATATTATTGTATATAGGGTTATGAATAGTCAACTTGTGGCTATTTTAATCCTTAATTAAGTCATATTATCATTATTATATTGTAATTTAGGTAGGTAGGTCAGCCTAGGTGTTATGAAGGGTTGTGTCTATTCAACCTAAGCATAATTAGGTATATATAAGAGGTTGTGTGTCTTATTTCATCATATATTGGAAGTGTGTTCTCATTGGAGATATTTAGAGGTTGCCTCCTCAAAGTGGCCTATTATTCTCAGTTATTATCGAGTATTTATATAATATTCCATGTTATTTTCTTCTATTATGCAAGTTATTTCATTTCAAGTGTTATCAGAGCATGATTTTGGCACCATCGAGGCAAGATGTTTCCTCAACATTGGGGTGATTTTGGGAAGAGCATAACTTTCAGATTTTAGCAAAATTTTCAAAGATTTTTAAAGGGTTTTTGAAGAACATATTGAAGAAGCTATAGTCCAAAATTTAGAGGAATTAGAGCAAATTTGAGTAAATTATTGCATAATTACTATTTGTACACAATTTTTTGAGATCTTCATATCTCTCACATCCTGCCAAATTGGAGTATAACTTGTATTAGGTTTTTCAATACATAGTAGAGCAGCCTAAATTCAAAGCTTGGAGAAATTGAAAAACAAAAATAAGCAAGATATTATAAAATTAGGAAAATTCTCTCTCAAGGTAGCAAGATTGCTAATTTTTTTGGGAATTTTTTTCGAGTAAGGATTTCTTGGCCCAAGTAAGTTATAATAAATAATAAATAAAGCAGAGAATTTACATTTCATTTGTGTGATTTATTTCAAAAACATTGGTTTCCATCATGACGGGGCCTCCAACAAGATGCAAAAAGAATTCTACCACACCAGGGAAATCCTCTGATCAAGATTGGGAAGCAACAGAGGATAGTAAGCCCAATGAGGAACTTAGTGAGTTCAAGGAAGAGGTTAAGAAGGATACGTGTGACCTACGAGGAGATATATTAGATATACGAAGCATGTTAAGCACCTATATGAATGAAACAAGGAACTCTCAAGAAATCAAGGTGAAACCTTCAAGTCGACTAATAATGGCACAAATTTTATTAATCCTATGGGATCTAGGAATTTTTTTCCAAAGGTGGCTATGTGCAAATTTGATGGCAAGGATCCTCTAACATGGATAAATTAAATGGATAATTTTTTTGAAATACATCAAATCCCATATGGACAAAAGGTTACGATGACTTCCTTATATCTAGAACCAGATCAATTCATTTGGTATCATTAGCTTTGTACTCGTAGGAGGAAAAAGGGTTGCATTGTATCATGGTCAATTTTTACAAAAGAACTCCAAGCATAATATAGCAATAATGTGACAGAAAACTTCTTTAGCCAACTTGCTAAGCTTCAACAAACAGGATCAGTTTAGGATTATATTCAACAATTCCAAAATCTATCCTTAAGAGTGGATATACTTATAGAGGATAACTCGAATGATTTATTCTTGGGAGGTCTCAAGGATCACATTCGATATGAGGTACGCATGTTTTGTCCCAATTCAGTAAATGAGTCTTTTATATTGGCATGTAGGGTAGAGAAGTTCTTGATTCCTAGAAAGTAGGGGGCTAATGTGACAAGAGACAAAGAATATTCAACACCTTATCTTCTTCAACCTACTAGGTTGACTCCATAAAAAATTGAGGAGAAAAGAGAAAAAGGTTTGTGTTTCAATTGTGATAGCAAATATAGCCGACGACACAAATGTAGTGAAAAGAAATTAATCTATATTGAAGGTCCAAGTGGGGAAGAAGAGGATGAGCCTATATCAGAGGAGGATAGGGATTCAGGTGAGGAATCACATGATTCTCAACGAATCATTTCTTGTCATGCACTTTCAGGTTTCAATGCACCACAAACTCTCAAGGTAGTGGGTTTCTTAAAGAAGCAGAAAGTAACAGTGTTGATCAACTTCGGTAGTATTCATAATTTCATCAACAATAAGTTGGAAACTCTTCTAAATTGTTTTATATATCTAGCCCCAAAGTTACAGGTTTTGATTGCAGATGGGGGCATAGTTAGTTGATCAGGGAAGTGTCATAGCATCAAATTATCCATGGGAGATTATCAACTTGATACCCCAATGTATGTGATATCCATGGGTGCAACATTTATTGTGTTGGAAGTACAATGGCTTACTACATTGGGAATAATTGAGATGAACTTCCAAGAACTATTCATGTGATTTCAATCACAAGGAAAGGTAGTGGAGCTAAGGGGATTGAAGGAAAAATCCCCATAGATGGTAAGCTCTCATCAAATGCAAAAAATTCTTAAGAAAGGTGCAGATGGATTTGTGGCCCAGTTATGTTCATTAGAAGTTTCTCAATCTAATGCTCTTACTTATCCATATTTACAAGCAATAATTGATTGTCACTCAGTGATTCTTAGAGATATGCTTAAAGGACTTCCTCCTAAGAGGGATCATGACCATGCCATACAACTAGTTCTAGGTAGTAAGCCACCAAACATTAGGCCTTATAGGTACCCACACATACAAAAAAGTGAGATAGAAAAATTGTTGAGGAAATGCTAGAGGCAGGAATTATCAGGCATAGCCAAAGTGCTTACTCCTCACCTATTGTGCTAGTGTGTAAGAAGGATGAAACTTGGCGCATGTGTCCAGATTATAGAGTGCTCAACAAGTACACCATTAAAGATAAGTTTCTTATTCCAGTCATTGATGATCTTCTAGATGAATTAAATGGAGCTATGTATTTTACCAAGTTAGATCTTAGATCGGGTTATCACCAAATCTGGATTAAGGAGGAAGATATTTGTAAGACAATATTTCAAACTCATGAAGGTCATTATGAATTTTTGGTGATGCCATTCAGTCTTACCAATGCACCATTTATATTCCAAAGTTTGATGAATTCCATTTTTAAGAAGTTCTTGAGAAAGTTTGTGTTAGTGTTTTTTGATGATATATTAATTTATAGCAAGACTTGGGAAGACCATTTGCATCATGTAGATCAAGCATTACGATTACTTGAAGATCATCAACTCTACGCTAAGCCATCCAAGTGTGCTTTTGGTCTTAAGGAGGTGGAGTATTTGGGACACATAGTTTCACATGGAGTAAAGGTAGACCCTAACAAAATTAAGGCTATCATGAAATGCCCTATTCCAAAAACTATTAAGAAGTTGAGGGGTTTTTTGGGATTGATAGGATACTATAGAAGATTTGTGAAGAATTATGTTCGTATAGTAGCACCCCTTACAAATCTATTGAAGAAGGATTCTTTTCATTGGAATGAATCTGCTAATGTATCATTTGAGCAATTGAAGAAGGCTATGTGTACAACTCCAGTGCTTGCCACTCCAGACTTCACCAAGGAATTCATTATGGAATGTGATGCTTCTAGAAATGGGATAGGAGTAGTTCTCATGCAAGAAGGTCAACCAATTGCTTTTGAGAGTCGTTAATAAAAAGGTAAAAATCAACTCAAACCTATTTACGAGAAGGAAATGTTAGCGATCCTT
The DNA here is from genome assembly GCA_028749045.1 of Cupressus sempervirens. NCBI lineage: Eukaryota > Viridiplantae > Streptophyta > Pinopsida > Cupressales > Cupressaceae > Cupressus > Cupressus sempervirens. The sequence goes on along the minus strand of CM053789.1, from coordinate 638,458,983 downwards.
CATGCAATTAAAAAATGGAGGCCTTATTTAATGGATCGACACTTCAAGGTTAAGATAGATCATGATAGCCTAAAATATTTTTTGGAACAAAGACTATCATTAGAAGAGTAACAAAAATGGGTCACTAAGATGTTGGGATTTTACTTTGAAACTGTATACAAGAAGGGGAAGGAAAATATTGTGGTCGATGTACTTTCCAAGAAGGATGAAAAAGATGAAGCCTTATTGTGTGCCTTTTCAATATTACAAAAAAATTGGGTGGTAGAAGCCAAAGAAGAGTGGAAAAATGATGTTGCAACAAGTAATCTCATCTAGAAAATTAAAAGTGACCCTAGTAGTTTAGATAAGTTTTGTTTAAAGGGGGATATTATTTGGTATAAAGAGCACTTGTATCTCTGCAAGAATTCCACTCTTAAACACAAGATTCTCAAAGAACTACATGAGTCCCCAATTGGTGGTCATTTGGGATTTTTGAAAATATATCACAGGACCAAGCAAGATTTTTTTTGGGAAGGGCTAAAAGATGACGTTCAAAAGTTTGTGGCTGAATGTTTGGGTTGTCAAAGAAATAAGGGGGAAACAATTAAGACACTAGGTCTCTTGCAACCTTTATCTATTCCTAGCCAATGTTGGGAACAAGTATCCATGGAATTCATCACAGGGCTCCCCAAATCTAAAGGTCATAATGTCATCATGGTAGTAGTCGATCGCCTCACTAAATATGCACATTTTATTGCATTATCACATCCTTTTACAAAAATTATATTGGCAAAAGTTTTCTTGGAGAATATCCAAAAGCTACATGGTACACCTAAGGTTATTGTTAGTGATCGTGATCCTATCTTTACTAGTCACTTTTGGAAAGATTTATTCTCATGTTTGGGTACTCAATTGGCCCATAGTTCTTCATATCATCCGCAATTAGATGGGCAAACTAAGGTGGTTAATAAATATTTGGAAGGAAATCTACATTTTTTCACTTCAAAAAAACAATCTCAATGGATAATTTGGCTACCTCTTGCAAAATGGTGGTAGAATACTTCTTTTCATAACTCATCAAAAATGTCTCCATTTTTGGCACTTTATGGATATCATCCTCCTTCCATCACATCATCATTAAAGATGTCACCAAGAGTTCAAGCAGTAGAGGATCACTTGCTTCATCAACAATGGGTACTTTTAGGACTCAAGGAGAATTTAGCTATGGCACAAAATTGAATGAAACAACAAGTAGACCAAAATCATAGTGAAAGAAATTTTGAAGTTGGGGATTGGATCTTCTTGAGATTGTAGCCTTATAAACAAATCTCAATGAAGCAACAAAAAAAGAATAATAAGTTGTCTCCAAGATATTATGGACCATACCAAATCATGCAAAAGATTGGAAGTGTTGCCTATAAGCTTGAGTTGCCACCAACAACAAAGATACATCCAGTTTTTAATGTTTCTTGTTTGAAGAAGGTAATTGGGCAGAATATTCCTACTCAAATAGTACTACTAGAAATTGATGAATAAGGGAGAATAATTTTGCAACTAGAGTGCATTCTTCAAACATGCACAAAGAAGCTAAGGAACAAAATCCTAACTCAGTATCTCATCCAATGGAAGAATTTACTAATTGAAGAGGCCACAAGGGAGGATGCGGAGTTCATTCAAAAGAATCCACACTTGGTTAGCATTGAGGACAATGCTTCTTTCAAGAGACGGGGCATATTACACCCTTAATATTATTGTATATAGGGTTATGAATAGTCAAATTATGGCTATCTTAATCCTTAATTAAGTCATGTTATCATTATTATATTATAATTTAGGTAGGTAGGTCGGCCTAGGTGTTATGAAGGGTCATGTTTATTCAACCTAAGCATAATTAGGTATATATAGGAGGTTGTGAGTCTTATTTCATCATATATTGGAAGTGTGTTCTCATTGGAGATATTTGGAGGTTTCCCCCTCAAAGTGGCCTATTACTCTCAGCTATTATCAAGTATTTATATAATATTTCATATTATTTCTTCTATTGTGCAAGTTATTTCATTTCAGTCAATGTGTGAGACACACTTTTCTATCTACCTAGGGAGTTCGATGCAAGGCATCTTGCATCAAAAAGTAAAGGGGGGGAATAATTTTGTTTTGTTTTTGTTTTTTTTTAATAAAAAAGGGGGATTTTTAAAAAAATTGGAGAAAAGAGTGAAAAGGCATTTAATAGGTGGCATTATTAAGTGTAACTTGTGGTTAGAGGGTTTATTTAATGTAACTTGCTAAGCTGACTTGTGGCTTGAGGGTTTATTTAGTGTAACTTGCTAGTGGCTGACTGTGGCTTGGTTTAGTATTAGTAAAGGGCTTTGTCTTGTCATTATTGATTCATTGGGAGGAGAAGTGAGTGTGGAGAGTAGTTGAAGAGCGGATTTTTCTTGAGAAGCGCCGAGTGTGAGGTAGTTTACAATAGGATTGTGATTAATCATCTAGCTTGGAGAAGAGCATGGAAGATGGAGTAGTTGAGTGAGCAAATTTTTCCAGAGTGTGTGTAGAAAGAGCACCGAACATGAGGCAGTTTGCACTTGGATCTTGGATAAAGTTTGAGAAGGGTTAGTAGCTAAGGCTTGGAAAATGAGGAGATTGCTTGGTGGGCTTGCGAGCACAAGTTGAGATCTTCCTTGGATGTTTCTACTAGAGTGTGGATCTAGACTAGCTAGTGTTTGGGTTGGATCTTGAGGGATCTTGTAGAATTAGTATTATATTTTCTTATGTATTTGGCCATAACTCAAGAAGGCCTTATAGCCGGGCATGTTGAATGTAAATCTTATGACTATATTATGAGAATTGGCATTATTTTGGATTTAATTATCCATGTTGTTATTTATTCTTCTATTGTGTGGTTAGTTGTTAGGGGCTAGGACATCTCGTTTGGGGATTCTCCTACCTTTCACTACATCACGACTATTTATCAAAAAATGTGTCTTATATAATTGTAGCAAATGACAATCAAAGTTGCTAGTTATGAAAGATTAATTGGCTTGGAAAGTGAGTTAAAAGATTATACAGGTACATCCTTCAAGTTCTACAACTTGGGTGATCTACATGGGAGGCTAAATTCCCAACCCTCTTACCCAATCACTCTAAAACTCAAAGAGAGTTGATTGGTAGAGGTAGCCAACTTCCTAATGGTAGTTCATGCACTTGAGTTAGTAAAGGAGTGCATAGAGAGATACAATCCAAAAATGATGCAAATTTTTTTTCCAGATCAATTCATTCTCTTGTCAATTAACAAGGAGCTGAAGTAGTCAACATTTGGCATCCTTGCACATGAGTAGTATTGTGACATTGATTTTGGGTCCTTCATGTTTAATGAGAAAAAGACCTCAGACAAGATGACATGCAGAGTACCTGCTTCCAGACCGCTCGCTTGAAGAAGAGCAAAATGTTGAAACTCTATTTGGCAGTAATCTAAAGCAAGAGATTGTGGATATCCTCACACTCCTTCTAAGACTGAAGAGAAAAGAGGAGATTTTGGAGTTCATCAAGCACCATTTCTTCCTAGTACAAGCAATCTTTGCTGAAGATATGAAGATCGATTGGGCACAAATCATCTTTCATGAGCTTGCTTCCTAGTTGAATCTTGCCAAAGGATTGAAGCAGTTCTATATGTCCTCCTATTTGATTTATGCCTTGGCAACACACCATTTGCGGCCTAGTCTCCCAAGTATCCCAAACTATGATGAGCACACCTAGATCTATGAGTTTTCTCTGCATCTACAATTGTAAAGGAGTTACGAGGAGTATGTAGCTATTAATGATGCCTTTATAATAAGGTTGTGTTAGGAATTGCAAGGTTGCCCCGAAAGGAGATTCTTACCAGAGGCAATTTTGGCTATAATCTAGTTTGGATGCTTGTTCATCTAGTTTATGAGCTTCTCCTATTTGCGAATAGGAGCCTATGATGGATTTCTCAATAGATTGCCTAGATATCTGGAGGACAAGGTAGCTCTAGTCGAGATGTGTCGACAAATTCTGGAGGTGAACACCTTATGTTCAAATGTTAAGAAGATTGTCAGGATTCCATTCCCTACTATGGTAGACCCGTATTCATGTGCCTCCAAATTAGATGCTAGGAACCTGGTAAAAAGTTTTGAAAGAAAGATCAAGTTGATAGATTGTGAGGTGCTTAGGCCTTAATATGATCCAGTGAATTTTGTAAGGGATCATCTGAAGTTGGGGTATGCTTATATGCATGTCCCTAATATTGAATATTTTCGGTCTGGATGTCTCAATGAGTACCAAAATTAGGAGAGATTCTGGTCAAGGCTAATTATTGATGAAGTAAAATTGTATAACAAGTTTGTTGATGTCTTTGATATTGTAGATAATGGAGCCTACATGCGCTCTACATCTTATGAGAAGATCAAGAACACACCTATTCTATCTACTCCACCTGTTGAGCCAGTCATTGATACAATGGAAGTTCTCATGCAAGAAATAATTAATAGAATAGATAAATGGGTGGAGTGGACCTAGGCAAGGAAGAAATGGACTAGATCTACCAATTCAACAAATAGAGTATCAACTGGAGTCCCCTAGTCAATTGTAGTTATGACCACAATGGTTACTACAACAACATATGTTGGGCCATCATAATCCATTGGCCAAGGAGGAGACCAACCTCCAGAAAAGAATGTGCCACTTACTCCCACCTGTGGAGCTAGCCCTCTTCTGAACATTGGGAAGATGAGAGGGAAGGAAGATGACAAAAACAAGGGGAAGGAACACGAGAAATCAATGGCTAAGCCATCCTCCCCTACTCAAGTCATCAATTTGGATGGCGACACAAATCCCATGGATGGCTAGGAACATGAAGCATCTCAACAAGGGAATATATTAGCCCTTTTGGTAACCAAGGTAGGTGCCTTCCCAGTTGCTTCCTAGAGCAAGCCAACTCTGTTGATTATGAGGAAGCTGTTCGACCCATCTACACTACAATCTGCTATCAATGTGCTCTCTTCAGAGTCTTAGCTTGAAGAGACCATTAACAGGAAGAAGAGGAGATACGAGGATGCAACCCCATCAAAGGTCTTAATCACACAACTCACCTTCTCTCAACCATCAAAGAAGACAAAGAAGTAGAAGACACTCGCTTCCTTGTCTACATAAACAGTGACTAGCCATATGCTAGTTGAAATTGAAGAGTCTCAAAAGGAAGGAAGATTTTACAAACTCTCAAAAGATGACTTCAAAATTGAAAGACTGGATCTTGGAATTCTAGTCCATGACTCCATGGTGAATATGTAAAAGTCAACCAATGAGAAGATTAAGGACAAGTTTGAGGAGCTAAGAGCATATAAGGAGATATTGAAAGCGTCCAACAAAGAGCTAGTAGAGTACATAAAATTTTCACCTGGGAGTACTTCTTCTAGTCAATTCACCAAATGCAGAAGAAAACAAGAACTTACTACTCAAGCTACAATAAGAGAGATGATTTGGGCAAGTAGGCTAGGCATGGGTAGATCAGATAAAGGCCCAAGGTCCCTCACTAGTTCAAGATCCAGGAAGCTTGGTGCTAGAAGCTCACAAGCCCAAAGAGGTTGCCTCAGATCATCAAACAACCATACAAAAGGCAGCTAACAAGATGACAGAGCAAATGACCCTTTTGCAGGAAGTGATAGATTTGAAGACCAATGTGGCCATTGCTCATGGGATTCTAAAGACTAGTCAAGAGTCATTGTTCCATTGGAAGCAATCCTTGCAGTTTGTCATAGAAAACTCTGTGAGATCTAAAAATGAACTCAAGGATGTGCACGACCTAGTGCAAAAGATCATTGACAAGTTGTTTCAATACTTAAAGATCTTGCATACAAGTCCTTTGTATCTATTAATGGAAAGTTGGTGGACATTGAAAGAATGAAGCCCAAGTTCTTGTCATTTTTTGATGAAGTTGTTAACCCGCTCAACTTCCAAGTGGCCAAGATCTAGGAACTATCAGTAGCAGATGCAGTCATCAGAAGAGGAATGGAGAAGTTCCAATTGAAGGTGGCCAAAATTTATGAAGTTACAGAAATGCATGATTACTGGATGATCAGAGCTGACAATATCCTCATTCTAGGTGTCGAAGAGCTAGACAAAGTAACCAAAGGTATGAAAGCATATAGGGCTAAATCAGTTACTTCTAAGAAGGCATGATGATTATGATGCTTCTTCAATCATCTATCATTCCTCCCCTCTTCCTTCTTTTGTTGCCATACTTGGCATTTTGCTAAATCTCTGTAACGGACAATGATTCGAGCTTGTCCTATTTTTATATTATTTTGTTCAAAGATGCTCTGCTGAGCAATCATCCAATGTAACTGACCATTTTCTAGAAGGCTTATAAATGTAATCTTTTAAGATGTAAATAAGATTGGCAAAATTTGCTTTGGGCAAACCCCTTTAGTTGGGACTACTTGTTGAAAACATAATGATACAAGTATGAGACTATGTTTCAATCATTGTTTTGTCACTGATGTCAAACCTACTATTTGCTGCTAACACAACTGCTTAGTTGATATGAGTACTATTGTAATGTCCCCTTTTAGGGCATTAGGTTTAAAAACCCTGATCGCATATATATTTTCTATTTCTTCTCCCCATCTTCCTACCATCGTTATTATTCTGTATATATTTTAATAGCAAGAGTTACAACCTTTCATAATAATAATCATATTATATTAATAATATAATTATATTAATAATAATATAAGATTACTTATAAAATATTATTATTTTAATATTATAATAAATATGATTATAATATAATATATAATTAGATGATTATAATATAATATAATATTACTTATAAATATAACTTGATTATAAAATATTATATGATTATAATATAATATAGTATTACATATAAATATTATTATTTTAATTATTAGTATTATTTTATATATAATACTTATTTAAATTTTATGTCAAGATGGGGATATCACAACTATCATTTGTTTGATTGATGAAGAGGATTTGATTAAATGAGATAAAAAAATGCACCTAGAGGAAAGGTTGAGTTATGGTATGTCAAAAGTAGTACAAAGATCAATTAAGACAATGATTATAGAGTTCATTGATTATCTACTTAAGGTTGCAAAGGTTTGATACACTAAGTCTAGAAGAATAAGTAAGAAGAATTAAGTATGTCAAGCTTGACCGAGTGTGCAATAGGTGCTGAGTAGAGTTAGTGCAAGCCAAGAAAAAAATTAGTTGGACCCGAGCAAAGTGAAAGTTAAGTGTATGCCGAGTGATAAAGTGTAAGCCAAGTAAACTTTAGTTAATGCCGAGCACCACTAAACTTTAGTCTTTTCCAAGTAATCTAGTTAAAGATGAGTAAACGAACAATATGAAAGCCAACTGATAGCGTATTGATGTCAAGTGCTAGTATTCATGTTAAATCATAGATTTGATGAATCTGAGTTGACCATTTTTTTTTCTTGAATTTTGTGAAGCGTGTGGAAGATGACTATGATGAGTTGGTGGCACAAAATTCACCATAAACTATTTCGAGGCAAATTCAAAGAACTCAAGGAGAAGTTTCTAGAAGGGACTAAAATAAAAAGATGGGTAGATTACCTAATCTTACCTAACCCTAAAATGGATGATAGAGGATGAATGATAAAAGATCTTAATTTTCTATTTGTAGAGATGGTTGGTTAGAAGCAAGATTGGTCAATGTTCAAGAGCCTAAGTTAGACAAGAGGTCTAAGGTATTGCTTCATTCAGAGACTAAACATAAGAGACCGCTATTGGCAAGAAAATCAAGAAGGCTTAAGAGTATGAATGCTTAAGGGCGAACAAGTTATCAGTGCAGAAGTGTGAAAGCCAAGCAAGATGGAGGACTGAAATAGAGATCTATAATCTACAAATGAGTTGTAATTTTTTATTCGATCAAGCCTTATTGTTACTTTCTAATCATTGTACTAGTCTAGGATAAATCCTTTGGATTAAGGTTGACCTAACAATGATTTGTAAATCCTTTAACTGGGTTACATTCCAAGTGAATGATCTAAAGTCCTCTAACAAGGCTCACTCCTAATAGGGTGATTGAAATCCTCTAACCAGGCCACATCTAACACTGTGCATTGTAACCTTTAACAGGGTTGGCCTTTCATAGGGAATCACTTGAGAAGAGTAAGAATGAGTAACATGTTATTGGTGGTTTTTCTCAAATTGGGTTTCCATATTAAATCATTGTGTCAAATGTGTTATTGAATATGTTATGTTTCATGCTTACATTTCTACAAAGTTGATTTGATGGTAACCTACAAAGTTTAACTGATTGTATGATCGAATGGATGCATGTGTCATGCCCAAACCCCGGGGAATGACATTTTGGTATCAGAGCCCAGTTTCATGACACTTGGGCAACAATGGGTCCATGTAAAGTGAGGGTATTTAAATCTTACTATGCAAAGTAGGGATCTCTCTTTGCAGTATTTTAAGGAGCTAATGTAATTCTTCCTATTCAATGATACTGATGACTAAACGTAAGCAAAAGTTGGAATATATATTAACATTTGAAAATGGTTAACCACATTGGATAAAATTAGTCTTAAGGACTTTATATATATATATATATATATGATTAAATGTAAGAATATTATATTTATATTAAGTTATATTATGATCTCATTAAGAAATCAAAATTATATTGAACACAATCATCTTGAGGGAAGACTAAATTAAGAACCCTAAAATAACTTTGAATCATGAAAGTGGAAATGATCATATAACCTAGAAGTCAAAGAGAAAGTGTTTCTCAACATCATAATGAAAGTCAAACTTTGTCTGACCCGGTCACTCATGGAAGGATTATAATTATATCAAGTACGGAGGTGATCTGGTAAACTAGTATTGTTTTAAACTTTTCAAATATGAGTAAAAGAAACCTACAATCTTCATAATCTAATTTTGTAGCTTCAGATTAAAATATTGAATAGATAAAATGAATGGTGAGTAAATAGGAAGGTAACACTTGAAGAGTATAGCACAACTTCAACTAGTGTAGAGATGGTGAAATTGATTTAGAAAAGTTTATGGGTAGATGCCCTATTATGCAATTATAGTGAATAGAGGATAAGAAATTTGGTTATGTAATTACAACTCAGAGTATAACTCTATGGACACTGAGGCCCCCACATGTTAGAGTCTTCAAAAGGAAACCAATATAACAACAAGAGGATTGATGGAGCCTCATTTTAGTATCCTCACATTTGCACTTTTGAGTGAGTTCTGATTAGTTAAATTAATATAGTTTCTAAGTTAGACTTACATTGATAATAAAATTTAAAATTTGAGTATTAAGTAGTTTTGTTTTTTAAGGTTAATTAGCTATTTAAATCAAGTTCAAATGTAGATTTTATTTGATTGGATATTTTTAGATTAATCTTAACCCAAAATCTTTTAGGATGTTATTTAAATAACCACTTCTCACTCTAACGCTTGGTAAAACCTTTCATAACTTTCAAGGTAGCATGTATTACACATAGTGGATTAATTAGCTTAATTTTTAAAAAAAATGGTGTGTTTTTGCTCAAAATTTTTGGCATGACAACATGCATGAATATGTTTTATGAATATGGGTTCACTAAGCTGTGAAAAGTTTTATTTGTACATCTCAACTTTGTATAACTAATTCAAACCTCCTCTCAATTATTCTAAAAAATTCCAACAATTAGTATCAGAGCCATCTACTAAAGAGGACTAGTTTGAAGGTACTAAAAGCAAAAGATCAAGATGTCAAAAAGAAAGGTACCCAAGCTTAACAAGGACAAATTTCCTGCATGGAAAAGTCAGATGAAGCTACACCTAGGAGGTCTTGGAGATCATGCACAATATACCATTGTCAATGAGCATGTTGATCCTACTAGAGCCCTAACTAATGAAGATCTGAAAAAGAAGAAAGAACATAATCAGACAATGTTAGAGATTGTGTCTGCCCTAAGCTATGCTAAGTTCGATGACATCAAGGCTTGTGATAGTGCAAAGAAGATGTGGTATGCTCTTCACACCATCTATGGAGGAGATGCAAATGTTTGAAGAGCCAAATATGAAAGTCTTCGATGTAAGTTTGATGATATGAGAATGCAAGAAAGTGAGAATGTTGCTCAATATTTCTCTAGGATAAAAGATGTTGTTAATGCTATAAGAGGATCTACCGGTAAGATAAATGATGAGACTATATTAAGCAAAGTTTTAAGAATAGTGTTTCCCATCTACGCTTTTAGAGTTTCTACAATACAAGAACTGAGATGCATACCAGGTTCTAATCCAACTCTTGAAGGTTTGGTAGGTAGGCTCACTACTTTTGAGTTATCTAATTTTGACAACTTCAAATCTAACAATGTTGAATCTTCTTTCAAAGCTAAGTTGTCATTAAAGGGACCTAATAATAATAAGAAGAAAAAGGTAAAATATGTTTCCAGTGACAGTGATAAAGATGAGGAGGATGTAGAACAGCTTGAAGCACTACTAGCAAGGAGGTTTCACAAAAGTAAAGGAAAATTCAAAGGTAAGTTACCTATCATGTGTTTTAATTACAATGAGGTTGTTCATATTGTTGCTAGATGTCTAGAGAAGAAGAACAATAGAGGTGGAGACAAATACAGAAGTAGAAGAGATGAAGATAGAAAAGATTACAAAGACAAAGGCAAGAAGTCTTGCTACATTCCAAAAGAGGAAACCAAAGATGGATCTGATGATCATGATGATGAAGTGGTGTATGTTGCAATAAAGGATGATTCTAATGAGGATGCGACAACTGCACTAGTGTCTTGTGTGAACAAGAATGATAGATGGATCATTGATAGTGGATGTTCACATCCTATGACTAGAGATTAAAGTAAGTTCATGACCTTGAATTATTATCATGGAAATAGTGTAAGGTTTGGTACTGATGCACCATGCCTTATAAAAGGAAAAGGTTCTATCAAATTCACATAATAGATTTTATGTGAAAATGCTTACTATATTGAAGGAATTAACTATAATTTGTTGAGTGTGTCACAATTGAATAGTTTAGGTTGCAAGGTTGAGTCTGAGAACAAGATAGCTAAGATATATGATACTAATGAAAAACTAATGGGAAAAGGTGATCAAACTAGGGGTTATCTATTCTACCTTGATATGGATGATGCTACTTGTCTAGTTGTAGAATTTGATGATATGTGGTTATGACACAAGAGGTTATGTCATGTTAATTTTGATAACTTGGTTAGTATCAGAAACATGAGAACAGTTAGAGGTTTGCCTAAGTTAAAGAAACCTAACAATATAATTTGCAAACATTGTCAGTTAGGAAAAATGACAAAGTCTAGTTTTAAGAGTACATTATGTTATTTGTTGATTAATATACTAGGATGATGACAATTATGTTTCTAAAATAGAAATCTGGTGCTTTCCAAATGTTTAAGTGGTATTTAGCAAGAATTGAGAAGGAAACAGGTAAAAGTCTGAAATGTTTGAGATCTAACAAAGGAGGAGAATTTACATTAAAAGAGTTTGAGATGTTTTGTAATGACAGAGGAATCAAAAGACAAACATCTGCACCTAGGACCCCTCCACAAAATGGAATTGTTGAAAGGAGGAACATATCTATAATGGATTGTGTTAGGACACTCATGATGGAGAAGATTATTACTTTGAAATGCTAGGGAGAGGTTGTAAGTACAACTGTCTATACTTTGAACCATGTGCAAGTCAAGAAAGGTACTCATTCAACATCTTTTGAACTATGGTATGGATACTCACCCAATGTAAAATATTTTAAAGTATTTGGAAGCAAGTGTTATATTCTCAAAGATTTCAGGAATGGTAAATTAGATGCAAAAAGTGAAGAAGGTATATTCCTTGGCTATTCCACAAGAAGTAAATCTTATAAGTGTTTAAATACTAACGCTAACAATGTTGTGGAAAGTGCAAATGTGAAATTTGATAAATATACAAAGGTACATGAGGCTAAACCTATGAAGGAACCAGATGAATACAAATTTTATATATACTTTTATGAAGGTATGCCTGCTGATGAAGAAGTTGTAAATAAAGTTGCAAATCAACAACAAGTTTTATTGACTATCGATCCACATACAATAAATGTCGAGTTTCATTCAAGAACCGAGCTACAGTCAAGTGCAAAGTTGCACGATGAAGCTAGGGCACATTCTAATTCTTAGATTAGTGTACATGAATGAGATGTTGAATTACCTGATAGAGAAGTACATAGTGATTCAGAAGTTGAGAGACCTAATAAGGAAAATAGAGCATAATCAAGATTGTAAAAGTATGTCAAAAGACATCACCGTGCTGCACAAATTATTGGAGTATAAAGATGCAAGACCAATGACAAGAGACAAGCTGAGGAGTGATACATGTTTGCTTAGTATGCATGAACCTAAAATAGTGTAAGATGCCTTAGAAGATGTGGATTGGAGTAAAGCCATGAAAGAAGAGATTGAACAGATCGAGAAAAATAAGACATGGACTCTAGTTCCTAGACCAAAAGAGAAAAATGTGATTGGTACCAAGTGGGTGTACATAAATGAGTTAGATGAAAATGGTGAAGTCATAAGTAATAAGGTAAGATTAGTTTGCAAGGGGTATGCACAAGAAGGGATAGACTATGGTGAAACATTCACTCATGTTGCAAGATTGGAAGGAGTAAGAACTCTGCTTGCTCACTCTACATACAAAGGTTTCAAAGTTTATCAAATGGATGTTAAATCTGCATTTCTAAATGGTATATTGGAAGAAGAGGTCTATATAGAACAACTAGAAGGATTTGTTGATGCTAACAACAAAAACATGGTATGTAGACTACATAAAGCTTTATATGGTTTGAAGCAAGCACCAAGAGCATGGTATGAAAGGCTTCACAATTATCTTGTGAAAATTGAATTTGAGAGGACTGATGATAATAACAATCTATACTTAAAGACAAAAAAAGGCAAAGGTATTGTACTATCTAAAATTTTTGTTGATGATATCATATTTGGAGGTCAAGATACTTTATGTAAAGCTTTTGAAAATGAAATGAAGAAATAATTTGAGATGTCTATGCTTGGAGAGATCAAGTTCTTTGTGGGTTTGCAAGTACATAAGATGAAATATGGTATATACATCACTCAGTCTAAGTATGCAAAGGAGATACTAAATTTTTTTGGATTGGAAGATTCTAAGCCAGTAAGCACACCTATGGTGACATGACACAAATTATCAAAGAATGATGATTCAGCTGAGGTGAATCAAACATTGTACAGGTCTATGATTAACAAATTGCAATATGTATTACATAGCAGACCTAATATTGCATTATCTATTGAGATAGTTGCAAGATTCTCTGCTAATCCTAGGGAGAATCACTTGATGATTGTTAAGAGAATAATGAGATATATGAAAGGAACAAAAGACTATGGTCTATACTACAAGAAAAATGAGAATTTTGATTTGAGAACCTACATTGATGTTGATTGGGCTAGAAATATTGATGACAGAAAAAACACTAGTAGAGGAACATTTTTCTCAGGAAAAAGTCTGGTTACATGGACTAGCAAGAAACAAAATTGCATATCTCAAATCTATTGTTGAAGTTGAATTTGTTGCCATTGTAGTAAATTGTACAAACATTGTATGGATCAAACAACTAATCAAAGGTATGGAAGAAATCACTGAACCAGAGATACTTTATTGTGATAATACAAGTGCTATAAATATATCAAAGAACTCTATGATGCATACAAAGACTTAGCACATTGCAATCAAGTATCATTACTTGCTAGAATTAGTTCAAAACAAAGAGGTGAAGATGGAATATGTGAATACAAAAGAATAGATAGTTGATATCTTCACAAAAGTATTACCTAAGGATTCTCATGAGTATCTAAGAGGCAAATTAGGGATGATACCCCTATCCAAGGTTATTTAAGAAGCATGATAAGTGCCTTGCATCAACTGATATGATTGACATATATTACACATTGATTCAATAGATCTTACTTTAGAATTTCCCTAAAGTAATCAAAGAGTTAGAGCTACATATTAGTCACAAGCTAGGTGACAGAAGGAGAAACTAAAATTGTTTATATGTGCATATTAAGATGACAAGTCTTTGGCATTGTTGTCAAAGAGGGATAAATACAAAATACCAGACACAGTGAGAACAAGGAAGAAATAAGGAATATCTACTTAGAGGGAGATAGTGTACCTGATGATTACTACATAGAGAGAAATGATTAAAAAACATACATCTATCTAGTAAGATGGAGATAGTGCTAAGGGAGATATAAGAACATAATAGATAGAGACAGATACCTCAAAATTAGAAAGAGGGAGAGATCAAGAAGGAGTCATACGGATAAGTTGATTATCTGTTGATAAGAACAAAATTTTGTAACCTATATAGAAGAGGAAAGTTGCTGATAGAGGGAGATATTTCAATACAAGGAGTTATTTTTCTTTTTGGTATTATTGTTGGTATGGGTTTGCCATCAATACCAGAAAAGAAAGATTGTTGAAAACAGATTGATACAAGTATGAGAATATGTTTCAATGATTGTTTTGTCACTAATGTCAAACCTGCTATTTATTGGTAAGACAACTGCTTAGTTGATTTGAGTACTATCATTTATTTGATTGATGAAGAGGATTTGATTAAATGAGATAACAAAAAAACCTAGAGGAAAGGTTGAGTTATGATATATAAAAAGGAGTACAAAGATCAGTTATGACAGTGATGGTATAATTTATTGATTATGTACTTAAGGTTGCAAAGTTTTGATACATTAACTAAGTCTAGAAGAACAAGTAAGAAGAATTGAGTATGCTAAGCTTGACCGAGCAGAGTTAGTGCAAGTCAAGCAGAGTTAGTGCAAGCCGAGCATAAACTCAATTGGAGTCAAGCAAAGTGAAAGTTCAGTGTATGTCAAGTGATCCTATGTAAGCCGAGTAAAGTTTAGTTGATGTTGAGCACCAGTAAAATTTAATGTTTGTTGAGAGATTTGGTTGAAGATGATTGAAAGAACGGTATGGAAGCCGAGTGACAATATATTGATGTCAAGTGCCAATATTAATGTTGAAGTGTAGATTTGACAAATTTGAGCTGACTATTTCATTTTCTTGAATTTTGTGAAGCATGTGGAAGATAACTATGATGATTTGGTGGCACAAAATTCATGGTAAACCATTTTGAGGCAAATTCAAAGAGGATTGAAGGAGAAGTTTCTAGAAGGGACTAAAATGAAAAGATGGGTAGATTCATTTAATCCTACCTAATCCTACCTAACCCTAAAATGGTCAATAGAGGATGAACAACAAAAGATATTAATTTTCTATTTATAGAGATGGTTGGTCAGAAGCAAGGTTAGTCATTGTTCAAGAACCTAAGTTAGACAAGAGGTCTAAGGTATTGTTTCATTCATAGACCGAACAAAAGAGACTACTATTGGAAATCAAAGCAAGAAGGCTTAAGAGTATGAATGCTTGAAGGGTGAACAAGATATTAGAGTAGAAGTGTGTGAAAGCCAAGAATAATGAAGGACTAAAATAGAGATCTATAATCTGCAAGTGAGTTGTAATTTGTTATCAGATCAAGCCTTACTATTACTTTCTAATCATTGTACCAGTCTAGGATAAATCCTTTGGATTAAGGTTGACCTAACAGTCATTTTTAAATCCTTTAATCGGGTGACATTCCAAGTCAATGATTTAAAGTCCTCTAACAAGGTGCACTCCTAATAGGGTTATTGAAATCCTCTAACTAGGTCACATTTAATAGTGTGCATTGTAATCTTTAATAGGGTTGGTGTTTCATAGGGCGTCACTTCAGAAGAGTGAGAATGAGTAGCATGTTACTAGTGGTTTTTCCCAAATTAGGTTTCCATGTAAAATCATTATGTCAAATGTGTTATTAAATCTGTTATGTTTCATGCTTACATTTCTGCAATGTTGATTTGACAGTAACCTACAAAGTTTATGTGATTGTATGATTTAATGGATGCATACATGAATATGTTTTATGAATATGGGTTCACTAAGTTGTGAAAAATTTTATTTGTAAATTTGGACCTTGGATAACTAATTTACCCCTCCTCTTAGTTACTCTAAAGAATTCCAACACTACTATGTTAGACTTTGAGTTCATTTTAAGTTTTTTTGTTTGTTTAGTTTAACTAGAGTTTATGGAATGAATGTGTTAATGCTGAAAGTTGAACAAATGTAAATGAACTTGGCTTTATTTCCTTAGTTAAATAGATTGTATGCTTTACTCTCTTCAACATAAGCATGTCTTCTATTCACTATAGTCTATGTGTTGTGTTTAGTTCTTTGTATAAGGAAGCTAGAAATTGGTGTGGGAGCAACTGGGGAATAGACAATCTAGGTATTGCCAAAACATTTGCTAGCTCTATAATCTGGGAATTACTTATTTCACTATCTTTCCTTTCTTCCTATTGTCGTAGTTACTCTTGCATGTTTCCATTTCTCTACACTAATAGTTTGAGTAGATTTCATATTGTGAGATAATTCCCCTTCTTTGTCTAGGTTGTTTAAAGTGTTAGGCAACTTGATTTTTGCCTCTTCTGTTCTCTGGTTAAGAGCATGCCCCAAAACTGAAATGAAAAATTTGTTGCATTTCTTGCACTCATAAGGGAGTTGTACCTTTCAATTTAGGGGTCTTTGATAGATTACTATATTGACCCATTTTATTGTTAACTTTGTTGTTTTCATAAGCCTTTGGGCAAGTAAAGAGTCAAGGTATAAACTAATATATCAAGGACGACAAATTGCTAACCAACAGTTTGTAGGTTAGTGTTAAGGTATAGTGCCCTAGACATAAGAGGGATGAGCGTCACATTGGAATGGATTGCTATGATAGTGTAGATTGTTGATGCAAGAGTGCAACATCATATAGATCCTTGATGTTGTTAGAGCTCTATTGGGAGCTACACCAAATAGCTTATCATGGATATATAACACAAGAACATAGCATAGCTTTTTCCTTTCTACTACAAGTATGGGAATATGAGCATATCATAGTGATGTGACCTATTGGTAGACAAGATAGGTGTGTTGGGGAGCTTTTGGTTTATAGCTAGGGTGAGCCACTCACCCATAATGACACAAACAATTTAGATAACATCAAAGAAATCTTAGATGGGACTAGAGATGGTATTGTATCACCTAATCTAGTAGTGCAAGATGAATACTAACTATGAAATGAAAACATCAACAATACCAAACAAGAAAACACTTAAGATAGGACTGATTGTTATCACCACAAAAGGAAGCAAACCAAGAATGGTAGGCTCCTAATGGTATAACACATGGTGAAATAGATTTGTCCCTGATTAAGATATGTATGCTCACAAGTATGCTCAAGCTTCAACTGGATGTATGGAGTGCATGAAGGATGGTTTCAAACAATGGAGTCATGGAGGTATTTTAGCATTATAATGATATTTTGGTAGTTTTCAAGCTCTCAAAATATCATTATAGCATTGCATGAAAGGTGGATGATTTTTGTGAAGGGAGAGGGTTCCATTTATAGGCCAAGGGGTAAGAAAATGTATGGTCAGGATGCAAGGATGGAAAGATGGTGAAGGAGGGTCAAGATGCACTCAAAGAGAGCACATGGATTGTGCTGTTTAGCACCAATAGGGAGGTGACACTTGTCACAAGGAGGATGAGTGTGATAGGATAGGATAAGGGTTGGTCAAAAGAGTAATGAGGGAGGTTGAGTATGTAAGAGGGATGTAAGAGTCATAAAGGGGATGTAAGAGTCATCAATGTTGGAGGGTGATGGGAGGAGATATTTTGACTATAGCTTGAGTTAGCAAGTCTTAACCCTTGCTTAAAGTTGTGCATATGCTTAGGAGGGGAATTAGGATTAGCTTAGAAAGGGAGTTAGGAGGGCAAGTAGCTTAGCTTTGAGGGGATGGGTTAGTTAGGTGGCTAAGTGAGGTTAGTATGGGTTGGATTAGGGGTTAGGATAGGGTTTTAGGAAGACTTTTAGGATTTTAGATATTTTATTAAATGATTTATTTAATAAAATGGGGGTATGGAATTAAATTGAATAGATTTGAGGATTTATTTAATTTAATAGAGGAATAGGGATTTAATTGATAAATTGATTTTGGTGATCATTTGATTTTATCAATTGGACTATAGTTAATTAAATTAATTAATTAACTAGGGGATGTCGATTAATTAATTAAATAGTAAATATTCAATCAATAATGTCCTAGGAGATGACTAAATATGATTACCTATTAATGTAATCAAATTTAGGTGTCTACAGATATCACTTGGAGAGCCTACATCAGAGTTGGTCCATGGTCAAAGGATTAGTACTAGTTACCCTACATGATCACATCTAAATTTGTTTTGAGTAGGTGAGAGTACATCATAGAGAAGTATTACCCAGATTAGGTGATGAGACAGTTTGAGTAACCACCAGATGTTCTTGCAGGAGAGGTGTGGTATTAGAGAATTACTTCAGAGAGGATCAAGGAGTTTGTCTCATGACTTTAGAGGGATGGACTACTAGAAGGGTGGAGGGATATGCAACCTATAGTATGGGACTAGTAGGGAGGGGTATCAGATGTTGGCTCCACACAAAAGTATCACGATTTATTTTAGAGGCCTTAAGCATTAGGGAGATCTTAGTTACCTCCAATAGCCAAGAGGATTAGGGAGGCAAAAGCAGTGGCTAGGAAAGTTTGATATGTTGCTATGACATTGATACAGAGGGTAGAACCTATCCAAGGTCTACCTAGGAGGAGGGCACAAAGAGTTGTCAAGGAAGAGGAGGAGAAGGGAACACAAGAGGAGGGAGGTCTAAATGAGATGGAGGTGGACAAAGGACATGGGATATAAGAACCATTTACCACACATGTTGGGAGGAAGTAGAGGAGGTAGAGGATTATCAATAGGCTATGAGGATATTTATATGGTGGCATACTTGGCCTCTTTATAGAAGAATCATGATGTTCTAAGTTGATTACTTCAAGATACTCATGATGATTGACATCATATCTAGGTATAGAGAGATAAGTTATGATCTGATAAGGAAAGGATACATGGGGAGAGGGATCAAATACATTTGGAGAGGGATGAGTTACAAATAGAGTAGTACAAATTTCTCATGGAGTTAGTTATGACTAAGGCATAGGCTACAATGCATGGTGGTTCATCACAAGTAGATATTGATGAGATTGCTTGTATTTCATGTGATCAGAATCAAAGAGAGGTAGAGATGATGGATCTATTAGAAAGGGTTATATTTTACAGGGCTCATTATCATGTAGCAATGCCCATGGAAAAGATAAACTACTGTAGATGATCTACTCGATCATGGTGTGATGAGATAGTAGCTTCTTGTAATGATATTGAGTTGTAAGCAATTAGAAATTGTAATCAAGTTATAATCACTAGATAATAATAATATTGGACTCACTATTTGGTGGACGTAGCGCAAGGATTGTGTGAACCACATTAAATCTTTATTTCTTGTGTTCTCTTCTATGTGGTTTACTATTTTATGATATTGGTTATATTTGCATGTAAGCATTATTTCTGTGTCGTTAATTCTAACAAGTGGTATCAAAGTCAAGTTGTTTCATCTATCATATGTAGGAAGCTCACATGATTAAGTGGGAATCTCACAATTGAGTGGGAGTAATGGCGAATGAGGGTAATCTCAAGGTTGAGAAATTTAACGAGCAAGACTTTCAGCTATGGAATATGCAAATGGAGGACTACTTTTATTAGACAAATTTATGGTAGTCATTGGAAGGCAAACACAAGAAGGGCCCAAATATGATAGATGCAGACTCAAATATATTGGACATAAAGGTACTTAATGTATTTTTTTGTTCTTGGCACAATTAGTGGCATTTAATATTATAAAAGAGAAAATGCGAAAAAGGTGAAAGAATTGATGCAAACCCTATTAAAGTTGTATGCAAATTCTTTCACTTCAAACAAGGTATTTCTCATGAAGAATTTATTGAATATGAAGATGGTAGAATGCATATCTATTTCTGATCATTTAAATGAGTTTAATATGGTTATCAATCAATTATCTTCTACAAATGTCAATTATGATGGAAAAAAAGGGCTCTCTTGATTCTAGGTGCTTTGTCTAAAAGATGGAATGGCTTGGTAATGATTGTGAATAACTCTATTTCTAGTTCTAATTCCCTAAAATTGGATGATGTTGTTGGTCTCATTCTGAGTGTGGAAATTCATTGGAAAAGCTCAAATGGATCTACATGAGGCAGTTTATTCAATGCACAGAGTATATGCATAATTAATGAGAGAGGAAAAAAATCTCGAAATCATGGGAAAGAGGGAAAATAAAAGGTCTCAATCCGGAGTACCAAGAGATTGCTGGTATTATGAAAAAATGAGTCATAAGAATAAAGATTGTTGGACTCAAAATAACAATGAAGGAGACAAACAAGAAGGAAACAAGGAGGCAAATGTGGTAAGTAACAAATCTAAAAAGGATTTTTTTCTTCTTTCTTTAGAAAGTGTTGACGATTCATGGGTTTTAGATTCAGGGGCTTCATCTCATGCTACTCATAATAGAGGTTATTTTGTTGATCATGTCCAAAGGGATTTTGGGCTTGTTTATTTGGGAGATAATGAACCCTTTCAGATTGTTGGAAAGGGAAAAATTAAGATGAAGTTGTAGAATGGGAATCATTGGCTACTACAAGTGGTAAGACATATTTTAAGGCTGACTAGAAATTTAATTTTGTAAAGAGTAGAAAGGAAAAGCAAAATGAGAAATTGGATCTTTTGCATATAGATGTATGGGGGCCAACTTAGGTATCTTCCCTTGGTGTCTATCATTATTATGCTTCATTTATTGATTATGTAACTAAGAAAGTATGGATTTATTTCCTTAGACATAACTCTGATGTATTTGTAACTTTTAAGAAATAGAAAATCTTGGTTGAGAATGAGATTGCTAAATGACTAAAATTTCTTAGATCTGATAATGGTGGTGAGCATTGCAACAAATAGTTTGAAACTTATTGTTCCTCTAATGCTATTTGTAGAAAGAAAATTATTCCAAGGACTCCACAAGAAAATGGAGTGGTTGAATGCATGAACAAGACAATAATGGAACATACAAGGAGTATGAGGTTGCATGTTGGGCTTCCCTTAGGCATGTGGGAAGAGGTTGTCAATAGTGTTGTATATTTGATCAATAGAGTTCCCTCTACTCCTTTGGGATGTGGTATTATAAAGGAAGCATGGACTGGTAAGAAGGTGAGTTATTCTTTTTTCAAAACCTTCATTTGTGAAGCATTTTCACATTTAGATTTTGAAAAATAAAACCAAGATGGAAGCTAAATCTAAGAAATGTATATCCATTGGATATGGAATTAATGAATTTGGATATATAATTATAGATTTTAAAAATCATAAAATTGTAAGAAGCAAATATGTCATATTCAACAATTAAGTGTTGTACAAATATATGTTGCAATAGCGTAAGAAGAAAGAAAAAGATTATGTAGTACTGGATGATAATCAAAAGGATGATGTTCAAACTGTACCTCATGTTTTGTGACAACAACAACAACAAATACCATACACTCCAATGAATATTAGATGATCAACAAGGCTAAGTAGACCTTGTTGGCCTGGTTTTTCACCTTCAAATAAATTGTTACATTTTATAGTGAAAATCCAGTTGATTATTTGAAATTAGGGGTTATGTGTTTCAATTTTGTTTTCCCTAGATAAAACCTCTAATTTCAATTTACCCTAATATTATTTGTGCCCTAGGTTTTCAAAATTAGGGTTGCATTGGTTCATTTTTGAAAATATTCAAGAAGTTTTTGCCATTAGAAAACCTTTATTTCAAAATTTTCGCGTATACCTTTTAAAACCTTTTCCTGAAAATCATTTTACCTTAGCCTTTTTCCTCTAACCATGGTTTTTACCTTGGGTTAACATGCTAGTGTTCTTTTGAAAAAGTTTTAACCTTGATGAAGTGTAAGTTCTCAACCGTTGAATGAAGACAAGATCAATGATAGGTGCTTTCCCACATTATGAAAGTGCTCAAACTTTAGAGAAAGCGGGGAAGTGAAATCGTGACACCTATCTCTGCGGGTCTCGTTCAGCCTTTTGAAGTATTGTATGATTGATAAACTTTCCTATCTGTTAGATCTTGAGAAGATCGATGGTAGGTGCTTTCCCAAATTATAAAGATGAAATGATTTTAAAGAAAGTGGGGAAGTGCCTTGATGACACATAATTTTGTTGAGGCCATTTCTTTTGTGGGGCACAAAATGGGAAAGGTGTTAGAGCAGCTGGAAAGGTGTTAGGACGAGTTAGCATATTAGCATAATCTCATTGGATACGATTGATGACTATATTTAAAACACATAAGATCTTGTGGAACTGTCAATCATTTGGAGATTGACGATAGGTGCTTCCCCACTTTATAAAGATGCTTGAGTTTTAGAGAAAGTAGGGAAGCAACGTTGCGACACATGGCCATGTGGGGTCAATTGTTCTGAAGGTTGCCAGGTAATGGTAAGGTGGATTGCATACTAGATATTGTGTTTTGATTTGCTAAAGTGTATTGCATGTATGCAGAGGTCGATAATGAGCTGGCTCAGTAGGCCCTAAGTCTTAAGGAAAATGCATTAATAATCTAATTTTTTCAGGATTGTTGATCCTTTGGAGATTGATGATGGGTGCTTCCCCACATTATGGAATTGCTCAAGCTTTAGAGAAAGTGGGGAAGCGACTTTGTGAAATGTGTCCTATTTCAAAAAATGGTACTGCAGCTATTTTGTTTTAAAGCTGAATCATCTAATTTAATGAAGATCAACGATTGGTTTTCAAATTTTGTGGTGCAACTTGAATATGATTGTTAGAAGCATTAATTCTGATCAATGCAACTTTGTGTGAGACCAAATTTTCCATAAGATTCTCAATTTCCTCATTATTGAACACCGAGGTTATAGAATTCTCAGAGAGTGAAAATATTCAGAACTCAAAGTGCATTTTCTAGGAATCACAAATTGTTGCTAATAGATTTTTCAGTGAAACAAATAAGAAAATTGGTTAAGAATCAAAATTTCTGGTTAATTGAGAAATTATAGTTACAGTAAGATAATTTATTTAGTATGCCTCCAGAAAGAGATTTCTCAGGAAAGGTAGATTACCTATAAAGGTTTGTGCATGATGATTTCTTCAAAAAAATGCCACAATCTACAAATGAATTCTCTAGGGGAAAATAATTGATACCTAAAAACCCTAGGTTATTGGTAAGTGAGGGTTTCTTCAACAAAGAAAATTGATTGAGGGATGTTGAGACATCCATTAGGAGTTTGGAGTTGTTCTTTAAATGGTTTGCAAAAAGAAAACTTGACACTCCTTTGAATAATGTATGGGAATTTGACATTGGTAAGTTAATTTTCCAAGGTGTTTTCTTTGACGATGACCTACTTACAATGATGTCAAAGGAATATGACCCAATAACAAGGATAGTTAAAAATGATCCTGGCAATAAATTTTTTAGTGTTTCACCAAAATTGATTAGGGAGGTTTTCAAACTGAACCCTAACCACATAGTGTATGAGAGGATTGATATGGAAGAGTTACAAACTAGGTATGGTGCACAGAGGGTATATCTAAGAAGAGGACCATTACAGGAACATTTATTGAAGATAGGTTCACTGCCATTAGTAATTGCCTCTACCCCAGAGCCATTGCTAAGAATTTTTTTCAATCCCAGGGCTTAAGAACTGTACCTCTCTCATTGAAGAATTTTGGAAATAGATGAACAAGATCACATTCCAGAATCCATTATTTTTATTATTGCTCAAACACTTCAGTATGGCATGAGTTCTATCTTCGATTTGGCTACTCTTTTGGCAAAAGAGATTCATACTGGATTAATGGGTATAGCTAAGGCTAAAGTTGATAAATTATTTTGCTGGTACTCCATTTTAATGTACATATGTTTGTATAAAGGAGTTACCTTTTTCTCTAAGGAAATGAAGTTGGAATTGGAAAGGGATTGAGAGAGATTACTAGTCCAACTGTGCAGTGTTGATGTAACATAGGAGGTTACAGATGCCAATTTTTTATGATTTTATAGATATTTTGCCTCCAAGATGAGGATTTTATTGATTGGAGATAGTCCCAAAATACCTCAATCACTATTAAAACTGATTAGACTAAAGGATTATGCGAAAGGATTAAAGGTAAGTCACAATTGGGGACATATCATCCCATATGTAGTTTCCATGTATTAAGAGTATATGGTTTTTTGGGAAAACCACATGTGCTACCATACCAAGTACCTTTAAAGGTAGGAATTGTTGAACTCCAATGGAAGACAAGATTGTTAGAAGAAAGAGAATTATTGGACAAATCCAAAGGTACGTTCTTTCCTCAAATTATTATTGTGAACAATTTTGTTTTTATCAAGAAGGGATGGAGACATTTAGAAAAGTTTTTAGACAAATATCAGATGGCCCAATCTCAATCTCACTTTATAGACCTGAAAGGTTTCTATGAAATATTCAGGGAATCCCAGAAGTACATTGTATATTTTCCTGAAGATATACATAGGAACATGTTTTCATTACAGGAGCAAGAGGTTAGAAAGGAAAAGTGGAAAGTGTATAGCAAGGTTCTTAATTTTATAAATGCTTTTGAGCTAGATTATGATCCCCTTACTAATAAAAAACTATGGGGTGAAAAGATAGATACACTTATGTATAATTTTGTTGGGTTCATGCAAATTTTGAATGAAATGAAGGAGATTTTAACCCAAACTTATCTAGAAAAGGCCACTGAGGTAGAAAATAAGTTGGCTAATAGATTAATTATAAACCCAGGCCAATATACATTACAAAGAAAAGTTGGGTATGTGGTAGTAAAGAGTGTGCAACCTGTACCTCTTTATAAGAGACAACTTTCTGAGAGCCCACCTGTTGCACCTGCTCCCAAAAAATAGAAATTAAAACAAGAATCCTCTTCTAGGGTTGAAGAATAATCCCCCACACAAACTCCCCTTTGCATAGAAGATGAAATATCCTTAAGGGAACATATGAGACAAATGGGAAGGGAGAATGACATTTTAATTACCACACCAGATATAGAGGAAGAAGTCCCAGAGGAGCCCCCTATGAGAGATTTTAGAGGTAAAGAAATAGATCCCGTGGTGGAACAAGCTTCTAAAATATTCTTAGATGATGAAAGTTTTGTGAAGTCCAAGGCATTCACCTAATTTTTGTGGAGAAGAAGCAGTAACAATTTTGAGGCAAAATGTAAAATGATTAAAACAGAGCAACATGATAGGTAGGACTCTAAAATTGAAGAATAGGTAAAAGTTGGCCTTATAGAAGAATTTGCACATATAACACCTGAAGGGGGTAGGCAGATGCTGAAGGATTTAGGA
Source organism: Cupressus sempervirens (assembly GCA_028749045.1). NCBI lineage: Eukaryota > Viridiplantae > Streptophyta > Pinopsida > Cupressales > Cupressaceae > Cupressus > Cupressus sempervirens. The sequence continues at coordinate 638,433,530 of CM053789.1, read as the reverse complement.
TTTTTAATATTACCTGAGTGGGACATTGCTAATGCAATGATCTTTGACTTAGTGAGGAAGGCAAAAGACACCTAGTTTAAGATTGAGGAAGAAGTCTTACAAGCCCATAAGGGATTAAAATACAATGATGACCATTAGGCCTTAGTGATGTGGTCCATCTAGAAAAGAGACAAAGCTAGGATTCAAGAGGTTTTAGATTTTGAATACACAGGTAGTCTCATGGTTTATAGAGTGGATGAGGTAGATAGTGAAAAGGTTTCTCAGATGACTAAGGAAATGGTGAACTTTGGAGCTATGGTTGCAGCTAAAGACAAAAATAAGTTCCTAGAATTAACTGCTAAATTTGAAAAGGTGCTAGTAGCATGCGAAGAAAGAGGAAATAAAATAAACCAGATGGAAAGAATGATTGCTCAATTAGTGAGACAATTGGGGAAAAGAAAAGTAGGAGAAGGATCAAGTAAACCTAGAATTATGTATCCTCCTCATCCTCCAATTGCACCTTTGAATACAACTCCTATTATAGAAATGCTAGCTACCCCATAAGAACCCCAACTGGATACAACTGAAGATTTTGAGGAAGAAAAGAACAAATTATGGGTCATGCATGTGGAATTGGATGTTCAATATGAAGATAAGATAAGAAATACAATTATATATCTGGTAGATGGGATAGGCTGGCCTGCATTTTATGAAAAATTGTCAAAATTAATGAATATATGGAATGAGTTAAAAATTAATGAGGCCATTTTGAAGCCAACTGTGAAAAAATGGAACAGTAGGGATGGTGATGTCACTATTTTATGATGTTCAGTCATTAGTCTGTCTTGTGAACAAGTAGAAAAAATATTTGATATGACTAATGACCTCTTTGATTTTGATAATAAGAGAATTATGCTACAGAGGAGAATTATAAATTATTTTTCAAAATATCTTGGTGAAAGTTTTGGGTTTTTTCCTTATGCACATAAAGTTGTGGATAAATTGAAAGATAAAGAAAAATGGGCTAAGTAATTGGATGATTTGATATCCATCAGACTCAATAAGGTCATAAATGAGAAGGATCACATATGGTTTGCTAAGACAACTAAGGAAATTGTGAAGGTAAAAATATTTTTGGATTCTTTTAAAAAGGATTTTGCTAAAATTGAGAAATTAGGAGAAGATATCATGAAGAAAAAGCCAGAGATTTTGAACTTTAATTGGCCAGATGATTCACTTTTCAAAAAATAGATTTCAGATCTTGCTCAAGAAAATTAGTTGATATCTAAAGAAATTGATGAAGATGGTGCAGATCTAGATGAGTTATAGATAATTGATGAACCTGCTAAAACAAAAGAAAGGAAATAAGAGAAACCAATTGTAATTGTTGATTTGGTGGTTCAATCAGATGATCGAGATGGAGAGCAACAAGTCGCAATCAAATTTTGGATATCATAAGCTGACTCATCACATGCAAACTTGTTAGGATAAAACCACAAACAGAAATAACAATTACATGCAAATATAAACAATAACAGAAAATAATAGATCACACAAAAGAGAACACAAGACACCCAGATTTAACATGGTTCACCCAATCCCTAGGCTACATCCACCAAACAACAAGTCTAATATTATTACGATCCAATGATTACAATCTGTAATCCCTTATAGTTCAATACCACTGCAAGAAGTAATTTTTGCATCACACCTTATGAAAAACCCCTAACCTAAGCCCTTTTATACAAGTATTTTTACCACTTTAGGGTTATAACTAATAATTACATGTCAGCCCAAAGAATTATGAAGTATGTACAATACTTCCTTGATTAGTCACCACAAACTAACAATCACATGCAAATCAAGTGGTCCCATAGTTAGAGGAACAATAGATGCATTTGGACCAATCATCACATGAAACCCCTTAGCAACAAGAAGTTGCAACTAAAATGGCCCCACAACAAGAAGATTCACGATAGAGACATTTTGTTGCAAGAAACTAAGGGAGCACCAATTTTTGTCATATTGTGACAATGACCTTCTGTTTGTAAATTTTTTTATCTTTATGGACAATTGTCCTTCTTCTCTAGACTTGAAGCTTATTGCATCTCATACTATATAAATGAGATCCCAAGGCTAGAGAAAGGGTTTAAATTTTGTAGAATTTTAGTGTTATGCTAGTTTTGCATTTGGTCTAGTGAGTCTTAGTGTTAACTTTGTGATGTATTCATCTCTACAAATCAGAGAAGACATTGTACATTGAAAGATCATGTTGTCTTGTCTTGAGTTATTATGAGTTTACATCAGTACTGTGTGATTTTCAAATGAAAATTGGTACAAAGGGAAGGTTCTGCCATATATATTTTCTTTGAATTTTGTCTCCATCATTATTTGCTAGTTATTTTGAGATTGTATAAGCAAGGTTTTGTTAAAGTGGGGTTGTCATTACACCAAAAGACCAATCTATCAATGCTCGATACAACCACTCAACTTATAGTACACAGGAGGCAACTAAGCCCTTGTCACGAATCTCGAGGGGAGCACTGAATTTTTTTTTTACAATCTCCACCTCAACATTACCTGAGGGTCTAAGGATTTGGACCTGTGACCAAGCTCTGATACCACTTTTTAGAGTGGGATTGTCGTTGCACCAAAAGACCAATCTATCAATGCCTGATACAACCACTCAACTTATAGTACACAAGAGGTGGTTAAGCCCTTGTCACGAATCCCAAGGGGATTGCTGAACAAATTTCCAACAATCTCCCCATCAGTGTTACTCAAGAGTCTAAGGATTTGAACCTATGACCAAACTCTGATACCACTTGTTAGAGTGGGGTTGTCGCTGCACCAAAAGAATGATCTATTAATGCCTAATACAACCACTCAACTTATAGTACACAGGAGGTGGTTAATCCCTTGTCACAAATCTCGAGGGGAGCGCAGAACAAATTTCCAACTGGTTTATGCAATTTAATGCAACTAGGATAGGTTGTATATCAATTTGTTGTTGCTTTTAATTCAAGGAATTAAGTAAGCGCTTCATTAAATTGATAGAATTTCCAGTTATATAAGAAGGATATTCATAAGAATGGGGTTTAGGGTAAATTATTGATATAATTGATTGTAAGGCAATTAATTAGGTCAAAATTGCTAGGTAGACTCTGAATGCCAATGGATAGGGCACTAATCATTTATTTAGTTACATGTTAAAGCAATCATGGAGTTCCATGAAGAAAAACATTAAAATCAAATCAATTTTTACTTTCATGTCATTGTTAGTTGTTGCTGTCAAGGATTATTTGCGAAGTTTAGAAGACTTTTGACCAATATCTTCTATAGGGGATAAGTGAGATGAAATAATATTGGTGAATGAATGAAGTGTCAAGACTAAACTAGTTATATATCCATATATCCCTTAGGTGCACCCGTGTTGGTTTTGCAGAACCTAAAGAGTAGAGAATCTCTATGATTCTATTGAAGTTGGATCCAGATCTGAAGATTTCTTAGTTGAATATAGGAGCTTGCTAACCCTTAGACCAAGAGTTATCCTTAGAATCTCGGTATCAGGTATTTTTTTTCTTGGTAGTTTTGAAACTCCAACAAATCTCCAAAAGATATTTTCTCCCTCATTGTACTCTATTTTATTAATAGATGTTGGTGAACCAGAATGTTATGATGAAACTATGCAGGTGGATAAAAAGCTTGAGTGGGAGTTTGTAATGACATAAGAAATGGATTCCTTGCTAAAAAAACTAGACTTGGGATTAATCTAAGTTGCTCGTAGGTAAAGGAAATTTGTAGAGTAAATGGGTTTACAAGTTGAAAGAAGAGGATGGAGGTAAGAAAATAGTTAAATCCAAGTTAGTTGTAAAAGGCTTTTCACAGAAAAAGGAATTAATTTTGATGACATACTCTTTCTAGTTGTTAAAATAACTTCTATCTGTATTGTTTCAAGTATTGTGGCTACTAAATATTTGCAACTGGAGCAGCTTGATGTTAAAATAGATTTTCTTCATGGTGATTTTGATGAAGAAATATACATGGAACAACCACAAGGATTTGTGATCAAGGATTAGCAGAGTTTAGTGTACAGATTAAAGAAAAGTTTATATGGGCCTAAGTAAGTACCTCATAAATGGTATATCAAATTTGACAATTTTATGAATCGACATGGATACACTCAGTGTCATTTAGACCATTGCATTCATTTTAAGAGTTTGGATGATGATAGCTACATTATTTTACATTTATATATTGACAATATGCTTGTAGAAAGGTCTAACATGAGTCACATTAAGGGCTTGAAAAAATAGTTAGTACATTCTTTTGCTATGAAGGATTTGGGGGTAGCAAAACAAATTCTTGGTATGAAAATTTGCAAAGATAGGAAAAACATGAAATTGACTCTATCTTAGGTTGATTATATTGAGAAGGTATTGCAACATTTATCTATGGAGAATGGAAAAGTTGTTAGTGTTGACATTCCAGTCATGTTTGTTATTAGTGACATACACTTATTCAGATTGTAAGTATCTACCGAGAATATTGTACAGTTAACAGTATTAATCAAGCATTTCAGTTGCTACCAAGTCATTCGGATAGATTTTAGTTTGTACCAAGTAGTTACTACTATGGTGACAATCAGTAGTGTAAATCGTGCATCTTAGTGTATGCCAAGTTTACCAGTGCAAATCGACTTGTGCAGTGCTTACCAAGTTCATAATTGATGTGATGCAAGTCTAGTATTAACCAAACTACTCAATGTTAACCAAGTGACTCAGTTTATATTGAGCTCGTAGTGATAGCATTGATCGAGCTATGTAGTGTGAATCAAGTGATTCAGTTTATATGTCAAGTTCCACAATATTCGTCGAGTCACTAATGCAGACCGAGTTGAAGGCTACTTGGAAGTGATCAGTATAGACCAAGCTTCTACGTCTACTATGTGCATGATGATGCCAAGAATTGACAGTGGATGTCAAGTAACAAACCCTCACCGAGTCAGTCTTCAGAACTTGAGTTTCTACACTTTGGCTAACTTTGTAATATTTGTGTAAACTTGTATTATGGTCAACTTTGTAATTTGTAATTGGATTGGTATATGTAATGTATTATATCATATCAAAATGAATAAATGGATGTAATGTAATAAGCAAAGAAGAGCATAAGAGTGAATTACAAAGGCTACAATAGTATAAGGAGCAACACAGATTTATCTATCACGGAAAGGTGATTTGTACACTCTGAGGAATCTCATTCAGCGAACCAAGTTGTAGATCAGAGATCAGCTACTGCTTCATCCTAACAAGTGGATTAGTCAAATCCTTTAACAAGGTAGACCTAATAGTTTTCTGTAAATCTCTTTACCGAATACATACTTCATTGGATGTTTGTAAATCCTTTTACAAGGTGGACCTAGTAGTCCTAGTTGCTCCTAACAGGGCAGATCATCAGAAGTGATCATTGTAAGCCTTAACAGGCCAACTTTATACTACAATACTAAAGCTTGTGGGTATCATCCCCACCCCAGTTTTACTTTCTATTTGGAAGGTTTTTGGGTCACCAAAATTGTGTCTCAAAAGTGTTATGTATGCTTTAATGTTTTCAATTTCTCATGCATGCAATTAGATCAAAATTCACATGAAGGATTAATTGGTAATTAAGGATTAAGTTTTATTGGTTACTAATTCACCCGTCCTCTCTCAGTAACTTGACCTTTCATAAAATTTCTAAGAATTAGCACACCTTTGCCTAGTCATTTGAAATTGACTAATTTAGCTATAGGAATTTTGAAGTATGTTATGGTATGTACTAGGCCAAATATTACACATACAATGGGAGTTATTAGCAGGTATATGAGTCATCCTAATAATAAGAATTAGAATACAGTCAAATAGATTCTTAGATATTTGAGAGGAACATCAAGTAAATTTTTACATTTTTAGGGCTCTACTACTAAAATAAAAGGCTATGTTGACTTAGATTTGGTAGGGGATCTCGATACCAGCTGAAGTACTGCAAGATATGCATTTACTATTGAGGGGACAATAGTGAGATGGGTTTCTTGGTTACAAAAGGTAAAGACAATATCCTCTATAGAGGCATAATATATTGCTACTATAGAGGAAGCCAAGGAGGTGATATGGATTCAATTCTTCATGAAAGAGTTGGCGCACCCTTAGATGGAAAATAATTTGTTTACAAATAGCCAAAGTGTCATTAATCATGCTCTCCACTCAGAGACAAAACACACATGTGGTACCATTTCATTTGGTCAATTTTGGATGATGGGTAGTTAAAGATGGTCAAGATATATCTTGATGGTAATCTAGTAGATATGTTTACAAAGGTAGTAAGAAGGGATAAGATGAACTCATCTTCATCTTCAATTAGTCTTACAGATTGAATAGAACAATTGGGTCTAGGGTGGTTCGATCCAATGGGAGCCTTATGGGGTAGAAGTGTTGCTACCAGATCTATCTCCAAGTGGGAGATTGTTGCTTAGGTGGAGCTTGATCAGTCCCCAAGTGGGAGATTTTTGATATGTGGTGATTGATCAAGATAGTACTATACCATTTCTTAAGGTTGGTTCATCAAGTATTTTTTAGGTTAACTTGCTAGGAAAAATAAAATCTAGCTCTAATTTTGTAAGCGACAAAAAACTTGTATATTATGGTTTAGGGTTAGGGATTTCATGGTGTGATGAGATATTTTCTTCTTGTAATAATATTGAGTTGTAAGGGATTACATATTGTAATCAAGTTGTAATCACTAAATATTAATAATATTGGACTTATTGTTTAGTAAACATAGCCTAGGGATTGGGAAAACCATGTTAAATCTTTGTCTTACATTTTGTTTTGTGTGGTTTATTATTTTATGATATTGGTTATATCTATAGGTAATTTTTATTTTTTTCTCACTAATCCTAATAGGGATGACACTGGAGCATTTTAGACAATAGATTCCAAGGTGTTTACAAGGCCACATAAGAGGTCCTCAGGTTACGTATGGTGCCACCACTACCACCAACTCCATCTCAAGTTGATCTAATGATAGATCCAACCACACTCTCAGTCCACTTTACAGATCTGATAGATAATCTTGTTGCAAGAGATACATATGTGAACCTAAGATATGTTGCATTTTGGAACTTTATGTACTTGAATATTTATATGTATGATTCATGTTGATGTACTATATATGTTTTAGGGAACATACCCATATTGTATCTTTAAGACACTTATTTTGATATGTTGAACATTGGACTCTCTTATTTGTAATGGGCGGGATGTATTATTTCATTATATATATATATGGCCTTGATTGAGTGGGATATAATGTGTATTGAAAATCACATGCCTTGTATTTTTATGATGTTTAAGATGCTAATATGATATGATACTGATATGTGTGAATATGGAATGTGATTCTTTCTATATAATTATGATATTTATGTAAAGGGGAAATGTGAATCAATTAAATAAACCCTAACTTCATCACATGGCCACACACCTCAAGAGGATGAGTTTGAGGAAAGATATTCTTTCAAACTAGTCCTCAATGTGTTAAACCTTAGTAGGTCAATGCAATCCAAATGATAATGGAGCATCAAGTCAAACCAAAATCTAATAGTTATGAAGATAGGTAAGAGAATGCATTTTGCCCTTGAGATCCTAATTAATTACTTTACATCTATGTAAGATATGTCATGTAAAGTAAAGGTATTAAATGCTAAACTGACAAAGATAGGTAAACGAATTATATCAAATATTTGGATTCAAATTATTTCTTCTTGTGTTTCTCCTATGGATGAACAGAAACAGATTTGGGTTGAAAACTCTCAAATTTGCAAAACCCAAAAATCATTCGGCGATCCAGAAAGGGTGACTTATTTACACAATGATGACCTCCATGGCCTTGCTTGCAAGTGTGACCATTATGGCTTAGAAAAACTACATCTCACCTTGATTTTTCTTTCACGGATTCTAATAAATGATGAAAAGGGTACTCAAATCCACAACTATTTATGCCTTCAAATATCCACTAATATTTGAATTTATGTGTTTTGGGTGGCTATATAGGGGTTTGTGTTAGTCAACCCCCCATTTGGTGGTTTCCATCTCCATGGATATTCATGTCAATTTTAATATTTGTGAGACTTGTGTATGAGCTAATTTAAATGTGTCATGCCAAGATCTAAATCCCTAAATTTAAAATCTAGCATGAAGTTTGTGCTTGAATGAGGATGAAGCAATAACGCATAGCTATAAGGATAACCTAGAAAGCATACCAAGGCCCCAAGGATAAAGTGCCCTAAGCCATAATCATGATCCATATTTTCTACTCCATGATTCAAACCTAAATGCTTGAATGATAAAATGGAAGGAGAAGGATAAAAAAATCTCTTGCTTCAAAGGATGTTTCCCAACCTCCTTGCTTTCACCTAGCAAATGTACTCAAAAAATTTGGGATGTCTATATGAAGTATGATTGCATTTTCTTTCTTGTTCTTTCTTGATTACTTGAGTGTCCTCGTGTATCCTCATACCATATTCCCAAATGAAGAAATCGAGGGTGCTTATAAAAGATTCCATATTAACTTTCACATGTAGGTCGATTGGGATCAAAAACCTAGTTTTAGACCAAACCTTCAAGAAGGACCAATGATCGGGACCCAAAATGAGACCCATGTAGGGGAAAACTACATTTTTTATTGGTCCAATATAAGTGAACTATATATTTGACAGTTAGGTGTAGTAGTCCCTAGGGCAACCTTAGGATCCTAGAATAGGTCCCAAAATTTAGAAATTAGGTGCATATTTCAAAACCTTGGGTTTTGCATTATAGGATAGGAATGCCAAGGAGTACGTATTAGGTCTTACGTAGATCCCATTTAGAAGAGGCTAAGAGAGATGTAGAAATGTGTCTTAAATGTAGATTAAATAGTAAATTACAATAAATAGGTTTGAAATGATCATAAATTGAAATTTAAGATAGTATACTTAGCCCTCACTTTAGCTAGATATGACACAACGTGAATACACAAGCTAAAGTAAAGAAAACCTTTACGTAGAGAAAAAGGATATAACCAACTCTATAACCTTGTAGTCCCATAAGAAAGTATTAGTACTTGCACCTTGCATAACACACATTAGTGAAAAATAAAAAATCCCCTAAAGCTTACTAAGAATTATTCTATAAGGTTCATAGGTGCCTACATGCCCCCTAGTTTTGACTTTCTCTTTTAGGAAAGGGTGAAGTAGGGTGATATAGCTAACCATATGAACCAAAAATGTAGATTTTTGAAAAAGACCCTCAAAGCTAGTGACAAATTTATCAAAACTTCATAATCAACGTCAAAGGGAGGGGGACTAAATCATAATTCCAATGCTTATAATGACAAGAAAACCAAAGTTGTGTAGTTCAAGTTATGATGAAACTTGAATGAATGCCTATTCTAAATGCATTGAAAGAAAAACCTTAATTATAACCCTAATTTACCTTCAAAACATTGTAAATAGAGATTCTTACCTTCCATTTGTTACCTTTTTTGTTAGAAGAAGTTGAATAGGAGTGTTAAGAATCAAGAAGCTAGAGCCAATGTGATGGAGCTTATGAGAGCAGTCATGGTAATCAGTGACCCACTCCCTAAGGTAAGTGCTAGTGTAAAGTGATTTTTACCTCAATATATGTGTTCTAGACCATTTTTGAACCATGTTTTTTTGTTTTTGTGATGTATACTAGAGTTTGATTTTTAGGATGGAAAAAGTTTGACCCTGATTAGGGAAGTTGAACTTGGTAAAGGGAATTGAACCTGATTAGGAGAAAGTCAACCCTAATGAGGATAAAGTTGACCCTAATTAGGAGAAACTCAACCTTACCTAGACTAATCAAGTTGTATCATAGTTTGCAGTCTTTGGTATTGATTGATAATTTGGTGCGATTTACAAGAGTTAGGTTCTATATAGAAGCATCATATGTCATAGTAGATGCATTTCATTTGAGAGAGTATGAAGAGCATGAGTGGAGAGGAAATAAAACTACTAAGAGACGTGGACCTATATTGGATAGGCCAACTTCCACACATGAGATTACATTGGGGCATGATTCTAGCCTTAGTAGAGAAGTGGAATAATGACACATGCATATTCCATCTTCTTACTAAAGAGATCACTATTACCCTAAAGGATTATATCTGATACTTTGACTTCCTATCAAAGGGCTTGTAGTGAGGCCACATGCTAGTAGAGATGCAAATCATTGTTTTGTACATGATGAATATTGTATGGGACAAAGACTACATATGAGATCTAGATAAGATCAACTTGACCTACAAGAAACCATAGTAGGAGCTACTTCTGGGTTGAGATGATGGATATGTTGTACTCTAACCTAAATCATGACCCCAAATGGTAAGGGGACAATGTTTATATCACCTTTTACACATTTTTTATGAGAAATGGAGAGAGGTCAAGTAGTGATTGCATGGGGTAGGAGTGTGCTAGCAACTATGTATGCATAGTTGGAAAAACTTATCAGATATCAGAGAGATAGCTTTAGTGTGTACACTCTTAAAGGTATGGTTGTTCAAGAATTTTACATGCATCAAGCTAGCAAGAGTTCTAGTGGAATTAGAGTAGAGCGTCCTAAGAGTGTATTCTTATCCACTTTCCTAGATGTGGTAGTTTAGAGACACACTATTTCAGAGAGTTAGGTTTGATTGGATGCAAGGAGATGAGATAGTATAGAGACCATACTGCCATATGGTGGGGTGGTCAGAGACTACATGCCAAATGATATACTCATAGAGGAGGGGATTCCTAAAGGCAAAAAAAAGTCATGTGATCATACCATATACTATGATCAAGTATTGAGGCAATTTGGATTACAATAGGATGTCTTGAGTATGGTGCCACGATATATACATCCCACGAGATATATTTAGAGACCCAAAGTTGTGCATCGGTCTATAGTAGCCAATATCATCTACAGTAATACATAGGAGGGAAAGGATGTCCCAATGATAATAGAGATGTACATTTTATAGAGGAGTACATCTGATACTGGACTAGAAAGGGAGTGAGACCCATCTTCCCACCAAACTACCCTATATGTGATCCAAGTTCATTCTATAGAGCTTTGAGAGGAGGATGAGGTAGTAGGAGAGAATGAGAAGATGGAGGGAGAGGATTAGCCAACATATGAGCTGAGAGATGAGGAGATCCCTAAGTCAGAGGAGAGCGGAGATGAGAGATAGAATCCCTCAACAAATGATGCAGCTATAGAGGACATTCCCTCACCAAATCATGTGATGGATGAAGAGCTAGAGTTTACTATCCATGTTGTACCATTATGATCACAACAACCATGCTCCTAGAGTGATACACCACTCCCACAACTAAGGAAACTATTTCATGGAGAGCGTTTTGGAATGAATTCCTTATGGAGATTTTTAGTAAGCTTTGGAAGATGATTGAGTTCTTGACTTGGTTTGTCATTGCTGTCAACATATCATCTTTCTAGATAGTTGTGGAAGAGATAAAAAGATAATTGTTTTTGACAAGATTTTTGGTTACTGAATTACTTTCAATAGGGTTACTAGTATATTTGTGGATGTTTGTAGATGGTATGTCTAAGTGTATAGAAATAATTATGAAGTTTGCAGAGAGTTACACAATTTTTATTGAGGACTAGTTGTAGGATAGTTTACAAGAAACTATATGTTGTTATTTGTGTTGTATCTTTTTGGAGAGGTTAAATCTTGTTTAGTAGGCTTAGATTTTGGTCAGAGACATGTTTGTGATGCTATGTTTAAGGTGGAAGATTCTAGTTTTCATTTTGTGAAAATTTGTGAAGGAAAACATGCAGGTTATTCCTTGGAGGTTAACTATGTTGTAATACTGATGTAACTTGTAATGTAACGTGTGGAACCTAAATTTAATATCTCATGATGGTCCTATATTATTTATTATACATTGGGAAAGCCTCAAGAATGACTCGACTGGTTATTAGGACTTGGTATAAAGGAAAGATGTTCTTGGTTGTAAGTGTGATAGTGTGTCATATGTTATGTTATGCAAAATTTGGATGTAAATTTGTGAAGATCATAGAAGTGTTTGATTTTGAGGATAAGTGTGGACTTCAAAGGAACTGTATTGGCAATGATACGTTGTTGTTTTAGTCAATATATTTCTCTTGGATAAGTTATCCTGAATTGTTTTTGTGAGAACAATTCTAAAGCAAGTTGGATAGTGGGTTTAGTTGTCTTCCTTTTAATTCCTAACAGGGTTGGAATCTCCTGACAAAGATTCAAATTCTCCTAATAGGGACTCATATGTATTGATTGTATTCATTTGGCTCGTAACAGGGTTACATCCTTCCACAAGGAACATTTATATTATTACATCATCTTGTGGGCATCATTCCCACCATATTTTCCCCTCTAATCAAGGGTTTCCCTAGTTAACATATATTGTGTCATATTGCATGACTGGTATCTTGTGGTTTATATATATTTTGATTACATGTTTCACTTATTTTTGAAGTTGAGAAAATTTGTTTAAAGCATATAAATGATTCACCCACCCCACTCTTAGTTATATTCGTGGACTCTACTTGCTAACAAAGAGTAGTAGATCCATTCCCCCTCCTTCATCATCAGAAAGAGATGTGGAGAAATCTAAGGGAGAGCCAGGTAGAGTGCAATAAAATATATTATAGATGTAGATTGGAAATTTGAGAAAGAAGAATATACTGATGATAAAATATGCTTTGATTGCAGTCATAGAGAGAGAGAGAGAGACTGGAGGAGCTTCATGAGTGAGATCTTGAAGAACCTAACTATAGCTTCGAAGATACCATGCACCCATTAGCACAAGGTCAAATGATAGTGTCATCTAGGCAAGTAGTAGAATATATTTGCATTTGTCACTCTATTGATGAGATTGAAATAAGAGAACAAAGAGAGACTTGAGCATCATAAAAAGGATTTGGAGACCGAGATATGAGTGATGTAAAAGTGAATGTATGAGCATGGCTCATCCATGAGATAAACTCATAGAATTATATCCCATAGGCCATCCTCCTCACACCACTGTTAGAATCTGAAAAGATTAATAACCCAGAAAACTAGTGCAAAGAGTAAATATCTAAACTATGAATGCAAATGATACAAAATCAAAATAGCATCATAGAGTTAGTCTCCAAGAGAGTAATGCAAATGCTGGAAGCAAAATAGGATTAAGAGGATGCAAAAATAAGAGATGCAAATACAAGCCAGGTAGCATGCTTATATAGGCTAGGAAGAGGGAGGAGGTGGCAACACCAACCAATGAGGAGCAACCATCTATCAGACTAAAGATAGAAAAGTATCTTCCCAAGATAGCTAATGGATGCTCACATGTAGGAAGGTGACACCTCACAACCATTCACCTAATAAGACATGCTTTATTAACCTAAGCGAGATTATTAAAAGTGTAGGAAAAACCTAGCAAAATAGGAAAAATAAAAAACTACACTAACACCCCCCCATAAGCGAAGCTTAGGTGGATGTAGAAATGGGTCCCGGCAAGTCAAGCCTGATGAGGTACCCATGTACATAAAATTCCCCCAAAAGAGAGAGAAAAGAGACTCCCCAAAGAAAATTAGGACTCCAAGTGAGAGGAAGAGGCCCCCCCAAAAGATGTAGCATCCCGCACCTCCAGCAAAGCTTGCAAATTTTGTCTGGTAGATCCACTTGCATCGAACAAGTTTTCTTCCCTTAGGAAAAAGGACAAGATCCCAAGTGTGGTTCCTCATCAAGGAACTATACTCTTCCTGCATAGCTGTATCCCACTCAAAAATACCAGAAGCCTCATGAAAGGACTATGGATTTGAGGCAGTAGCAATGAAGATATGTAGAGCATCCTGGAATTGTGAACGAGTCTGCTTGGTGTCTGATGGATCCCCAACCCAATCACTTGCAAACTACAAGGTCTGTCTAGCCCAAAGTGGACCAGAAGATGGAGAATCTAGAGGAGAATCATCAACCTGTGAATGATGACTAGGAGAGGAAGGAGGTGAGTCCTCTGAATCACTCTCTGCATCAAAAGTGGAGGTAGAAGACTGCTCAAGTGAATCTGACCCATCAGAAGATCTATCATGTATTCCAAGTGACTCCAATGTCAAAGTACAAGGCAACCCTGTGACCATGCTCTGCTGGTTAAGTTGATGCAAGTAGTGGAAGTTAAGATGGCCAAATCGCTCATGCCATAATCTGCTCACATCATTAAAATGAGTGAGTGAAACAGTCAAAGGAGGATCAGGAACAAAGTGAGAAAACATATAGAGTCGTGACTGATGATCTGCTCTCCCAACTGCAACTGTAGAATCATTGTGCAACTCACATATCTCCACTGAATCAGGAGTGAACTCAACCTGCTTGCCTAAACCTGTGTGAGTGATCTGGTGTACCGATTGGAGATTAGTTGACAATGAGGGTACATAAAGAACATCATGGAATGCACCATCCCCCACATCAACAGACCCTCTTCTACACACCTCAACAAGAGTGTTATCACCCATCAAAATAGAAGGCATAGTACATGGCTCCAAGGATGCAAGTTCTTCCTTAGATGAAGCCATTTGGTGTGAAGCACCCGAATCAAGAACCCAAGTGGATGGTGAGGAAACAACTGCAAAAAGGGCCTTGCCCTTTCCTTTCCCCTTGCTATTTTATTTTTCCTTGTTAGACCCTTCATTAGAACTTTGTTTGATAGACTCAGGAACACTGATATTATTTTTCTCAAGAATGTATGTCAAGTGATCAAGTTGTTTCTGCAAACATTTATCTTCATCATGACCAGGTCTTTTACAATAAGCACATTTGACCTTTTCTTTCTTAGGCTTATCGCCCTTGGAAGATGGTGTATCAATAGTTGCTTTTGAAGAAACTGGCATTTGATCCTTCTTCTCCTCGCTATTCTTTTGTTTCTTGTCCTTACTATTGTTGTTACTACTTTGTCCTTGTTGTTCTTTTGTGCCTTGGTTGGCAGCCAAGGCATGTGACTTAGAGGACTTAAGAATGCCCATCTGGATTAGCTTGTCTTGTTCTCGAGTGAGATTGACAGCAAAATCATCTAAAGATGGCATGGTGAATTGAGTACCAAGTGCACCCTTAGTAGCATAGAAGGTAGAGACAAACACAGAATATTCTGAACTTAGCTTAGAGAGAATACTAAGAATCAGTTGTTCATCTTTCTTTTCAATTCCACATTGTTTTAACTGCAACCTTAGTGATTTCAATTTGGTGAAGAAATCTTGGATTGTGTTGAAATTGCCTGGACTCAAACTTATTAATTCATTTTCCAACATATGACCCCTCATTGAATCTTGTGTGCCAAATAATGTTTCTAGCTTTGTCCATACTTCATTTGGTGTATCCAAAGACTCAATGTGAAATAGCAAGTCAGGATAAACAGACAAACACAATGTTCCAAATGCCTCATCACATTTGTTAAACCACTTAGGCTTATCTTCATCTTTAGCAGGTTCAGTTTCAAGTCCCATAGTTATCCTATTTAATCCATCTTTCCTTAAGTGAATTGTCATGCGTGATTTCCACTCAAAGTAATTGTATGGAGTTAGGATGGGCATATTTGTTTGATCCATGATGAAGAAATGCAGAGAAGAAATGCTAAAAGGAAGAGAACCCAGCCACGACAATGCCCCCCCCCCCCTCTTTACTCAATCAAAGAACCCCCCCTCAAAGAAATATGATTTGGCACTTTATTTTAGTGCATTTACAACTACCACTAGAAAGAATTACTTAGTGGTCTTGATTTCAATGCATTACAAACCCTCATGAAGAGCATATGCTAGAAGTGAAACTTGGGCACAATAATCAAAGAAAAAAATAGCACCAATGTGATCTACTCGAAAAATCATGCACTTTCAAAAAAAGAATCACCTCGATACGAGGTCGTATGAGAAAGTTATGATCCTCCGAAGTTTCCAAAACGAGAACTGTGCACAGTCACGGCTGAGAATCTGCAATTTCTGAAGAATTCATGCATGAAAATCAAAAAACAACTTCACTAGTGGATAGAGCACAAAAAAATAGCCAAGTTCATAACAAGAATCATCAAAATCGGAGTTCATATGAGCAAGAACGAGACATTTGAAAACTGCATTCAAATCTGCGACTGCCAACGGAGAGGGGTATGGCTGTAGCTTTGCATGCTTGATTTTGAAAAATATACAGCTTGCATGCAAAATCTAAAAGATACCCAGATGGTTTTTTGGGGCTGCGAACAAAACCCAGAAAGCATTTTTCTTTTTGATGTACAGAAGATGTTGTAGTGTAAATCAGACGCCTTTAACAGTAAAACACGGCTCCAAAAATTAAAAAACGACCCCAACAAATAAAATATGACATGCAAATGCTGGATCAGCTTCTTAAGTCCATCAATGGCATGCTAGAACTTGCAAAACTGATTGAAAACTCCAAATATGCAAGTTGGTTGTCAGATTTGAGATTGAAACCCCACAGAAAAACTGTTTTTGTCAAAACTTTTCTGTTTCTCAGGATCATCCAAAGATGCAAGAGAAGAGCATACTTCGTTTTTCAAAAAACTACAATAAAGTTTATTTGCCCCTCCCAAATCTCTCAAATAAGGAAACTAAAATCTACTCTTGCACATAGAAAAGCACTGATACCATGTTAGAATCTGAAAAGATTAATAACCCAGAAAACTAGTGCAAAGAGTAAATATTTAAACTATGAATGCAAATGATACAAAATCAAAATAGCATCATAGAGTTAGTCTCCAAGAGAGTAATGCAAATGCTAGAAGCAAAATAGCATTAAGAGGATGCAAAAATAAGAGATGCAAATACAAGCCAGGTAGCATGCTTATATAGGCTAGGAAGAGGGAGGAGGTGGCAACACCAACCAATGAGGAGCAACCATCTATCAGACTAAAGATAGAAAAGTATCTTCCCAAGATAGCTAATGGATGCTCACATGTAGGAAGGTGACACCTCACAACCATTCACCTAATAAGACATGCTTTATTAACCTAAGCGAGATTATTAAAAGTGTAGGAAAAACCTAGCAAAATAGGAAAAATAAAAAACTAAACTAACAATTGGGGGGTTACATAGATAGATAGATGGATGGATGGATGGATGGATGGATGGATGGATGGATGAATGGATGGATGGATGGATGGATGGATGGATGGATAGATAGATAGATAGATGGATGAATGGATGGATGGATGGATGGATGGATAGATGGATGGATAAATAGATGGATGGATAGATAGATGGATAGATAGATAGATGGATAGATCGATCGATCGATAGATGGATAGATAGATAGATGGATGGATCGATCGATCGATAGATAGATAGATAGATCGATGGATAGATAGATAGATAGATCGATCGATAGATAGATAGATAGATTGATCGATGGATCAATCGATAGATCAATACATAGATCGATGGATCGATAGATTGATAGATCGATGGATAGACCGATCGATAGATTGATAGATCGACCGACCAAAGGAATATTTTGTATGATGACTTCATGTACACCAAATTTTTGATGATATAAATGACATGCATTTTTATACCGATGAAGAATGATTGATTAATTGCATTAAAATAACAATAATAGAGGAAAAAATTAGTAATGTTTCTTAAGTAATATTTGAGTAAGATAAAGATTACACACCAATTAAACAAAGTAAAATGTTCTATTAGGAGAAACACAAGTATAAGAGAAGAAATAATCAAGATTTATATATGTATGTATGCATGTATGTATGTATGTATGTATGTATGACCTTGTGAGGAAGAAGGAGAAATCATTCCAATAAGATCTAAACCCCAAACTAAAAGGCCAGGAGCCCACCTGAGTGTGAAGCACAATAGCAGTAGCATGAATAAGATTACCATGTTATTGACACTACAAGAATTTCTTGACAAAAGAAAAAAAAAAATCTCATTCTATCATCTGCGAATAATATCACATTCTCAATAAATTTTTTACCAATGACTTTCCACTGAAATGTCCACCACAAGATCCACCGTGAACTTCTTGTAAAGCAACCAGGATTTTTTTAATATTTCCAAGACATCTTAGTAAATGACCATCATAAGATATTTTATATAGAGTATCAACCAAGATGATATATCAAAGGGATAATTTTCTAATACAATTATGAGCATTATGAGTGACATTTTCCAAAAAGGTTTCATCTTTCAAGTCTTGGAAGATATTAGAAAACCACTCAATTGAATGTAAATTATAGTGACACTGAGCTACCACAAGGCAAGTATCTGAAATAACAGGTTTTAGGAGAGTATGAATATTCAATTGAAATTTTTATTTTCATCAAGACACAAAAAAGATATTAAGATAGTCATATCATTAGTGCGTCTATTATCTTTTCTAGGAACCAACTGAATGTCATAAGATGAGAATTTGGACAGTAAATCAAGAACTAATTCTTGATATCTTGTCATGTTATCATTATTATATTGCTATAAACCTTTTATTTATTACACAATCAATTGTGAGTCGCCAAAAATATTTGTGTTCTTGATTTGAAGGGATAAGGCTTCCTATAATCTAGCATCAAGAGCCTCATATTTTCAATATTATTCATGCATTGAAAAGTTAATTCATATGAATGAGAAATTAATTTCTTAGAAGGGGGAACAAGGATCACACCAACACGACACTAGTTTTATACCTAGTGTACCATCTTAAAATGGGTGCACTTCATTTTGAGACCTTATAGCCCTCCTTAGAGTGGTTTCAGTCTTTTTCCTCCTTTAATTTTCCATTTCACGCTTTTTCATCATCTCTCACTTTCTGACATGGTCTCTTAGGTATCGCCTCGATACTCTTTTGACCATATCTCATGTTCATTTCACTATCTCTCAATCTCATCTGCACTACATTCTAGAGCTTTATGTGCCCTTTCTAGCCTATTTACTTGGAGTATGTTGACTGGGACTATGTTGACCTGGACTGGGTTGACTAAGATCAACCTAGTCCCTACTAATCACACAATTTGGTGTACGAAAATTCTCAAGTTTATCAATTAACTTATTTACTTCCCTAGTCGGCCTAAGTTGTTTTTCCACCCAAAAAAAGTATAAATGGAGGTTTGGGGGTTTTATTTTGATATCTCATTCTCAAGTTATGTTCTCTCAAGAAAGAAAGCATTCAAGGTGTTCTTCAAGAAAGCATTTTCAAGCATTCAAGTTTAAGCATGTCCTTCTTGCATCAAGATTTTTCCTTCAGGATGGTAGTGGAGTTTGGCTCTAAGGAGAAGATCCATTATTCCTATTCAGTCAAGTTCTTCCATTATTCATCCATGGCATGTCACATACATTTCCATACATGAGGTTTTGGCTTCTTTGATTTCTTTATGGTTTCTCTGAGTAAGGGTCATTACACTTACATACTTGATCACATTTTAAAGGCAATTATATACTACATGCAAGCATTTCCTTTACATTTACATCTCTCATTTACAGTTAATTCCTTAACCTAGGGCTTGACCAAGGCAAGCCCTCATCAAATGTGAACCCACAAACATTTCTTTTATGTGGTGATTTGCAAGTTGGGGGCGACAAGAATCAAAGATATGGAACCTACAACTTGCAAGAATTTTGGAGTCATCAGTTTCAGAGTCGTGAACTATATCAACTTGGTTGTAGGATGTCCCTCCATGTTGACCTAGTCCTTCAGTCTTAGATTTCAAGGAGATTTTTGGGTTTTGTTCCTTCCACCTTTCATTCCAAGATTCGTGAACAAAAGTTTAGAAAACATTCAGATCCGAAAGTTCTTGAGTGAAAACATATCTTCCTCTATGCACTTCAAGGTGAGTCTTTCATATTCATTTCCTTTCATATCTCTACCCTAGAATTACATCTTCATTGGGCCGATTGTATTCACATAGCATCTAGATTTACATTTCCTAAGAAATTAGTTCAATTTCACATTCATGTTAACCTATTAAGGTCCTAAGAGAGTGTATTATTTGTATTGTATTCCTCTTTACAACCTAGATGTAGTATTAGCACCCCTTTTCCTTTAGGTCCTCGCTAATCTAATTTGGATCATAAGTGGAATCATACTTAGAAATTCCCCTCTTTCCCTCACACACATATTTGAATGGCTTAGTGTCCCTATAAAGTGAAAATCTATATCCTATTTAAAGTGCTTCCATTTTAACACTAAATAGTTTGGTGAACCCGACGTCTTTCCCCCTTATTTTTGATTTTGGAGTTAGATCCCTTGATCTCTCTTCTTTAGAGTTAGATCCCTTGATCTCCCTTATTAACATTAGGTGTTTGCCTTCTTTGGTGAACCTGACCTTCTTACCCTCTTTCTTAGAGTTAGACCTTTCTTTCTAGATCTCTCTTATTTCCATTATGCATTTATTTCGTTTTAAAGTAAACCATTTGGGGTTTTTTAATATGGCATTCTTTTGGTCTATCATGCTTCTTATGTTTACTACTCTTCTTGCATGTCTTTATCATACCTATGATGTTTATGCAAGTTTCTATCACTTTATGTTATTTATGTCTTTACATATTTTTCTTGGATATATTCTTTCGCGATTAACTAACACAAGGTTTCTAGATAAATCATATTTCTAGAATATAATTAGACTCTTATGTGTTTTTCTCATCTATATTTTAAATGGTGTTATAGATTTTGTTAGTGATCCTCCCAATCCTAACCCTAATCCTATGCCTACTCCTCCTAATGATGAAACTACCTCTTCATTTAAAAACATTCAAGTTATGGTTGATGATCCTGATATTTCTTAGTTTTTAAGTGAGTTGTCTCTTCCATCACCTCCTCCTACTTCTCCTATAATTCCTCCTTACACTACATTTTATCACACTTCTTTCAACACCACATTTTCTCCTTCTACCCTCTGTCATACTTATACTAAGGGTTATAACATTATCGCTCAACAAAGTTATAAGGGTTTAGGACTTGGTATTAATGAACATGGTACTAAGAACCCCATTGACCCTCCTACAAAAATCATAATCAAGGTATTGGTCATATTCCTTCTTCTAGTGATCCTCGATCTTCTTCTCCTCGACCTCGACCTTCTTTACATCTTCTTCTTTTAGTTCCACCTCTTTCTCCTATTGATACTAGGGAAGCTTTAGCCTTAAGGGTTTATCATCACCTTTTGCAAGCTCCTACCTTACAATATCAACCATCGATTATGAATGCTTTTTCTATATTTAAATGTCCTTTTTTCAACACTAATGAACATTCCCTTCATGATTGTATATAATTTATCATTTATGTTCATAGTCACATCGAAGATGGTAAAATTTCTTCTCCACAAGATATTTATTGTCTTTTTCAAAAAAAATACTTAGCATTTTCAACTCCTATTGTCACCACTCCCTTTTATTTTTCAATAATATGTCTAGGAGTGGTACAATAGGTCTTTCTCCTTGTTCACCTTTACTAGGGGGCAAGGATCTTCCTTCTGGATCTATTTTTGGTTATTTGATATCTAGATATCCTTTCCTAAGGTTCATATTTGGTATCAACATAGCCACTTATGTAACCCCTTATTCATTTTAGGTGGGTATTCTTTAATATCTTTACATTGATTGGTTATAAAACCTCATCTTTGTATTTTGCATACTATAAGGATCTTACTTGGATCTTTTCACCTTCTTTTATGTTATCTCTTAGTATAGCATGATTCTCCTCTATCTTTTCACTTATTTCTTTATAGATCATATTATTTTATGGCACATTTTATCTTTGGGTATGAAAAGTCTTGTTACATGCAGGATCAAGTGTCTTTTTCCTAACAAATGTCTTTTTCATATCTTGGATTCTAATGTTCTTCATTCGGTAATCATCTATAACATACATCATATGTGATATTATTTCTTAACATCTCATGGTATTTAGAGTAAGCTATCCTATTATGTTTTCTTGTTCTATCTTGTGACATTAATCTATAATATTTCTTGTTGATATTAGATGTTTTGTGAATAACTATTGATTGTCGCCTACATCTTTGTATCTCATGAGATATTGTAACTTAATCTTATCATAGCCATTCTTTCTCATCTCATGCTTACGGGGCAATGTCTTTTATTCTTTCTCCTTATCTATCTAAGGATCAACTTTCCTTAGTACAATGACATTTATTTGTTATGTGACATCGATTTATTATAACGAATGATTTTTTGATCATGACTCTTTCTTATACAAAAGTTGCATGTCCTTGATCACGACCTCTTCTTTATTTGCAAAACCATGTTCATTATAAACATTTACCCTTACTATTTTCTCTGAAGCTTGTCATCCTTCTTCCGAGGATACCTAATTTTCACCTACACAAGGGGGCTAAATATTTGTATCCTTGTTCTTCATCTTTTCTCATGACACTCCTCTTGAAGCTAGATGTCTTGTACACAATATATCTTCTTTTCAAGGGTCTCTTCTCATTTGCAATGTATCCTTTCATAATATATCTATTTCCTTAGCTCATAGGAGTTCATGCTCTTTGCTAAATTTATGGGATACATTATTGATAAAGGATATCTCCTTGTTGATAGAAGAAGCTATCCTTGATTCTCTTCCTTATGATGTCTATGGTTACATAGTCATCCTAAGGAGGTGGGAATATATACACCCTCTTTGTACATAGTTTTTTTTTCACAAAGTACAAAAATGGATTCTGAGTATGGCTTGGAGTACTTTAGCCTTGGCAATTGGGTATGACTTTCAGGTCACTCTCAAATCTATGCATTGTCACTTCATGTCTCTTTTGCACACACAAGCACATATGCTAAAACTCATACATATGGGTAGCACACTTACATTTGCTAAATCCTCTAGAGGTATAAGTGAAACTTCTCCATCTCGAGGACACACATCTTTTTTGTTTTTGTTTTTTTGCTAAATCCCTCCTAGGGTAACACACACATTTATACTTTATGGTGATACCATTAAATTGATCCATGGGTGGACACATACACACATACATTGCATGCATAATCCACCGAAGGGTGCACAAGATTGACTACTAGGCACACAAACCCGTTAGACCACTTGATCCTGGTTTTTGTATTTATTTTTGGGATTGACTATCAAGAACATAAACCTGTTAGACCACTCATTCCGTCCTCATTTTGATTCATGATAAGGAACACAAACCTTACTAATAAATCACTCCCTCTCTCTTCATGCTTTCATGTTGGCAGGACAGAACCATGAGGGACATAGTCCTTTGTAGTCCTCTTACCTTTCCTATATGCTCTCTTATGTTTTGTAATAGCCTTTCAAATATGATATTAGTGAGTGAGACATTTCCTTAGCTAAGGTCTTCTTTACTAATTGATTTAGGCTTTCATACTAACCCTTATGTGTCTTTTTGGTTGTTTTCCTTTTGTTTTCTTTGGATTTATTTTTGGCTTTTCATGCTCTTATGCAGGGGAATGGAGCTAGGATCCTAGGTTTGGGGGCTTATGTCTTTAAGCTTAGTGATGCTCTACCTCGATGTGACATTTTCTCTTTCTCTTTCTTCCTTTACCGAGAGTATGACTTGCCTATTAAAAGGACACACTTCAATTTGAGACCTTTTAGCCCTCCTTGGCATGGTTTTAGTCTCTTTCTTCATTTCCTTTTCCATTTTATGCTTCTTTATCATCTCTCACTTTTCGACATGGTCTCTTAGGTATCACCTCAAAACCTTTTTGACCATATCTCCTATTCATTTCACTACCTCTCAGTCTCATATACACCACAATCTAGAGCATTCTATGGCCTTTCTAATATATCCAATTGGACCAGGTCGACCTAGGCCAAGTCAACTTGGACTAGGTTGACCTAGACTATGTCAACCTAGACTAGGTCGACCCAAGTTTAAGCATCTCCTTCTTGCATTAAGTTTCTTCCTTCAAGGTGGTAGTGGAGTTTGGCTTTAAGGAGAAGATCCATTATTCCTATTCATTCAAGTCTCTATTATTCATCCATGGCATGTCACATACATGAGGTTTTGATTTCTTTGATTTCCTTATGGTTTCCTTGAGTCAACTCTATTACACTTACATACTTGATCACATATCAAAGGTGATTGCATCTACATAAGTAATTGTATCTTTCACTTAATATTGTTCATATCTACTACAATCAAGAATTTCCTTTACTTTTAAATTTCTCATTTACAGATAATTACTTAACCTAGGGCTTGACCAAGGAAAGCCCTCATCAAACCCTAACCCCCATACCTTTCTTTTTTGTGGTGATTTGTACATTAGGAGCTAAAAGAATCACATATTTGGAACCTATAGTTTGCTAGATTTCTAGAGTCGTCAATTTCAAAGTTGCAGACTATGTCAACCTGGTTATAGGATGTCCTCCCATGTTAACCCAGTCCTTCAATCTCAAATTTTAGGGACATTTATGGGTTGTGTTCCTTTCGTTGTTTCATTCCAACCTTCGTGGATGGATGTTCAAATCCGAAAGTTCTTGAGCGAAAATAAATCTTCCTCTACACACTTTAAGGTGAGTCTTTCATATTTTATTTCCTTTCACATCCTTACCCTAGATTTGCATCTTAATTGGGTTGATTATATTCACATAACATCTAGATTTTCATTTCCTAAGCAATTAGTTCAATTTCACATTCATGTTATCCTATTGAGGGCTTAAGAGAGTGTATTTATTTGTATTGCATTCATCTTTACAACATGAATTTAGTATTAGCACCCCTTTTCCCTTGGGTTCTAGCTAATCTAATTCGGATCATAAGTGGAATCATACTTAGAAATTCCCCTCTTTCCCTCACACACATATTTGAATGGCTTAGTGTCCCCAAATAGTGGAATTCTACATCCTATTTAAAGTGCTTCCATTTTACCACTAAACACCTAGATCCATAAAAATACATTCCCTGAACATTAATGTTATACATAGATGATATTTCTGCATTAGGAAAATCAATAGGGGTGATAACTATATATGAGGAAGGAGCCTTAGCTAAGCAATTGGTTAAAGCTTTCCCTTTAATGGATTTTTAAGATATAAATTTCAACTCAAATTCTGTCAAAAGCATCACCCATTATGCAAGACATCTAGGTAAATTTTTTTTAGAAAAGAGATTCTTTAGATGATCAAATTTCAGTATCACATTGACTTCTTCATTAAGAAGATAATGTCAAAGTTTCTGACATGCAAAACCTAAGGTTGACCATTGATTTTCTATATTTGTATATCATGTTTCATAATCAATCAAAGTATAATTGATGTAATAAACATGATTCTCTTTACCATGATCACCATATTGAATAAGGACATTGGTTAACACATTCACAAAAGTTGATGTATAAAGATGTACAGTCTTTAAGATAGGAGGATTAGAAAGATAATCCTTAAATTGTTGAAATGATTTCTTACATTTGTCATTTCAAAATAATGTAGAATCCTTTCTAAACAAGGAAGTGAATGGAATAGTCATGTCTGCTAAATTTGAAATGAATCTTCAAATAGCTTGAATATTCTCTTGTAAACTCCAAAGTTGTAATATATTCTTAAGTGGAGGCATATTGACAACAACCTCTATCTTTTTAGTGTCTACTTGAATACCATGATTAGAAATAATAAATCTGAGCAATTTTTTAGTGTCTATCCCAAAGGCATAGTAGTGAGGATTCAAACACATATTATAGCTTGTTATCCATTCAAAAATATTTCTCACAATAATAATATGTTATTCACATTTAATTGATTTAGCAAGAATGTCATTGACATAGTCCTCAAGAATCTTATACAAATAATCATGAAATATAACAGTCATAACATGTTGATAGTTTGCACTTGCATTCATTAATCCAAAAAGAATCATGACCTTAAAAAAGGTTTCCCAAGGCATTGTAAATGTGGTCTTATATTGATCTTAATTATAACCAAAAAAATCATTCATAAAAGACAATAAAGTATGTCCAAATGCAGTATCCACTATCATATCAATATTAAGTAAAGAGAAATCATCCTTCAAGCAATCTTTATTTAAATCCTGAAAGTCAGTACACATCCAAATCTTATTTTCTCCCTTAGAAACAACAACAAAAATCGACATCCAAGGAGAATAACTAATAGAACGAATGAAACTAGCATCTAATAACTTTTCAGTCTCTGCTTTGATAAGGTGAGAAATGCTCGAATTCATCTTATGATTTGTTTGCTTAACAAATTTAGCATTTAATGCAAGAACAATGTTATGCTTCACAATCTTGTAAGGATCAATGCCAATAATATTCAAATAAGACCATGCAAAGATATATTTGCATTCAATCAAGAGATTATTGAATTATTCATGTTCTTCTTGAGTCCATCATGTTCCAATTTTAATCACTTTTTAAGAATCAACCAAATCCATTTGAATATCAACAATTTTTGTTATAAGCAAGTTACTTTTTGTAGAATCTTCAAGTGGTAAGTTGTCATCATATGTGTTATTGTAAGTCACATTTTCCCCAAAGTAACCATCAACACTTAAGCAATATGGTTATCACTTATTATGATTAAAGAAAAAGGAATATTATCATACTCCTAGGAAATCAATCTAAGCATCATCATCTGGAAAGATATTCAATTTGATTTTTGTGTCAAAATAAAAAAGATCTTGGTTAATCAATTTCAAAGGTTCATTGCATATGTGATTAATGTTCAAATAGAATAATGAAGGTTATTTATAAGGGTTATATCCTAATCCATATGTATGTTCAGGAAATCCACTATCCAAAGGAACTTGTATACCTTGCTCAAATTATCTACAACCTTTACCATTAAATCCATATTTCTTTAATAAAGTGTATCTAGGACCATAACAATCATCCATGTCCTTAGGAGTTTGTATGTCTCATAAGCTTGTATGTCATAATAATTAGGCGTGATAGTTTCCATAGTTTCTTTAGTAGAAGCAGGCACATATGTGTTTTCAACTCGCCCGAAAGTGGAGTAGATACTTTCTTTTCGGGTTCATCTTGTTTTTTTATGAAGTATAAATTTGACACTTTGTATTCTCCAATAAATGTAGGATTAAAATCTAGAGTACCCCAATAATCCTTAGAAAGAGAAGGATTTTCATTCTCTGTAGGTTCTTCTTTAGTTGCAGGTTTTATAGGTTCTTGTGTAGAAGAAGTTTGAGCATATTTCGCATTTAAATAAGGGTTAGGTGCACATCTGCATGAAATGTATACATGAGATTGTTATGAAAAAAATGCACCATCCTATGTAGTGTAGAAGGAATGACATGCATAGAATGCATCCAAAGTCTTCCTAAAAGAAGGTTATAATTTGCATTTAGTGATCGTTAAATCATGATCACTAGTTAGAGATAGAAACCCTAAAGTCATCACGCTCAAACTGTAATTTCAATTTTGAATTGCACGGTGAGCATAGTCACAAGTCACACGCGACTACCTATCTATAAATGCCTGTGCTTATAGGTCAGCTTGTCCATCTACAAGTCTACATCTAGACCTGGGACCTAGTGTTCTTAAGTCACTTTTTGCCGCTTTTCTATGTTGCATGTCTTTTTCGTATTCAGACTTCCCCTTGTATCACCACATACGTCCATTTTAATTTCATGTTGTACCTTCACTCATATGTCTTTGACTAGTACACTAGTCTACCATTGGTTACACTTGCAACATTTTGTAACCTCTTGTTAACCAATTACCAATCAATGACAACACATCCTGTTGAAAACAGATCGATACAAGTATGAGAATGTGTTTCAATCATAGTTTTGTCACTGATGTCAAACCTGCTACTTGTTGGTAAGACAATTGCTTAGATGATATGAGTATGATCATTTGTTTGATTGATGAAGAGGATTTGATCAATGAGGTAACAATAGCACCTAGAGGAAAGGTTGAGTTATGATATAGAAAAGGAGTATAATGACCAGTTAAGACAATGATATTATAGTGCATTGATTGTCTACTTAAGATTGAAAAGGATGGATACACTGATTAAGTTCAAAAGAACAAGTAAAATAAATTGTGTCTGCCAAGCTTAAAAATCTGCATAGTAGGTGTTGAGCAAAGTTAGTGTAAGTTGAGTAGAAAATTAGTTGGAGCTGAGTGATACAGTGTTAGCTGAGTAAATTATAGTTGATGCAAAGCACCAGTAAACTTTAGTTCATGCCAAGTGATTTGATATTGGATGTCGAGAAATGCAGTATGTATCAAGCATCAGAAGCAAGTTAATGTTGAGTGTCAACATTATGAGCGAGATCATTAATTCGATGAATCTGAGCCAACGAGTTTGATTTCCTAGATTGTGTGAACCATGTGGAAGATAAGCTTGATGATAAAGGTGGCACAAAATTCAAGATTAACCGTTTTGAGGAAAATTCAAAGAATATTGAAGGAGAAGTTTCTAGAAGGGAATAAAATAAAAAGATGGGTAGATTCATTGAATCCTACCTCCTAAAACATATGATAGAGGATGAACAAAAAAAAATCTAAATTTTCTATTTATAGAGATGGCTAGTCAGAAGCAAAGAGAAGAGAAGAGACTGTTATTGGAAAGCAAAGCAAGAAGGCTTAAGGGTATGGATGCTTGAAGGGTGGACAAGTTATTAGAGTTGAAGTGTGTGAAAGCCAAGTAGAATGGAGGACTAAAGCAGAGATCTGTAATCTACAAAGTGAGTTGTAAGTTGTTATCATATCAAGCCTTACTCTTACTTTCTAATCATTGTATCAGTCTAGGGTAAATCCTTTGGATTAGGGTTGACCAAATAATCATTTGTAAATCCTTTAACCAGGTGACTTTCCAAGTGAATGATCTAAAGTCCTCTAACAAGGCTCACTCCTAATAGAGTGATTGAAATCCTCTAACCAGGTCACATTTAACAGTGTGCATTGTAACCTTTAATATGGTTGGCCTCTCACAAGGCATCACTTCATAAAGGCGAGAATGAGTAGCATGTTACTAGTGGTTTTTCCCAAATTGGGTTTCCACGTAAAATCATTATGTCAAATGTGTTATTGAATCTGTTATGTTTCATGCTTACATTTCTGCAAAGTTGATTTGACGATTACCCACAAAGTTTAAGTGATTGTATAATCTAATGGATGCATGCATAATTAATATGTTTTATGAATATGGGTTCACTAAGCTGTGAGAAGTTTTATTTGTACATTTGTACTTTGGATAACTGATTCACCCCCCCTCTCAGTTATTAAGAATTCCAACACATCCTACTAACTCAATGCTTGAGTTCTTTGCTCACCACTTGCTCGGTCGATGTAGCTTAGTCTAAGGAACAACAACGAAATATAAATTTGTAGGGGCCTTGTTAGTTGTTGGGATCTATCATTCTTTGGGGTCTTTGACATCTGCTGCAAAGATTGCAGTTGGGCCTTCAATCTCTTCTAGACTAAAAATATCGGTGGCTTGAGTTTGAAAGCAAAGGGCCCTTTTCATGTTTCTAACCCTATCTAGATCACTTTGGAGGGGTATGTGGTGAAATATATTGAGAGTGCTTCATTTTTTTTAATCATATTGCGATATGTCATTTTCAAGGTCTATGATTGAACCTATTATTTCTCGTAGTGTTCGCATTTTCCCCATGGCCAAGGATTTTTTCATTACAAAGTTTGAAAATACTATGGATAGAAAGTTGATCGTGTGTGATGACACTTTCACTTGGTCAAGTTATGATCCCACGTTGATGGTGAAACTGTGGCACCTTGATTTTTCCCTCGCTTTTGAATCATTTTCCAAGTTTCTAAAATGGGTGAGGCTACCTTGCATTCCTCTTCATCTTTGGGTTGATTCCCTATTGGAAACTATGAGAGATGCTATTGGGGATTACTCGATGGTAGATGATGAGTCATCATATATTATGCATTCTACTTACTTCTACTTATGCAAGGATTTTGGTGGAGATGTACATCTCTAAGGGTTTACCTAAAATGATTAAGGTAGAGCATCCTAAAGGATTTTAGATTCAAATGTTGGACTATGAAGGGATCCCCTTTAGATGTAGGAAGTCCTTTAAAATGAGTCATTTGGCAGCCCAATGTCGAGTTTAGAGGGTTAAGACAAAAAATTCTACTTCTTGGTGGAAGAGTGTCTCTTCTGAACATTACATTGTTGCTAAGAAGAGTTTCTCCTAGATTGTTAAGCAAGATTGCCCTGCTATTGACACTAAGCAGGTTAGTCCTATAGAAGTCTCCCATGTTAGTTCTACTGTCATTGAGGCTATTGGTACTGCTTCTGGTAGCGCTAATGCTAGAAAGTTTGTAAGTGTTGTTGGTTTTGGTGTTGGTTCTCCTCCCATTGAGTTTGTTGGTAAATCTTCTAGTGGCTTTGCTACCACTACTAGCTTATAAACATCAAACTAAACTTTTGGTTTCTCTACTACTCCCACGAGTTTTACTGTTGTAGTTAGTAATGTTGGGTCTGATGTCTTCCCTTTGTTGGAGGAGGAAGGATGTGCTAAGATAGTTCTTGATGTTGGATGTGTAAATGTTTTTGTTTCCTCTGTTGTTGGTTATGATATTGTTGATTTTGTCAAGAACTCTCCTACTGGTTTTATGACAGTTGGGTATATTGGGGTCTCTTCCTTAGGATTAGCAAGAGAACTCTTCTATGGTTGAGGAGGGTTGAATCCCAATTATATAAAAACACCATAAGAAGTCCTCTCCTGATTTTGACATAATGCTACTTTCCCAAAATAAGGGAGGTATAGGAGAATTCTGGCATTTTTCTTGTTTTGTACATTATTAGGGCTCTTGATTTATTTCCCTTGTGGAAAATTGGGCTTCTTGTTATTTTATTGTACTATGCCAATCTCTTTTGCTTCTCTTTAGTGTGGCTCTCTACTCTACTCTTGTGGTTCTTCTTGGGCTACTATATTTTTTGGCAGCAACATTTTGTTGTTGGATTGTTCAACATAGTATTTTGGGGCTTGATGTTAAATCTTTTGTATCTATTGTAAGGGGCATTAGGTCCCCTTAAAACCTATTTTTGTTCATTAATCGAAAAAAAAGAAATATAATAAAATATTGGTTGTCTATTATCCTACCAGTTAAACATCTGGAATAGAGAATAATTGTGTCACTAAAATCCTTGTGACAGTGGCTTCTTTTATATGTTACTAGAGATGGCTAGTTATTCAATGATATTGGCATGGTCATGAATCAAGAAATTGTCTATTCACATACCAATCTATGAAAAATGTTAAGACCAAAAGAAAATATAGTGTTTTTGGCACTCAAAGGAAGGTTTCTTGACCCCTTAAAATTTTTAATTTGCATTTCAAATATGAAAATATTCATTTACCTCCATGGAATAATAAGCATTATTTCTCGTGTTTCCTTTTAATTTTCATTGGTGTGAAGTGAACGAGACAAGTTCCTCATCCTTGAGCGTGCTATTTGATTTCATATAATCTCCTCCAATGGTGATGCAATTTCTTAGAGCCTCCTCCAATGCCTTGCAATAATTTTAAAGTGGGCATTCTATCAACCTTATATCTCTATATTCATGCCACTTACAGTATATACTTCCACATAACAAATACCATTCGTGATTATTCTACTTGACACAACAGATGTAACCCTCGTATGATAATATGGTGATCTTGAGGAATGATATTGAATGGCACATGGAGAGGGAGTGAGAGTAGGAGAGGGAATTGGCGAGATCGGAAATTTGAATTCTACTTCAGGCAGGTCAGTCCAGGATGGTGCAAACAAGGGTTTTGGAGCCTGCCAAGAGGATGAAGACTAGGGGAATGAGCCAAGATCTGGAAATGAGGGTGCACAAGAACCTAGGAAGGACCCCAGGAAGGAAGCATTGAGCTTTGGTCGAACTATGTTGGGCCCGTACTCTGCTTGGAAAGTCCTCGATGCAGATTCAACTAGTTGTTGATCTTCTCTCCTTGGTATCAAACCCATAGATAAGCCTTCCTTCATAGAGATAAAGGATATCTTGAATAAGGAAAAGGGGCAATATGCTATTGAGATTACTGATGAGCTAGTAGACCATAATATTGCTACTATGGCTTCTTCTCTGGTTGGAAAGTTCATTGCACCAAGGTTGAATATTGATATTCTACGGTCCTATGTTAGGAACAAATGGGACCCAAAAGGTCATGTTGAGATTACAGCTATGGCGAAGGGTTTCCTCTCCTTCAAGTTCTCTTGTCTAGAGGATTTCACAAGCATCCTCTGTGCAAGGTCTTGGTCCTTTGGTAGATCTACCCTTGTTCTGCAGAAATGGACCTCGAAGCTAGATCTTAATGATTCTTTCTTTGTTCAAGCTCATGTATGGGTTCGCCTTCCTAAACTTCCAATGGAGTTTTGGTACAAAGATGTTTTTGATGGCATAGCTAAATCTTTTGGGGAGCTTATTTTCATTGACCCCATAATGGTGTGAAGAAGTTGATTAACCTATGCTCGAATTTGTATCGGGGTTAGTGAGGGCAGAGACATGTTAGAGGTTGTAAATCTTCACTCCAAACTAGGAATGCATATTCAGAAGCTTGACTTTGAAAGTGTCCCTTTTGCGTGCTTCCACTGCAAGAAAGCAAGCCATGTGGCTAAGATATGCCCCAGATTTCTAGAGGAAAAAGACAAGAAATAATCGTTGAGTAAGAAGAAGACTAAGGGCATTTCCAAAGAAAAAATCAAGAATACCAAAGAGGGAGATAAGGTATGGAGACAGAAGGAAATTGTGAATCATGAAGGAGGGCTTAAGTAACAACACAAGCACTAAGTGGGAGCCCAGCCGTCGATTGCTGTAGTGGTTCAAGGGGCAGAGACCAAAGTACTCTCCACTATGGAAGCTGGTATGATTATGCATTTGGTAGCTCAGTTGTAGGCTATAGAAGAGGTAAGCACAAATGTTGTTCCTCATGGAAAAGAATTTGAGGTTATCGCTACCCCTCAAAATTTTAATCCTATGTAGGCTAATAACAAGGTGGATCTTTTCTCTAGGGAGTTAGGGATTATAAGCTCTGATCATACAGAAGATGATGCTATATCACTAGCTCCCGACTCCTAGGATCCTAAAGGGCGTCGGGATGATGCTCAAAAAAGTAGACCCTCCCCTAGGGAGTCTATTATCAACCTCAGCCTAGAGGTTGCATCCCTTGGGAAGGTTTCAAGAGTGATGGAAATAGTTACATCCTCATTGTCAAACCAATTAACAAGAATGGAGGCTCTTTTTGCGAGTTGTGCAGATCAGTGACAGGAGGAGTGGACTACGGTTAGAAAGAAAAAGAAAAATAGAGACCCTTCTTCAGTTTCCCTAGCTGCTACCAGGAGTAGAGCGAAAGTTGGTGTTGGAGCAAAACCTAAAACCCCTGGAAGGAATAGTCACTATCAGAATAGGGAAGAGGAAACTAGAAGGAACCTAGCAGATGGTAGTCAAAAGACCATCCAAGAGGCCTACCTTTCAAGGAAGAGATGAAGGTCAAATCCTAGAATATACGTGGGCTAAATGGAGCCCACAAACAAGAGGTGATTAGAAATATGATTATGGATCATAAACCAAATTTTATGCTTATTCAAGAAACCAAAATGAAAAAGGAGTCTGTCGAGAGAATCTCTTTTAGTAGTAGTTTGGAGTTGTTTTCAACAAATTCTGATGGGGCCTCGGGGGGTCTACTCACCCTATGCAACTCTAAAATTTTCAAGCCCCAAGTCTTATATGGTGAAGATAATATTCTACTCATTCAAATTTTTAATACCTAAAATTATAAAAGATGGTATCTTTTGAATGTTTATGCTCCTAATTCTAAGATTGGTAGGAGGAACTATTGGGTAATTATTAGAAATATTTTAACTAGATTCCAAGTGGAAAATTGTATCATTATGGGGGACTTTAATACCCCCCTAAGGGACGATGAGAAACAAGGTAGTTTGGCCCCAGATTTGGATAGTCGGCAGGACCTTTCAAACTTCATCAATGATTTAGCTTTGCTAGATGTGGAACTTCAGGGAGGCTTCTTCACCTGGTCTAATAGAAGAGTTGACAAAGATCGCATCCAAATGCAGCTGGACAGGGCTCTAATATCTTTAGATTGGATGAATTCCAACAACTGCAATTTGTCATTATTAGCTTGAACTGGTTCGGATCACTCTCCTATTTCTCTCACTATAGACTCCCTTGCCATCAAACATAACTTCCCCTTCATATTTGAAAGAATGTGGACTTCCCACCCAGATAGCTCTCTTTGTATCTTGGAGTGGTGGGATATTCACAAAGATGCAAATGTCATGTTCAAGGTGGCAAGGAATTTAAAACATATTAAAAACAAAATCAAGAAGTGGAATAAGTCAGAGTTTAGTAACATATTCCAATCTAAAGAAAAGATCTCAAAGGACCTCATAATCATTCAAGGTGTTACTCAGAAGGAGGGCTATAATGAAGAGTGATTGGAGGAGGAAAAAATTATTCTTTTACAGCTTCACAATATTATTGGTCAATAGGAAACTTACTAGAAATAGAGACCGAGAGTTGTCTAGTTAAAAGAGGGGGACCAAAACACTAGATTCTTCCATATCTCCATTTTGAAACACAAAGTCCATAATAGAACTAGAAAAATAAAAAAAGGGGGTTGTTGTTTTGGAGGAAGAAAAAGATATCGCGAAAAAGGGAATCTATTTCTTCGCTAATCTTTTGACTAGAGACCTTAATCTTTTGGAAGATGATTAGCAGGACATTATCTCTAATATCTCGGCTTTGATTCATCCAGAACACAACTCTCTGATTGAGGCTATTCCTTCCCCTCTAAAATTGAGCAAGCAGTGTTCTCCCTCCCAGTGGACAAATTCCCTAGTCCAGATGGTTTCCCTACTTTCTTCTTCCAATTATTCTGGGAAGTGGTTCAACAGGGTGTAATCAAAGCGATCCAAGAGTTTTTCAAAGCTAAAAATCTGCTCAAGGAGGTTAATGCTACATTCTTAGTGCTTATCCCTAAAGTTTTCTGGGCGAATTCTATGGACCTTTTCAGACCTATCAGCGTCTACAACTCTTTCTACAAGATTATTTCTAAAGTCCTGGCTAATAGGATTATCAAGATCCTCCTTATTATTGTTGCTCCTCAATAATCTGGTTTTGTTTCGAGGAGGTGATGCAGGAGCATCTTGCATGGAAAAATTTTATAAAAAAATAAAAAATAAAAAAAATAAAAATAGAAAAAAAATAAAATAAAATAAAATTCTAGAGGAGAGAGAAAAGTGACGAAAATTAGAGGAGAAATAAATTTTTAAAAAAAAGGGAAAAAGGACAAAAGAAAGGAAAAGGGGATTTCTATTTTCGAGGTGCATAGGTGGCATAATAGAAAAAATAAAAAATAAATGGTTGTCATTTCATTTATCGAGGTGTGTGGGAAGAATTCTAGAAAGTTATGAATATTGTAGAAAGTTTTGGAAGTTGTAGAAGGTTGTGGAAGATGTAGAAGGTTGTGGAAGTTGTAAAAGGTTGTGGAGGAATTCTAGAAGGTTGTGGATAAGTCATGCATGGGGTGGTAAGTGCCTATTTAAGCAAGGCATATGAGCATTTCTAAATCAAGCTCAAGGAGAAGCTTGAGGAGTAGAAGCTCAAGGAGTAGCTTGAGAAGTGGAAGCTCAAGGAGTAGCTTGAGGAGTAGCTTGAGAAGGAGAAGCTTGAGAAGTAGAAGCTTTGGAAGGAAAGCTTGGAAAGTTTCAAGGTGTGAAAGAGAGGAGAAAGTGAAGAGTGAGTTTTCCTGAGTCTGTGGACAGAGCGCCGAATGTGAGGCAGTTTACAGTAGGATTGTGGTGGACTTGTGAGTGTGTAGACAGAGCACCGAATGTGAGGCAGTTTACGCTTGGATCTTGGATAAAGTTGGAGAAGAGCTAGTGGCTGCGGTTTAGAAATAAGGAGGTTGTTTGGTGGCTTGCGAGCACAAGTTGAGATCTCAGAGGTTTCTACCAGAGTGTGGATCTGGACTAGCTTGGGTTTGGATTGGATCTTGAGGATCTTGTTGCATTCTTTGTCATGAGTTAGTAAGGGTGGTGTGGCCCTTTGTCAGTGGTATCAAAGCGTACCTTCATCAGTGGTTTCAAAGTGTGTATCTACATTAGTGGTATCAGAGAGGGAGTTCCTGAGTGTACAAGCATATCGCCGAAGTGTGAGGCAGTTTGTACCAGGACCTTGGTTGGGTGAAGTTTATCAGAGTGGGAGTTCCTGAGCGTGTAAACAGATCGCCGAAGTTGAGGCAGTTTGCACCAAGACCTTGGGAGGACATGCAGATGGATTGATGGATGCAAAGATGGAAGACTGAACTTGTTGAGGCATGATCGTAGAGAGCTTGTGGATTGCAAATCCGTGGTCCTAGACTTGTGATGTGGTTCCTGATTGTTCGTGCGAGGTGGCAGGTTGCGATCTGACTTGCAAACAATTTGGTTGTCACAAGGAGCGTGGGAAGGATTTGTTGCAAAGGGTTTACGAAGATCTTGGGAGATGGCTCCAAGAGGATTGGACCCTAGGATGATTGCGAAAATCCATGATATAGTGGAGAGAAATTTTTCTAAGATGATTATTCGGTTGGATGCTAGATTGGTTGATCAAGCTGAGAAGGTCAAGGTGGAAGAGGATGGTTTTGCTAATCAGTTTGTGGAGCCTGATGTAGAACCTTTAGAGCAACTAGAGGTTGTTGCTAAAGATATTCCTAATGTTGTTGATGTTGGGACAGAGATTGGTTTTCATGATCAATTGATTGAGTCTGACATGGAGATTGTAGAGCATTTGGTCATGGATGATCTAGTTGATGTTGGTGGTGACTTGAATGTTGCAGAGCACTTGGTCATGGATGATCCCATTGTTGGAGGTGAGTTATGTATTGCAGAGCATCTTGTTGTGAGCAATGAGGTTGTTGGTGTTGAGAGTTTGGCATGTATTGATGGTGATCTACATGTTGGTGCTGATATAGAGTTTGTTGTTGTTGATGCGGGGTTTGTTGCTATGGGTGTGAATTCACTAGTTGCTGATGTGAATGAGGGTTTGTTGATGAAGAATTATGTTCAGTTTGTTCCTGGGAGTGAGCACGCTGATTGGATGGTTGAGATTCTGGTGTTTGATAGAGTGATGCAGATGTGGAAGATTTGTATGGTGGTTTTGTTGTCCCTGTTGAGGTGGAAACCTTTGGTGAAGATGAAGATGGTGGTAGATCTTTCTTTTGGCATCAAAGTGTGGGACACACTTTTCTATCTACCGGGGGAGTCTGATGCAGGAGCATCTTGCATGGAAAAAAAAATTTAAAAAAAAAAAAAAAAAATTTGGAGGAGAGAGAAAAGTGACGAAAATTAGAGGAGAAATAATTTTTTTTAAAAAAAGGGAAAAAGGACAAAAGAAAGGAAAAGGGGATTTCTATTTTCGAGGTGCATAGGTGGCATAATAGAAAAAATAAAAAATAAATGGTTGTCATTCCATTTATCGAGGTGTGTGGAAAGATTTCTAGAAAGTTATGAATATTGTAGAAAGTTTTGGAAGTTGTAGAAGGTTGTGGAAGATGTAGAAGGTTGTGGAAGTTGTAAAAAGCTGTGGAGGAATTCTAGAAGGTTGTGGATAAGTCATGCATGGGGTGGTAAGTGCCTATTTAAGCAAGGCATATGAGCATTTCTAAATCAAGCTCAAGGAGAAGCTTGAGGAGTAGAAGCTCAAGGAGTAGCTTGAGAAGTGGAAGCTCAAGGAGTAGAAGCTTTGGAAGGAAAGCTTGGAAAGTTTCAAGGTGTGAAAGAGAGGAGAAAGTGAAGAGTGAGTTTTCTTGAGTCTGTGGACAGAGCGCCGAATGTGAGGCAGTTTACAGCAGGATTGTGGTGGACTTGTGAGTGTGTAGACAGAGCACCGAATGTGAGGCAGTTTACGCTTGGATCTTGAATAAAGTTGGAGAAGAGCTAGTGGCTGCGGTTTAGAAACAAGGAGGTTGCTTGGTGGCTTGCGAGCACAAGTTGAGATCTCGGAGGTTTCTACCAGAGTGTGGATCTAGACTAGCTTGGGTTTGGATTGGATCTTGAGAGATCCTGTTGCATTCTTTGTCATGAGTTAGTAAGGGTGGTGTGGCCCTTTATCAGTGGTATCAAAGTGTACCTTCGTCAGTGGTATCAGTGTGTACCTACATTAGGAGGCAAATCATGGATTCTATCATGAGTGTTCATGAAGTTATCTACTCTTTAGAGGAAGGCAAGAGAGAAGGCTTTCTCCTCAAGCTCGACTTGTCCAAGTCTTATAATTGGGTTGACTGGTCTTTTTCTCATCAAGGTTCTTAGAGCTTTTGGGTTCGATTCTAAGGTATGCAAGCTTATCAACCAGCCAATTACTACCTCCTCTTTGGTTGTTTTGATCAATGGTTCCCCTTCGACATTCTTCAAACCCTCGAGGGGGTTAAGGCAAGGGGACCCCCTATTGCCCATTCTCTTTATCATTTTGGCTAAGTGTTTGGGAAGGATGATTCCAGCTAACAAAATTTCAAGGGCATTAAAAGGAATCAAACCTTCTTCTAGTCTCCTGGTCTTCTCTCATCAATAATTTGTGGATGACACCATTATAGGAGGTGAAGCTTTAGTTGGGGAAGTCATGGTGGTCAAAAAGATTTTGAGCTCTTACACTAGGGGTTCAGGGCAACTTATCAATTGGAACAAGAGCTCCGTCTTCTTCAATAATACTCTGGTTGTGAGACAAAGGAAAATGACTGATATTCTGGGATGTAGCATAGGTAGCCTTCCCTCAACTTATTTGGGTCTCCCTATGGGCCTCAAACCCCCTAATTCTTTCTAGATCGGACTTATTGATAGGTTTAACAAGAAATTGGATGGTTGGAAGGGTATCACCCTAAGCCAAGCAGGCAAAATTCAATTGGCCAAATCCACCCTTCAAAATCTTTCAACCTATGCATTGAGCCTTTTTGGGGTTCGCAGCAAGTTTGTCGACCTAATAGAGAAGATCCGGAGGAATTTTCTATGGTCTGGAATGGAAGACCACAAGAGATTTCCTCTCATTGCGTGGAACAATGTCTGCCTTCCCAAACACTATGGGGGTTTGGGTATTAGAAAACTGAAACCTTTCAATAAAATTCTTCAAGCTAAACAGATTTGAAGAAACTTTTCTAGCAAGGGGGGTTGGAGAGATATCATGGAGGACAAATATCTTCGAAGACCTTCCATTCAATGTTTGTTCAATAAAGACACCATTCCCAATGGCTCAAATATTTGGAATGTCATCCTCAAAGCCAGAGATACTGCCAATAGCAATGCGAAGTGGAGAGTGGGAAAAGGTAATGACATTCTTTTCTAGCAGGACAATTGGTTTTTCTAGGGGCCTCTCCTCAATTTTCTTGCTTTTGAAAAATGGGCTAATACTTGCATTCAGAGGTTTGGTAGTAAAGTCAGTGACTACAAATTAGGCCAAGAGTGGAGAGACCTTTCTTCTATCTATGAGGATCTCAAACCTTCGATGACCATCCCCCATTCAGTGACTTTGAACAATGAACAGGACCAATTAGTGTGGGAGAATACTTCTAGTGGCATTTACTTGGTGGCTTCTAGGTACCAGGCTTTGATGAAGCAAGATTCCAAACCTTTATGGGTGAATGCCAAGATTTTGTCGAGTAAAATTCTTAATGCCCTCATAGAGAATTATCTTATTTGCAAAGGATCTAACCAGTTTGTAGGAGACACCAGAAGAGGTAATGAAACATAGAAAAGAGAAAAAAATGTCAATGGTTGTTGCCCACAAATGGGTGGCACAAAGCAAATTTTGATGGGGCGGCAAAAAGTAACTTGAGAGAAGCTGGAAGTGGTGGGGTGATTAGAAATTGCTTTGGTTATGGCATAGTGGCTGTCACCTTCCCTCTGGGGCACCAAACTAACCACTTTATTGAGGCTTGTGTTGCCCTTCACACTACTAAGCTGGCAAAAGATATTGGTGTTAAATGCCTCTAGCTGGAGGGAGATTCTAATAACATCATTAAGTGTCTCAAAGGTGAACATTCTCCTCCCTGGGCTATTAAGAATATGGTGGAAGAAACCAAACAAATCATGTTTGCTTTTGAAAGGGTCTACGTTTCGCATGAATATAGAGAGGCAAATTCGGTAGCTGACTGGATGGCTAGCGAGGTAGTCAAAAGGGACACGTCAACTAGGTGGATTAATGGTGACGAGCTCCCGGCAGCAATTAAAAGCATGATTGAGATTGAAAGAATCCAGTTTAGGACAAGTAGTATAAAGACTAATGATGAAAGGTAATATTGTCAGTTCCATATATCACTTGATGAAAGCTAAGCACGAGTCGAACATAAGGAAACTTAATTTGGTGGTTAATTGGCACGCTTTTTAGGTGTTTCATTATCATCTTTGCTCTTGTATTTCTGAGGACAAAAGAAAGCTTAGTTCTGGTGAGAATTATCGAAGGTTTGCTCTTCTCTCTCAGAGTTTGCAGAGAATCATCCCTACTCTTAACAACACTATGGTGGGAGAAAGGCATCGCAGAGAGCCGGAGGATGAAGCGGCAAAATAGAAAAGGAGGTCGAAGGTTTGGGAGAAGCTGAGGGATGGTAGCATTTCAAATTACATGGAGAAATTGCATGGCTGGAACCCTAAGGTGACTGAACTTATGGTCACGTCTTGGAGAGAAGGGAAGGTTATGATTGATAGAATTGATTTCCAAGTAAATGAAAGTGTTATTACGGAAGTCACTGACTCCCCTTCCAAGGACATCAAATTCTTTATGGATAAGAAGGTTTCCCTCAATGTTGTTAAAGACTTTGCCAAGAATGCTAAGGAGATGAAGGATTTGGTGAACACAGGAGCATAATATGAACCAGCGTCAATATAAAAAAAACTCTGCAGGTTCGTTCTTAAGGCGATCATCTCTTACATTACGTCAAACACAAGGTATAGTTTGAATCCATCATTTTGTCATCCTTAACCACTTTAGGTATGGCACTAAGATCTCCATCCCCTACTTCCTCTTCTTCTCTGTAAATAAGAATATCATGGGATATAAAAAGAAACCTTATGCTAACCTGGCTTTCAATGAGGGCTTGTTGTTATTGATTTATGAGCACTTCTAAGGCTCAAATCTGTTGTAGATCCATAGCCCATAAAGTGGAGTCCTCAGAGGACACATAAAGCTCTTATCTCTCGTCTGATACTAAGGATAGCGTTGGGCTTCATTCAGATGAAGAGGAGGTAGCCAAGATTATTAAGGATTTGGGAAAAAACAAAAAGAAAAGTGAACCCAAAAAGAATATAATCAAGGTTCGGAAAGGCTCAGCGAGTAAAATTATTAACTTTGAGGTTAATTCTATTGAGGACTATAATAAGGAGGATGAGGGTATGGACAGGGACAAGCAAAATAATGTGAAAGAGGACGGTACTAGCAAGGTCCCTATTCGTTGGAAGGTGCAAAGCCCAACCAAGAGAAGGGGCAACGAAATGGATGCAAATCAAAATTTTGGTAAGGGACAGGAGACCCCCCCCTCCACGCCTAAGAGAAAAGAAATGAGGATTATCGCACAGAAAAAACCACATTAACTTTTGGCTACAAGGGCAAAAAAACAGTCTGGAGAAACTTTGAAACTCAAACTGTGAAAATGGGCATTATGAGAGAATCCATCTAGCCCAAGGTCTTGGAGGGTAATGATGGCAAAATTCATCTGGAGGAACTTATTGATCTAGTTATGGTGATTCTCGGTGATAATGCCAGGGAGGTGGAGATGAATATCCTCAATAATGCCCGAAACAACATGGTGGACAACTTCAAGTCTATCAAGTGGTTTTTTCATGAAATTAAAATAAAGAACAGGTTGCAAGGTTTTGAAAGGAACGAAGGGGAAGACGAGATTGATAGAATCAACTATTTGGATAACAAGGTAACTGAGGTGGAAAAAAGAATGGAAAGAATGGAGAGCTCTCTTCACAGCACTGCTAACCAGAGCTTCAATACTATCAAAGCCTTAAATGATAATATCAAACAATTGCATTTTATGATGTAAGATAGCACAGAGGTCAAAGATGACATGGATAATTAGGACAATAGGATAACAAAAGATGATGTCAACCCCCTTGTTGAAAGCCCAAGCAATAGAATCAGATCGGACAAGACGAAGAGGGACATGGATGACTATGATGATGACATATAGTTGATGAGTGAAGCAGCGAAGACAATTGAAATGTTGGAGCTCAAGGTTACTGAGTTGGTCAAAAATACAATGCCTTGATTAGTTCCCCTAGCTTTTATGTTGTTCCTTTGGTTTTTTGTTTGCTAGGCTTGCCTGCTCTTTCAAGTCTTATAATTTGTCAAATTCTCTTGGCCTTCTATTGCTTGTTGTTTCTTGTTGTTATGCTTCATGCTCAGGACTTAATGTGGGTTTCTTTTGTTTATTGGTGGGTTTCAAGCACCAATTTTACTTAATCAAAAACATGGTGATCTTGATGGTTCTTGAAATATCATTCACCATCAACCTCAAACTACACATATTTGTATCTCTACAATCACATCAATTAAGAATAACC
This sequence comes from Cupressus sempervirens, assembly GCA_028749045.1. NCBI lineage: Eukaryota > Viridiplantae > Streptophyta > Pinopsida > Cupressales > Cupressaceae > Cupressus > Cupressus sempervirens. The sequence continues at coordinate 638,390,982 of CM053789.1, read as the reverse complement.
ACAAAAATGAAACCATTAATTAGCAAAGTTGGCCCATGCCCATTAATGTATTAATGTTTACTCTCTTTTTTCACAAAACTTTAGTTTATAAAGTTGAGGATAGAACTTCAAAAATAATTACAAACATGCATTCTTGTGGTGCTCTTATATTTGAAGTTCAAACAAAAAACTACATCATAAGATATGCCTCTTAGCTAGATAACATTCCATTATAATACAAAATGCCTTAACATGAGACAAAACAAACATAAAAAATCAAAAAAATGGGTATGTGTTTGACAGTGATGACCATCCCCTTGCTACCCAGTCAAACCATCTACAAGAATGTTTGAATTGAAGGGACTCCAACAATATCATTAGATACTTGAAAGGGGATGATAAAGCTTCTTGGTTGTTTACCAATTGCTATATTGCACATGCCTATAGAGATGGTAATGGGGTTGTCAACTACCTTGCTAATCTAGGGGTCAAAGTTGATATATTAAATACTTGGATTGGGGCAAATAATTTGAATTATGATTGATAAAATCTTCTTAATCATTATCGTATACATGGGAGAGTTAGGAATATCAATGTTACATTGGGTAATCACAATGACAACCCCTACTAAATTGGAAATGACTTTCATTTATTATGAAATAATCAAGCTCATAACAAAGCTGAGGTTTGCAAGCTTACAATGGCATCATTTTACCTATCTTGTTCCTTCATGTGTTTTATGTACATTTTTTAATATCATTATTTTCATTCTCCATAGGTTGCATATCTAATCCTATGCTTGATTTTGCAAATTGGCATATCTTCCTAGGTTTGTTGATAGCTGCCATGGAGGTTAAAGGAGATGAATTGAGTCTATGAGTTGTGATGTTTGTAGAGTTGATCTTGTTGTTTGGTTCAAGCTCAACAAAGGAAGGGTTGCTCTTTTCTTGAGCAATCTCATGTCTTTGATGATAGAGTAATAGAAATCTTTCCCTCTTCAATATGCCACCTAACTTGGTTCAACATAGATAGAAACTTTTGGAGGAGGCAATGAAGGAATTCCCCAACTCCAAGCAAGTTAGGAAGAAGTTGATCAAGGTGAATAACTCCTAGTTTGTTCTTAATCAAATCAAGGATATTTAGAGGGAGGCATTGAAGCCAATCATGGAGTATTTTACTGTAGACAAAAAATTCACTCGCATTTACGACTATCACTATGTTATGCTTAATTATTTTAGGCACAAACGTTTGTCACCTTTCAATGTCAACATTGTTGACCATAAGGCTAACCCTAGCAAGTGCACTTTCCTTCACAAAGGCCTGCTTCTATTTTATGTCCATTTTTTAATATCATTATTTTCATTTTCCATAGGTTGCATATCTAATCCTATGCTTGATTTTGCAAATTGGCATATCTTCCTAGGTTTGTTGATAATTGCCATGGAGGTGAAAGGAGAAGAATTGAGTCTATGATTTGTGATGTTTGTAGAGTTGATCTTGTTGTTTGGTTCAAGCTCAATAAGGAAAGGGTTACCCTTTTCTTGAGCGGTCAGATGGCTTTGATGACAGAGTAATAAAAATCTTTCCCTCTTCAATATGCCACCTAACTTGGTTCAACATAGATAGCAAAGGTTATTGAGTTACCTATGGAAGGCATGAAGTTTTATCATGACAAGAAACTTTTGGAGGCAATGAAGGAATTCCCCAACTCCAAGCAAGTTAGGAAGAAGTTGATCAAGGTGAATAACTCCTAGTTTGTTCTTAATCAAATCAAGGATATTAAGGAGGAGGCGTTGAAGCCAATCATGGAGTATTTTACTATAGACAAAAAGTTCACTCACATTTATGACTATCACTATGTTATGCTTAATTATTTTAGGCACAAACCTTTTGTCACCTTTCAATGTCAACATTGTTGACCATAAGGCTAACCCTAGCAAGTGCACCTTGCTTCGCAGAGGTCTGCTTCTACTAATTTTTTAGCATTTTAGGGATAGGGTCCACCCTTCTCCTAGGTTTCTGCCTAGCCCAAATTTTGGCAATGCTAGTAGTGTTAATGAAGATGAGGATGGGTGGGTGACTAATGCTAATGTGAAGGATGCTCCTCAGCCACCCCCTGGCACAAGGGTAAAGGGTTGGTTGTGAATGGTCCTTGTGTTGTTTGAAATGTGCCCCAACTAAGAGGAAGCATTCCTTTAAATCAAGCCTTCATTTGAAGTACATGCTCTCTCCTCTAAAATTTGAAGACATGAAATATAAGGTGGATGACTTGGCTACCCAAAGGGTAACCACTGTGAACCCTTCCAGGGGAAGAAAACATTATTTGAATACCTGTCCTCTTTGGACACTAATTGAAAACAATATGATGGCTGATTGTCTCAAGAAAAATATGGACCACTGAGTTGGCTAGGAAGCACTGTGATAAGAAGATCGAGTATAATGGAAAATTTGGTAATTGTGAGTCAGATCTTTGAGAAAATAATGGAGCAAAGTCACAATATCGTGAAGTTACATGTTGAGAACAAGGATATCTTCATATCTACATTGGAAAGGCTCCATCAGGGCTGATTGTTGGATGTACCTTGCCTGTATGTTTTTTTGTTTTCAGTCAATTGCTACTAGGTGGTCTTTTTTTTTCTTTGGATGAACTTTATTGAATATCTATTGTGACCTGATGTAAAGGGTTTTGGGACCCCTTCAAAGCCTGGTTTCATCATAATCAAAATCATATAAATTCCAAAATAATAACTCACTTTGGAAAAATACTTGGATTTGTAGAAAAAATATAAACTACAAATTGCTATCCCACAAAACACGTCACTCCTCTCCCTTCACTTGCAATCTATAATCAAACCATCATCTGACAACTAATACATATTGGGATATAACTAAAGCATACCATCAAGATATGTACTCTGCAACTAATTGGTAGATCAACTCATCATCAATGGGAATTGGATTCTAAAATCTTACTCATAAAAATGATTGGTGCCCAAAATTTTAATACATATCATCGAGATATAACTAATACATACCATCAAGATATTACTCTGCAACTGATTGGTGGATCAATTCATCATCAATGGAACTACTTCAATGGGAATTGGATTCCAAAATCTTACTCCTTATAGCAAAGATTGGTGCCCAAATTTTTCCAAGGGAATTAAAAATCACCCTTTTCAATTTTGTACACAAATGCAATAATGATTATTCATAAATTGAAAAGAGGAAATTTCAGAAAATAATGAGAAAATTGGGCTATTCAAATCATGGGATAATAAATAGTCAAAAACGTACCAAGAGAATATGACAATATCTGGAACACAAAGACGCAATTCTCCACGAGTCCTTTAATTAGTAATTCCCCATATTAGTAGTAATCTGGGGCATCCATAGAAGAGCTAGTTGACAGTAACATGAATTTGCCAATATTAGACTAGAGAATAAACTATCAATACTAATGCCTTTCTTTGCTGCATGAAAATACTCAACGTGGTTTTATCAATTCACATGCTCCCGCGGACAACTCCATCATGCAGAGCGAATTTGTGACAAACTTGTGATCTCTGAAGAATAAAGTATTGGAAAAACTGGAGGCGCATGAATTCTACTACTCAAATCATCGCATGGCAACCACAACATAAACTTTTGTCAGAATACCATAATCATGAAAAGTGCAAGATTGGTCATTTTGACAGCAGCCCTGGAACATTTTTAAGACCCATCTTGCCAAGAATTACTTTTTTAATCGCTGGAGGTGTGTCCAAGCCCATAGAACGACTAAACTCATTTGCAAGTTGAACAAGCCTAGTCTTATTTCCTCCCAATCCTTTTGCATTATTATAGTATCCAAGCCATGCCTGATAAGCTGATGCTTTAGTGTCCACATCGATATGAGATAAAGCACGCTTTACCTGTGAAATTGTATATCATAAATCAAATTTAAATTACCTTAGTTTTTAAAAGAACTACTGATCAGACACTATGATCTTCCAATTTGATGAAATAAATGGTGATATATCATGTCTCACAATTAAATCATAAAATCAAGCATGTAAAATGTATTATATTTCTTATTTTGCTTTAGGAACAAAATATTTTCTCAAAATAATATTAATATAACGATGGTTATGGACAGAAGCCTAAACAAGGCATAATCTTGCCATGTGAAGGTCTCATTGCACATGCACTTGAGACATCGAATAAGAAACTGAAACAGCAAGAACTTTGCTACTTGATGTCTGTCTGCACATGCATGTGTGTATGTGCTGTTTAAGTAAATCAACCAGGGAATCCAATCAGGTTTAAAAGCAGAGTTATCAGAAATTCAATAAATTTCAAATTTTTGGAATGTTCTAGAAAACAAATAAATTCATGGACTGTGAAAAGAGAAATAGCTCCAAAAGTTCATCTATTGCAACATTGAGAAAATAAAAGGGGAATTGTTAAAATTTGAGTTGCTTTCAATGTCAAAATACGACATAAAAACATCAAATTAAAAAAATGGCATTGAGTACACAATTAGAGGCATTCAAGTCTCTAAAATGGCAAACTGTCTGAAGATAATTCAGTGGTACATTAGCGTATCTAATTAGTCAATTAACTTTTTGTTTTGAGGTGTCTTTCTGTTCGCTATATAAAAATCAGTGTTGCCGACGCCCCCCTCCCCGAGCTGTGTCTTGGAGATGAAGTGTCCCCGAGACTTTTCAGTCTCCAGAATCTTCAAAAATGCTTGGAGACCTCAAGGCAAACCGTCATGAAGAATCCAAGTCTCCAATTCCAAAAAATGAAGTCCCCATCAGATGAAAAGACAAATATAGAACATAACATTAGTGATTTTGACTCTCATTTTAATTTTATTTTATCAACACAATTTTAAATTATGAAGTCATTTTATTTTATGAAACACAGATATTAGTATTGTGAATGCCTTATTTGACAGGACATTACTGGAAGTGGATACAGACATTATTACATTGCCTGTGGCTATGATTTGGACCTGCCTGCAAATGCAATTTTCCCTGTATGTCATGTTTCCCAGGACGGATTGAGCTTTGTCTTGTGTGGTTTTCATTTTTTAGAATCCTTGGCCTTTTCTTCTTACAGTTTTTTGTTTTTATGGAAGTTGCTTTTTTTTGTTTTTCTCAGAAGTCATGGCTTCCACACCTTGCATACATCAACATGTACGCAAGGTGTGGAAGCTATGTAAAGACCGCCCAGAACTGTTCAAATTTTAGAGTTGAAAAGATAAAAGTGAAACAGTAAACTGATTTCTGTGTTTAAAATTTTAAATAAATTACTAATTTCAGAATGTGATGAGTTTACCTTTTACAGTTCTGAGTTTTTAATATTTAATAATAAGAACATTCACAGTCTGCACAAGACACCACATTGGCAACTCAAATCACATTGAAATACTTTTTTGATATGCAAAGTTGAAAAGTAATTGATGCAGATTTTGCAAAAAAATTTATGCAAATGGAATATCATTTAATGTTTGCTTGTTCAATTTTCTTTACAGTGCTGGTCCAAGCTATCAATAATGGACCAGCAGGGTATAAGCCACCTAGATCTGCAAAGCTCTGCACTACTCTAATTACTAATTAAACGCATTGATTAGAGCAATAAACAATGCCATTGAAAAGGCTGTTGGCTACAGAAGGATGCAGTACTGTGATGGATGGGTGGACAGACACTAGGAATCTTCCCATAATGTCATTATAACATTCAGCAAAGAACCTTGTTTTTTGAAAGCAATTGACTGTACAGGGCAAGAAAAGAATGTTTATTTTCTTCATAACCAGTAATGTGACAGCATTGACGAGGCCGGAACATAACATGTTCAAAAAATATTTTATTACTGACGTAGCCCATGTTTGTAAAGCGGCAGGCTTGATGGTGCAAAAGAAGTGTAAGAATATTTTTTGGACACCATGTTGTTTGCATGCACTGAATATTGCACTAAATGATATGGGGCGAGTGAGACGGGGGCATAAGCATCTACTTCTTGATTGATCGAATCAACGCACCAGGCGATAGAATTCTCTAATTCCGACAAATTGAGACTGCCGCCTGGTGCAGAGAGATATAGAAAGCGACAAGGTTTGCTAGAATTTACTCCCAGGAATCTCCAAGCAAAAGATCTCATAAAACGAGGGCAGAAAATTTCAGACGTTCATCTGTAACCATCACCACACAAGCAATTTATTGGAATTTTAAGAAAAGTGGAACTTTTTAAACATGTTGATGCAAGGTTTGCATCTTATTTTATTCTTCTTGACCGCCTTTGTGAAGTCAAAGGACCTTTGTGTTCAACCATGTTTAGTGATACGTGGGCAGCTTGGAGAGTCTAAATTGGATATTGCAGTTGAGGTGAAAAGTTTGGTTCTTGATCATCCCTTTTGGGCTGATTTAGATTTGTTGTGGCATTTATTAAATCCATTGAGATGATCAAATTTGCAGACTCAGACAGGCCATGTCTGGGGGAGATTTATGAGAGAATTGATTCCATGTGTGAAAGAATCAAGACAATAACAGATGTGGTGCAGGAGCACCCACATAAAGATTGTACATGTTGCCGCATTTTAGACTCTACCAAGTTGCAGAAGTTACCGAGCACCAGAAATTGTTTAAGATAAGATCTTTTCATGGGATTTGTTCAGACCATTGTGGGGTCATTCTTCCCTATTCTATATTGATCTAGAATATTCTGTAAGCCACTTTGGTGGGAAGTCTCTTTGGATCGGTTTTCCTATTTTGTAATAATCTAGAATGTTCCGTAGACCGTCCTAGCAAGTATAAATAGAGTTTTTAGGTTTAGGTTTAGTCAAGTTTTTGGATACAAAGTTAACGGGGAGAGGAAATCTTTAGGAGAGCAACTGTATATACTGTTCATTTGATAAATCAATTAGAAAAATATTGTTATCTATCTCTTTCTGGTGCTGGTTCCTTTTGTTTTTGCTTCCGTTGAATTTATCTCTGCATCAAGATGCTAGAGATCCTTCCTAATATCCTTTGATAGAAGAAAAAACGACATGGAAGTTTGAATAAATTGAACACACCCCTTCGCTTTGCTGCATATGCCTTAAATCCCAAATGGCATACTACAGAAGAGACTAACAAGAGGGCTCCATATGAGGATAGAGAGGTAATGAAGCGATTTTGGGCTGCAATAACAAAGATTTATGATCGAGGTTTATAAGGCTTCGGTTATACGGAGCCAATGGAACAAGTTTTCACATTGACAAGGTGATTTTGCTTCAGTGGAAGCTTTATATGATATACGAGCAAAGAAAGACCCCATAGAATGGTAGTGGAACCATGGAGGTGACACTCCTAAGTTGCAATCATTTGCAATAGCATTGCTCTCACTAGTTGCTCTTCAGCTAGTGAAAGGAATTGGAGTATTTATGGTTTTATTCATTCATTGAAGAGGAACGATTGAGGTCAAGGAAAGCAGAGAACCTAGTGTATATTCATAGCACAGTTCACCTTCTCTCTCGTGTTCATCCTGCGTATAAGGAGGGTCCTTCGATACAAAGGGACCGAATTACACATGATGGAGATGCTACAACAATGGAGAAAGAAGCAGTCAAACCAGATGGCCTTAATGAATTACCCCCAGTTTTACTACCGTAAAAGGAACCTGAGTTAGAGAGTAAAGATTTTCTGGACAACATCATGGCTGAATACCATGAGATGGCTGATCACAGCATTGTGGAATAGATGATACTTGATAGATTTCTGATTCTTTTTACAGTTCTGAGTTTTTTGTTGTTCAAGTATCAGCTATATAGCATCAAAATATATATTTTTGAATTTCAAATTTCAATACATAATGATATCTCAGCAATCATTAATTTGATTAATGCTGATCATATTTGATACTGAAAAATCAGATATGACTATGAGATACGCAATGTGAGTTTAGAACAATTTGACTCTATATTAATGACATTACTATTTAGTACTAATCATTGACTCATTAATATTTGCCATTGGTTTGATGTTCATACTTAAAATTTTCCATTGTTCTTGGCTTTTAAACACTATGTTATGAATCTATGATATTTCTTAGAAATTACTAAATTATATTAATAAAAAATTACCTTCTTCAAGTACCCCCATCTCCTGTTTTTGCATAGTAGTCGTACCAGTACAGGACACCTCCAAGTCTCCTCATCTCTTGGTAACCTTGATAAAATTCTGATGGATTTGTATGTTAATTGTATGGGAGCTTCTGGTTATCTATGAGCTGTGTTATTGTTTCCTTTAGGGCAGGGGGTCCTGATGGAATCCATCCCCAAACAACAGCAAATTTTAAAATAAAATAAAAAACATTCTAAGCTCTCCCATGACATCCCAAAATTTGAAGAAAATCAATGTAGAAAAACCATAGAAATGTTTCTTAGCACTGACTTGTAAGGATTCCAAAATAACTCTAGACAGGAAAAGTCAATCACATAGCATGTCCAGTATTTACAGTAATGTAGATTTTAGAACAAAATGCGTTCTCCTACATCATCAATAGCCCATTTTTTATCCAGTAATGAAATACCACCAAAAACTGCATCATGGAATGGTTTTGAATTTTCAATTACTCACCTTCATATCTGTTTCTGGATCTACAGTAGGTGGTAGTGTCTTTGTAATGGGCAAGTCTTTCACATTATTCAGAAAATGCTCCTCCCATGGGGAAATCAACAAAATGCCCTGACCCTCTTTACCTTTGCGTCCAGTTCTACCAAGTCTGTGTATGTAGTGCTCTCGATCAGAAGGCATACCAACCTGCAAAAATGTAATTTTTTTGTAACAAGTACATGATCAACCAATTTATTATTTATGCCCACATCATGAAAAGGGAGAATGATCTCCTTGAACATAACTAGCTCAGTTTCAGTCACCATAATCTTACTAACTGGTAGTAAATAAACTATGTATTCATTGTCATCCATGATTTTAAATTTCTTCATAAGACTCTACGTATAATTTTGGGAAAAGGGGCAAACCATCGGATAAAAATTGCAATTTTATAGACATTATTTGTGATTTTGTATATAACCCTACTAAAGTACATTTTCTTTTTTATGTCCACTGAAAAAATATTCCAGAACATCAAAACTTAGATATATTATATATCAACAAGTACAAAACAAAATGTAAGTTAACAAGCTGTAACAGACCACACAGGATAGAACTTAAAAAATATCAGCCATCCAAGCAAGCATTCCCAAAAAGGAAATGCTGGATACCTGAATCATTTGTGGTAGTTGGGGTAGAATATTTATGGCACAAAGAAGGGAACACGTACATCTGAAACTCCAGGGATTTCCTACCACACTTACAACTTTCTGGCCAAATCAAACACTAGTTAAATAAACAGTTCAGATGCCAACAACAAGATAACATTATACAGAGCATTTTAAAGTTTCATTTATTAAAAAAATATATATATATACATATTAATGTGTTTGGATTTTGAGGCCACAGCCTATAGCACAACGGTAACTTGTGAGCCTCTAATCTGGTAGGTCTTGGGTTGAAGTTTACTTGATGTTAACAGATAATAATAATAATAAATTTAGGCTTCAGCTGATTACATGTCAAAAAAAAGTGTTAGGATTTTGATGCTTCATGTTAGAAACTGTGTAGAGTCTTGTATGATACATCTACACAATTTCCTACAGAAGGCATTATGATTCATTTTCATGACTGAAAATATCATACATCTAATATTCAGGAGGTTTCTTCCTATAGTTCATACCCTAATAAGCATTGTCAAGGAAAAACTGGGCTGCCCCAAAATTAGTCTGTTCAAACCAGTGTAACACCAGTACTGGGATATGTCGGGATAAATTTCCAGGATGAAGGGAAAATGGACCTCATTTTCAGGATGGCAAAGGGATGGTGGCAAGGGCAAGACGGGGCAGGGAGGGGTGTTGTATACTATACATATAGAACTTGAAATTGCTCGTTATGAAATAATGTTTCAGTAGAACATAGCAAAATTACAACATGAACTAAAACCATTTAACATTCAACATAGTAACATATTAAATATCCAATAGTAAAATTAAAAAATAGAAATTCAAGTACCCATCCCAGCGGCAGCATGGTTGTGGAATGGCAGAGGTGGGGTACTTGGGTTCTCAAGTACCAGTTTAAAGAACAATTATATGGCCCCAGGTCTAAATAGTCTCCCTTGTGTGACTCACAAAATATATCACGAGATGAATCACAGCATAGTTGGTCAATTAGGGTTTCATTAAACTCATAACTAAGCTTTAAAAGGGAATAGTTGAAGATTGGAATGCCATCACTCATCTCAATCTCTGTTTCCGGATTTGCAACCTAGACCCTCAAATTGGGTCTGGGTGCAAACCAAGTCCAAAGTAACAGCCACAGGCGGAATCCGTAAGTTCCAAATGGAATCCCGTGCAGATCCACACAGACCCCTTGGTACCCATGGGCCAATATAAGGAAAAGTGGGACCAAAGTCGCATTAAATTGAACTTTTATTATTTTTTCTGTTTCCGGATTCGCAGATTTGACCCACAGACCAAATGTGGATCTGTACTGGGTTCAGATTCGCGGACTGGTGAGTATGGAGTCTGTACAGGGTCCGGATATGACCCATAGGGTCATATTGGGACCCTGTACGGATCTGGCCCAAACCAGTTGTGAATCTCCGCAAACCTAGGGGAATTCGACACGGATCCATGAGGCAAAAAAGGTTATGTGGGCCAAAAACAAGTTATGTGTTTTTTTGTTATTATTTGTTGTCGAAACCCTAAAACAATTCCTTTTAATTGTTCTCAAACTCATTTTCCACTAATTTGCTCTCACTCTTGCAAGTTTAAAGTGAAGTGATTGAAATCTAAGGAGATTGATTGTGGAGAGACAACCTAATGGCAGATTTGAGTGTTGAAGGTACGCATTTGAACCATTTTCTTTAGTTTTTTGTTACATTGTTTCAAGTTTTTCTAATGTTTCAAATTTCTTCCAAGTTTTTGTAGAAGTTTTCAAATATCTTTTTTTTTTTTTTCATTTTTGTTACATATCACAACTGCAACAATGAGTAGTCAAAGCTCAATGGGTGGGGAGGGATCTCAATTTAAAATTAATAAAGGATCTCCTTTATGGAGACACTACAAGAATTTCACAATGTGCTGGAGGTGGGGGGTTTATTTGGAAATGTAATTTTTGCAATGTAAAATATAGAAGCTCCTACTCTAGCTCAAACTTTGTTTCTTCAGGTAGGGAGATTAATATGTGTGAGGGACCAAATAAGAAAGGGTTATCACCTAGGCATATAGGAGCATTTGTAAAAGAACAAGAAAATGGTGACAAATCAGTTTCAAAAGAGAAACAAGGCGCTTAGAGTGTGCAACAAAAATCAATGATAGCACCCACTCACCAAGCCTCTAGACATACATTCTTGCCTATGCCTTCTAGTGATGTAGAAGAACCACAAATCAGCACCTGCAAGAGAGGCCCATTAGATAAGGTATTTCAAAATGAGTTGAGAGATATAGTTGATGACAAAAATGGATGTTACCTCTTTGTGAATGGTTTTCCATTCAACTCAACTTAGTTAGATCACCTTATTGGAGGAAGATGGTGCAAGAAAATAAATAATGCACATTTTGGTTACCAAGGCCCTAGACATAAAAAGATGTGCACCACCTTATTGTACACTGAGAGAGAATACGTAGAGACCCAACTAAAACCCGTAAGAGATTCTTGGTTTCAAATAGCTGTGTCTATTGTCTTGGATGGAAAGATTGCAGAAATCGTGTTTTGATCAATGTATTGTTGTGTCCCACAAAGGGACAATGTTTTTGAAGGCGGTTGATAATGAGGGGCAAGTAAGAGATGTTAATTTCCTTGCTTAGATTCTCACTGATTCCATAGAGGCAATGGGTGGTGATAATGTTGTCCAAGTTATTACAGACAACGCAAAAGTTTGCAAGGATGCAAGTGCATTGGCAGAGGCTAGGTATGATCACGTATTTGGACGTTGAGCACATTCCATTCCCTCAATTTGGTGATGCAAGCCATTGGCACCCAAATAGATTGGGTAAAGCAGATATATGAGTGTGAGGAGATTCAAATGTTTGTGACAAGCAACCATATGTTAAAAACAATTTTCAAAACTTTCTCCAAATTGGAATTATTGAAGGTAAATTTTAAAATATAATTTATTTATTTTCATTTATGAATTACCATTTTATGTCGTGTTTTACATATTTATGTGTTACTAATTTACTATCAACATGTTTTTAGGTGGCTGAAACCCACTTTGCATCGCACACAATCGTCCTTAGAAGACTTGTGAGGGTGAAGGATGCATTGTCACAAATGGTGAGTAGCAACCAATGGGGCATTTGGAAACAATCCAATACAATAAGGGCCCAAAGGGTCAAGGCAATGATATTCAGTGATGATTGGTAGGCTCGGGGGGGTTACGTGTTGGAATTCATCGAGCCTATCATGGTTATGCTTAGGTTTGCTGACACAAATCAGCCATGCTTGGGGGATATCTATGATGCCATGCACACCATGTTGGAGAAAGTCCAATTGGTAAGTTATAACACAATCCTCTATCCTAGTTTATTATTATTAAGAGATAGCTAATTAAAAAAGATTTGTTTTACATAACTTGCATCAAGATAACTTACATGACATCATTTGTTATTCATATCCTAGATCATTCAAAGGAGACATAATGACCCTGCAAACACCTTCTACAAAAAGGAAGAAGAAATTGTTCTTCATCATCAGAACAAGATGACTACACCTTTGCATCTCCTAGCTTATGCTCTCTCCCCCAAGCATTATAGCCCTGATGTGCTTTCTATTCCGAGTAGAATGGCACCTTCCTAAGATAGCTTACATGACATCATTTGTTATTCATATCCTAGATCATACAAGGGAGACAAAGTGACCATGTAGACACCTTCTACAAAAAGGAGGAAGAAATTGTTCTTGATTACTGGAACAAGATGACTACACCTTGCATCTCCTAGCTTATGCTCTCTCCCCAAGCATTATAGCCCAAATTTGCTTTCTATTCCAAGTAGAATGGCACCTTACACAAATGTTGAGGTTGCTAGTAGGTATAAGAGGGCATTCGGTAGGATTTTCAGCGATCCAAAGGTGGGGCAAATGTCATGACAGAATTTGGATTATTTATCTCAAGAAAATATGCAGATCCTATTGTTGTGAATGATCAAAGCAAAATGAATGGTATTACATGGTGATACCTCCATGGGCAAGATTATGTGTAACTCCAACCTCTTGCCATAAAGACTATCAAAAGCATGTTTTCATTTTTTGGCCGGATGTGTTGTAGATTTTAACACTTAATTTTATTTATTTTCTAATTTGTTAGCTCTTCTACCACTAAGCAGAATTAGAATATATAATCCTTTACCTACTTGGTGAAGCGTAACCAATTGGGCTCCAAAAAAAGTTTAAGACTTGGTGTTTGCTCATAACAACTTGCGACTCTTAGCACATAAGGATCCAAAATACAAGAAGGGGCTCAAAAAGCTTTGGTATGTGGTATTTATTAAGGTTGTAGCTTCAGTTGTATTGAATTAACTTGGAGATAATTCTTTTATGGTTACTGGTAAATCGTCATTTAAAGAAATACTCTTATATCTACTTATATATATTATTGTTAATATATTATCTAATGATGATTAACCATAGATTAAGAGACATGTCTCCTCTCATATTTATAAGTCATTCAAATCTGTATTTGGAACACAAAAGTAAATGTGAGTGTTATTACATTTACAGAAAACAATCTTTAAAACTCAACATGGTATCAGAGCTAGGGTCCAAATGTAAGAAAGGATTAAAGATTTGAGATAGTATGCTAAGAAATAGCAAAACTAGGCAACTTTCTACACATCAAGCGGCAATTCTTTGAGAAGAAATCTCTACGATGGAATCCCTCAACCTTTAGCACAAGGAATGGAAGTTGCATGTCTATATGCATACATCTACGAAGATATGGAGTTCTATTGGCTGTGGCATTATCATCGAGGTATGGACACTAGAGCGTAGCGTTCAATATAAATATATTATTATTTATAACGAACAACATACAACTTGGTGTTATGACATCCACATCGTCCTCCATCTCTTAGAGAAACACAAACCCACTATCATAAGCAAGGATGAGAAACAAATCTAGTACGCATGACTGCAAGCCTTCTATAAATGGTTTCTAAATGAGAATTGCCTCATTCACCCAAGCATGGACGAAGCTAAATATCCGACCAATGCTTTAAATATCTGACAATGCATCCAATATTGACTTGTCCCAAACACCATACTGTCAGAGATATGGTTCGAGTGCATTGTAAGCACATAGAACATATAATAATACAAATAGCACCTTCATATTCTCAAACGGAAAGCATATCTCAGGACTTGTAAAATATAGCTTATATCCATGATTATTGAAGATGGCATAGTACGGAAATGGGAATAAATACATGCGCCTATATCAGATAGGTTTTCTTAAAGACTAGACATCTAGCGTCATTATCTTCAATCCATTAATCAACCGTAGGAGACTATATTGTCAGATTTATCAGCAAGACTAAAGAAAAATGGTGTTTGGAGAGAGTATCAAGTATGAAGAATTAATAGGACAAGAAGCATACTACGTACAATGTTGCCACTGTAGAAGATGTACTTTGGAAGCATATTACATATAGTGTCATCGTCATACAAGGATATAACCTGGTATCAAATATAAGGACGAGGCATTAAATGCTTTTATCAAGGAATGTTAAATTTCTTATCAAATGTGTTAGTCAAACCAACAATGAAGAGAGTTTGAGAATTATATGAAAACAAGGGAAAATTATATAGCCCCGATCCTTAATTGCATCTACTCATTAGACCAAGTACCTAATTGGCATAAATCAGTTGCAAGCATATCAGTACAAATCAAAGATGGTGCCAATGATTATAGAATAAATCAAAAATAACATCGACCATATTCTTCATTTTATTATATTAGGTATCTAGTTATTGAATCGATATATTATAGTATTCAGTTTGAACCTCTATACATACCTCAATTCAGACATATCGACACTCCGAGATATTTGTAAAAGTTGATTCCTTGATTAATATAGCCAATACTCCATTTGAATCATAAGGACGCCATGTAGAGAGGCATGAGACACATGAGGTTGGGAAGATGGATTTCTATGATAAGAGAGCATGAGAAGTAAGGTCTAAAGATGGAGTCATAATACTACTTGAGATGTTGTTCCAATACCGAAAGTGAATAGAGCCATCTATGATTTGAATGTGTTAAGCTCGATAATTCCTGTATCTTACAGATTACGTGGAAAGGGATAACCATGTTAGCAGATTTTAAGGAGAAGATGTTCACTTCTATATTAGAAGAAACTAGCAAGCTCCATCTATTCAGAAAATCAAAACTACATTGCACAGTGTCTCGTTAATCTTGCATAGAAGTAATTCTCTACTACAGTTAACAAATATGTTCCCCGAACACGAGTCAGAGATAGAAGGCGTACAAGGTGGAGACAACCATGGTAATCCAAGCTTAGGCTATAGCTGGGTTTGGTAATGATTCCACCTCTTCGACAAGCCTAAATCACCCCCACCTAACCCAACTACATCCCTACGACCAAGATGTCCATTGGAACCATCTGCCTACCCCAACCGAAGGTATGTTGGGTCGAGAAGTTGCGAATAAGGGATGGGAGGCAAATCTATAATATCAAATTAAAGACATTATTTGATGATAAATTCAAAGCCGTTGATATGCTATAATTACTCAAAATACAGTTCGAATGAAATATTAAAGAGCGGGTATGTGTAAAACATATATATTATTGACTCATAAAGCACTTTGATATTGTCACAGTTGAAGAAGGTACTAGGACAAACACAATAAGGAAGTATGAAATGGGAATATGATAAAGAATGTTGGTTCAATGAATAAGAATGTACATTTATTGTCATAATAAGATATATTGACCAACACTTGGATGAAATTGATAAGGAATTGAGAAAAAGAAATCGAGAATTAAGTAGAGAGGAAGTTAGTGAGCTTCTATATATACCTTGCCCCTTTGGTATTTGGTTTAAACAAATGGAGGGCGAAAAATTTATTTCATTTAATAACAAAAGGTGCTAGGCATCATGGGCCCATCTTTTGAGAAAACTTATTAAGGGGAAGGAGTCATCACAATGGTGGTTGAGATAGGAAATATGTGATACCGTTGAACAATGTTTTGCCAACAGGGATGGTAATGTTCATGTCCATGCAAATTTACATTGGGATCATAGACACATTTCAAGCTCACTTCTAAAGAAAATTGGAACAAATGTTCCAACTCCATATAATGGAATGAGTGGGAATTCCACATTGTGGAGGGAATAATAACATCAATCTTCCATTCCCACTCGAACCATCTTCAAAGGGAGCATGTCAGAGAAGGAACAATATCAGAGTTCCAAATTGAACCATCATTTGATTTAATACATATGGACCTTCATTGGAGAAGCTTGTATCAAGGATGTTGATGTCTAGATAAGTATTTATTTTTTACTATTATTTTTATTTGTGTATGAACAATAAAAGCAAATTACCTTGATATACTTTTGTTCTTTTCCTTTGTCTCTGAGCATGTTCTTGCAAAAAAATTGGTACTTTAGGCATGGTACCAAATATTGTGCAGGACTCAATCTTGTAGCAATAGCTCTATAGAAGTTGTGATCCAAAATTCATTAGTCATCCGATGATCAAGCTAGATAAAGTGAGGCTCTTGAAGCAAATATCCTTCATGATTGAGATAATGACTATTCTTCCATGAAGAGGGAGTTTGAGGCTTCTTCAAAGGAAACATAGGAGCTCAAAAGATTGATACTAGATTCAGAGGCACATGCATCCTTGGACGAAGCGCAAAGAAGCCATAACTTGAGCTTGAGGGAGTAACTAGAGGACTTGACTTCCTAGGCTCAGTGTTCGAAGGGAGACTTTTGAGTTGTGATCCCTTGTTAATGATCTTTTATCTATAAGGGAGAAGTTTGAAGTGAAATTCTTTGTAATGTACTCTTCTTTGTGAGAGAGAAGTTTGGGTGAAAGTCCTTGTTCCACCCTCTAGGAGCAGCTATGATGCATCCACCCTCTGACTTGGTTCGTGGTGGATATCATGAGAGTTACTATTTTACATATGTGGATTATGTCATGAAAGGTGGCGATCTTTCATTGATGTATTTGTGAGGTCGTTATTGTAAGGTGACGATCTTAACAATGGTTTGACTTGTTATCATGTTTGACTACATTAAGTTGTTCTCCCAGAGTGCCGAATATCATGATAACAAACATATCATGATAGATTACATTGAGTTGTTGTCCTGGAGTACCGAAGATCATAATACTATATTTGTTGTTCTTTTTCTATTATCATTATAGACTACATTAAATTGTTGTTCTAGAATGCGTCAGAGATCATGATAATGAACA
The DNA here is from genome assembly GCA_028749045.1 of Cupressus sempervirens. Taxonomy (NCBI): domain Eukaryota; kingdom Viridiplantae; phylum Streptophyta; class Pinopsida; order Cupressales; family Cupressaceae; genus Cupressus; species Cupressus sempervirens. The sequence continues at coordinate 638,373,473 of CM053789.1, read as the reverse complement.
TATCATGATAGACTACATTAAGTTGATGTTCCAACGTCTGTCAGGAATCATGATACTTGTCCTAATGGACTACATTAAGGGGTTGTCCTTGAGATCATGATTGTATAGACTACATTCAGTTGTTGTCCCAGATTATTGGAGATCAGATAACACATATATTTCTAAGATATAACATATTCTTTTGGTAGGCATCATGGATTTGATGCCAATACACATACCAAAAGAATATAAGTATGATGAATATCATATGATTGATATTTTTTGTTGAATTATACTTCGGATTATATTGATAGATAACATCTAAGTTGATGGATGTATGTTGATATCCTTAAGTATGTCATTCTAGGAATATCATATTTAGATGATATATCTCCATATACTTGAGAGCATAATGTGTTCTATAACAATCCTCCCTAGCTAAGAGGGAGTGTTAAGGTTGTAGCTTTAGTAGGATTATTGTTATGGTTATTGGTAAATCATCATTTAGACAAATATTCTTATATCTACTTATATATATTATTGTTAATATAGTATCTAATGATGATTAACCATAGAGACATGTCGCCTCTCAAATTTATAAGTCATTCAAATCTGCATTTGGAACACACAGAAGTGAATGGGAGTGCTATTACATTTGCAGAAAACGATCTATAAAACTCAACTGTATGCGAGTATGCTAAATTGCATGTGACAATTTAAGATCTTGCTAAAGCCACAAGTTTAATTGTAAAAGAGGAGGATGACACAACACCTACAAGAATTTCTCAATGTCATGGATGTGGAAGGTTTATTTAGAGATGTAATTTTTGCAACGCACAATATAATTTTAGAAGTAGAGGCACAATGTAATTTTTTTGGGCCCTAAGGAGGATGACACCACACCCTCTAGTGCTAGTGAAACCAATTTTGGTTCCAATGATGACAAGGATCTATTACTTGCAGCCACTGAAGACCCCAATGATCCACATTTTTTAGATAATCCATTTGACGATTAAGAACACTACCATGATTATTGAATCATGTTTCAAACATTGTTGAACTATAAGTTTATAAGTATTTCTATGAATTCCATGTGATGATTTTCTATTGAATCATAAAGTTTAGCTTTTACCATTTGACATTGATCAATGGTCAAGCATCATAGAATTATAGTATGAAATGATTTAGTTTTACAATTATGTACATATATATAGAAAGTATAATGCATGTATATTTATCTATACTCACAAATCCTTATAAATCATAATGGGAAAAAACAAATTTCCTAAATCCATGAATCCAATTCTCAAACACAAACCCGTACAAGAACCTGGATCAGCAACTTCGATTTTCATGCTCCATACCCTAATATGGAGCCTCCAATTCCAAACACATTTCATTTCACATTTGCTCTCTCATTTCACTTTCATGTTGCTCTCTCTATTTGCAAGTTTGAAGTAAGATGATTGTATTCAAAGGGGATTTATTATGGAGTGGCATATACCTTCCAAAAAGCAGAGCGAGTGTTTAAGGTATGCATTTCAATCATATTCTTTAGTTATTTGATAGATTGTTTCAAGTTTTTAAAAAGTTTTAAGCTTTTGTAGAAGTTTCCAAGTATTATTTATTTTTTTGGTTATAGATGCAACAATGAGTGGTCAAAGCTCAATAGATGGGCAGAGGTCCCAAAAATTTAGAATCAATAAAGGGCTTCCTTTATGGAGACACTACAAGAATTTCTCAATGTCATGGATGTGGAAGGTTAATTTAGAGATGTAATTTTTGCAACGCACAATATAATTTTAGATGTTTTTTTTTGGGCCCTAAGGGTAAAGGGATTATTGTGTGTGACAGCCCAAGGTCAGATAAGAAGGGGTTGTCATTTTGGCACATAGCAACATTCTTAAAAGAACAAGAAGATGTTGACAAATTAGTTACGAAAGGGAAACAATGGGGGCTGATATTGGGAACAAAAAACAACACCACCCACTTAACTAGCCTCTAGAAATCCATTCTTAACTATGCCTTCTAGAGAGGATGAAGAAGTAGCAAAACCACAAATAACCACTCGCAAGAGAGGCCCGTTAGATAAGGCATTTCAAAATGAAGAGTGATTGATGTAAAAATTGGTTGTTGCCTCTATGTGAATGGTCTTCCATTCAACTTAGTGAGATCACCTTGTTGAAGGGAGATGGTGCAAGCAATTACTAATGCACCTTATGGTTACCAAGGCCCTGGACATGAAAAGGTGTGCATCACAATATTGCATAATAAAAGAAAAAATGTAGAGGCCCAACTAAAACCAATAAGAGATTATTGGTTTCAAACAGGCGTGTCTATTGTCTCAGATGGATGGAAACATTGCAGAAACCGTGTTTTGATCAATGTTATTGTTGTGTCCCCCAAAGGGACAATATTTTTGAAGGAGGTTGATTGTGAGGGGCAAGTAAAAGATATCAAATTCATTGCTCAGATTCTCATCGATTCCATAGAGGATGGAAAGATTGCAAAAATTGTCCATTAATCAATGTATTTTTTGTATCCACCAAGGGGGCAATGTTTTTCAAGGCAATTGACTATGAAGGGGAAGTAAAAGATGTAGAGTTCATTGTCGAGATTCTCATTGATTCGATAGAGTCATTGGATCATGACAATGTTGTGCAAGTAATTATAGACAATGCAAAAGTTTGCAGGTAGGTGCTTTGGTAGAGGCTAGATATGATCGCATCTTTTGGACTGTGTACATTGTCCACTCTCTCAATTTAGTGATGCAAGCAATTGACACCCAAGTAGAATGGACAAAAATATATATATGAGACTGAGCAGATTCAAATGTTTGTAACCAACCATTATATATCACAAGCAATTTTCAGAACTTTCTCTAGATTGGAGTTATTGAAGATAATTTTTGGAACATAATAAAATATGTTTTGTGTCGTTTACGTATTTTAAATGTGTTACTAACTTAAGGTGTTCATCAATTGTTGAAACCCGCTCTACATCACACACAATCATTCTGAAGCATTGCAACAAATGGTATTAGCAACCAATGGGGTACTTGGAAGTAATCCAATACATTGAGAGCCCAAAAGATGAAGGCAATGATATTGGATGATGATTGGAGGGCTCATGTGGATTATGTATTGGAATTCATCGAGTCTATCACGTCTATGTTTCAGTTTCTCGACATTGATAAACCATGCTTGGGGGACATCTATGATGCCACTGACACTATGCTAGAGAAAGTAAAATTGGTAAGTTATAATACAATACTCTATCCTTGTTTGTTGAGATATATCTAAATTTTTAATTAACATAACTTACATCAAGATAACTTACATGAACATGATCTAACATCCCAAGTCATACAAAGGAGAGAGAATGATCTTGATGACAACTTCTACAAAAAGGTGGATTAAATTATTCTTTATCGCTAGAACAAGATAACTACACCTTTGCACCTCCTAGCATATGCTTTGTCTCCCAAGTATTATAGCACAAAGGTACTTGTTATTCCAAAAATGTCAAGCTTGCTAGTGGGTACAACAGGGCATTTAGCAGACTCTTCAACGATCTATAGGTAGGGGAGAGTATTTGGATTAGTCATCTCAAGAAAAGATGCAGACCCTATTGCTACCAATGACCTAGTAAAAATGGATGCTATAACACGGTGGTACCTCCGTGAGCAAGAATATATTACCTCCAGCCTCTTGCAATTAAGATCCAATAAAAAGTAAGTTTTTAGGCTTAAGCAAGTTTTTAGGCTTTTTCTCTTTTTTGTGGCCACTTGCATTTTAAAATTTAACACTAAACACTCTTGAATTTATCTTCTATTTAATATTTTTTTTTTTTTTGCTAGTTTCCTCTCTAGATTGCGAGCTCTTTTCCCACTAAGCAAAATTAAAGTACATACTCCTTCATCTAATTGGTGAAGCATAATCGGTTGAGTTCAAAAAAAGCACAAGAATTGGTGTTTGTTCACAACTTGTGCCTTGTGGTACATAAGGATCCAAAATACAAGAAGGCAAAATGTTACATCCCAAAATTTTGACCTATTTAAAAATTATTATAGTGGTTGAGATGATTAGTTAAAAACTATTGTTTTCCCCTGTTCATGTGAAAAGGGTAGTTATATGTAACTGTTGTTTCATATGAAATTGGTTGTTATCAATTATTATGTATAACTTTTTATTGATGATGGTAGTTAGCAGTTGCTTGTTTTCTGAATGATGGTTATTAACTAATTTCTTTACTACTGTCTATGTTATATGTTGATATGGATTTATCACGGAAACTTGTTATTATTGTGGACAATGTTGCACGGGTGGTTGCAGGAGTAGACAAAGGAGGGAAGCATTGCTTAACGAGATCTACGAAATGGAGCACTACCTTAGTCCATTTGTCCGATCAATAGGTATGACCTCTAACTATCTTGGTAAAGACCTAGCGATTGCATAACAGGGTACATACATAGGACATGAATGAGCTATTGAACAATCAATAAAACATTGAATATTTAAACATAACGTACCTTTAAATGGTTTATGTTGGCATTCTCATCATTTCATTATACATACATATGTGTGTGTGTGCACGCACATGCGCCCATAAGTATAAAAAAGTATGTTGTCACCATAGTATTAAATCATTCAAGCTCATCTCTATGAAAATAAAATAATCTCTCAATCATGTACGTATATAGATATGCATATCTTACTAGGTATAACCTTGACACAATAATAATATGTTGACACTATTTGAAAATAACATATAAATGTACAAATATGTACATGTATAAAATTATAAATTATTTCTTTTAATAAGGAGACCTTCAAATTCTTTCTCTCTTAATTATAAGTCTCTATAAGAGACGAGGAGTACACTGATCTTCTTTTTTTCAAAATCAGTGAACCAAGAAGCCGATTATCTTTTTTATAACTGCTACCAAGAGTCGCGACTTCCTTTTAAGCCTTCTATATTATTCTTGTTTGTTTTATGCTCAAATATAAGTTTGAGAGCAAGCACCCGATACTATAGTTCTACTTTCGTTCTCTCTTCCCTTTTTCGTTCCTTATTTTCTTACGACTGATATTGAAGCGAATCCGAGCTACTATTCCTGTCATTAAATGGTCTTCGAATCTTAAATCCGCATTTGAAAATTAGACTTTCGAAGAGTCGACCATTCAAAGTTAAGCAAAGATCCATTCTTTCATTGATGAGGTTATGTGATCAGTTTTCCTAATCTTATTTTGGTATATGTACTGCATTCGAAAGTATAGATGCAAGAATAGTTTCAAGGATTTTCAAATAACAATGCTTGGTTGTGATGTTAATTAAGTTTATCGAATAGCACATTCGATCAAGCACACCAAGTTATCTCACCATGTAAAGTCTGAACCAAATACACATGTCATGCTATGATTTCCTCTTTGTTTCAGTTGGTCTTTCAGATTTGAGTTATAATCCTCTGAAGTTTTCTTAAGTGAAGTTCTTGAGTCTTAAGGATTGTATTGTGCCAATGCTGAAATATTATTTCCATCAGCTGAGTTTCAGCAAATGAATTGATAACCTCTATGAATAAACACCCAAGACTCACCCGTCTGGTTGGCCAAGAAAGAGGGTGAAGAGGTGGAAAGAAAGTTCTACAAAAAATGAAAACGGAATCAGATTTGATATGATAATTTTATTACTTTTAAAGAAGTATTGAATAGCTCATGCATGTCCATCCAATTACCCTGTTGTCAAGTCGAGCAGTGGTGATCGAGTATTAGAAACCCATCCAAAAACTTTGGCCAAGATCGTTAAAGGCATGCTTGCCTTCTAAAGATCACATAATGTCGGTGGCACTAGTTAATCAAACATGCCCGTCTATTACTAGGCGAACATTCTAAACACCAGTGTTGCTCAAATGGTCAGACTAATAGTGCCCCAAGCCTAGCCCTGAGGTAGGGAGGGTCTTTCTTATCAAAAGATTGTGTGCGGATTGATATAGTCCGCAATTGGGAGGTTAAGCTTAAGCTAATGCTTCTCCTCTTATCTGAAAGCCGAGACTTGCACAACCATTACGAGACTCTCCACTTAGATTTTGTATGTTCTTCTACCATCCTTTACTATACATTTACTTTCTCTTGTGAATATTGAATATCATATAATTAATGTTAATGATTTAAATTCCTTCTGTAATTATGATGGAAATCAGTTATTTCAGTTGGTTGTTATTTCAATTGAATGTTAATTCAATTAGTTTCACATGAAATGGAATTAAAGATGTTCACTTCAGTAAATTAGTTGAAGTAGTTGAAGTATTGTTTTCATATCTGTTCTTAATTTGGAATATAGCTCTAACTTTTTAGTTTAGAAAATTCGTTTGTTACACAAAGAAGCTTTGGGATGTAGCATTTGAGTTTGTTGACTTGAATATGACCATTTAAGATCTTGCTAGAGCCACTTTGCTTGATGTGGATGACTATAATGATGATGATGACAATACAAGTGACAACAGTTTTGTTCCAATCTACCACTGTCAAATGCTAAGATGCCACGGATCTGAATTTTCTGATAATTCATTTAATGAGTTATCAATGATGAACACTTTCCTGATTCATGAGCATTGAATCATGTTTCAAACTTTTGCGAAATATATTTTATAATTCATTTTGTAATTCGATAATTCAATGTGATGATTTTCTTTAGAATCATGACCATAGATCAATGATCAAGTATTTAAATTTAAACACCTTATGGAAGGATTGGGTTCATAGCTTTGTGAAGGAATTGTAATTTTCACAACACTGAACTGCTTACACTCTCTACACAACTTATAACCTGCAAAATGCATGTGTTTTCCATTTCAAGGTGCTGGGATGTAACAATGTTACAAGGATTTGTAAAAAAAATCACAAGCAAAATCCATCTACCATCATAATTCACAAAAAAATAAAGGTGAAGTTACTATTTTATTTAAATAGGAGCTGCAATAGTAGTACATAGCCTGAAAATGTGAGTTACAAAAATGATATCTCAGTTGAAATAACAGAAAAAGGATAACAATACAACATGAGAAAGAACTAAGAACTGACTTGAAAATGAAGTCTAAAGCATACACATGCTTCTCCAAAACAATTGCATTGAAGTAGAAACCAAAACCTCTTCGACCATATGCACTCCAATAGCAAATTTTCAAGCCCACTAATAGACTCCAATAGCTCCAAAGTGAAGAAGTCGACTAATCTCGTCATAATGGTCCCTCAAAAATGAGTTTAACCCTCTCAAACTGACTCATAAATAGTTCCTAGATACCCTCTTTATGTTTTGCAACTACCATATATACATGGCCACACCTAGTCATCCCTTTGACCCAATAAGTGTTGCTTCTTTTCATCCATGCATCATAAACAATATTAATAATATGATCTATTATCACATCACTTTCATAATTTTCTTACATTTTAAATATAAAAGTTCACTTCTATTTTTAGCCACCCACAGCCAAAAAGTGTTCCAATGTGTCACTAGATCGTTGATCTCCTAGTTCAAAAAGGTGTAAAACTTGGATGATAACAAGGACATTACAAAGTTGAATGCACATCAACGCATGATTGCACGTGCTTCAACATGGTTACACGTGCTTCAAATCTTAAGTGGTATATGGATAGACCTGGCAACATTCTTCCAAGGTATAAATAATTAACTAAGGAGTAGCCACTCAAATAACTTTAAGAAAACATATAGTCTAGAGGAAGGTTCATAAATCAAAGTTGAGAAAGTAACACGTATGGAACTAGATGGCTACAAGACTTTTGCAAGGATTGTCAAGTAGACTATGCATATGCCAAACAAGTTAGCTGGCAGTGAGTATATGGACCTGAAAGATTGACACAAATTTATGCCATTCATCATCTCTTATATGTTTCTAGTCAATGTATAGTTGTATGATTGTATCCAATCCCTAAGGAAGAATGAACTTGCCATTGCAAGATTGGAAAAGCTTGTTGGTGAACATCAGATACCTTGCATCTCATTAATTGGACACACTTGAGCATGGTCAACGAGTAATGACACGATGCATATTGAATCGAAGGAACCACAAGCTGTTGATGAGCAAAATTAAGCTCATAGAGAATTGAAAGAGTTCACATTCATTGCATGACAAGGATACAACTCATTCTAGTGATTCTAATGATGATGAAAGGTTTCCAAGACACCAATCAATGGTGAATGACAGATCACATTTTTTAGAATTTTGCTCAAGCCTCAAACAAAAACCAGAAATGGATATCTTTTAATGGCATCCCTGTTTTGTCGCTTTTTTGTCAATTGATGACATTTTCAGCTCATTTTAATCTTTAAATTATGTAGTGGATTCCAGGTTTTAATACCTAGGGGAGTTCCCAACTACAGAGGATGGCTAACCATCTTGGGAACACCTAGGACTAGTCATTTCCAAATGGTCAGGGACGTTTCCAAGCATTTTAGAGGGTTGAGCAGCTATCAAGGATGGGAGGGGGCATAGTTGGGCATAATCGCTGAATAATCGGCGAGTTTCTACTAATCGCCGAGTTTTTGGGACTGGCAAGTTTTTCCCAAATTTAATCGCAAGAAAAAATCGCCGAGTTTTTCAGAAAAACTCTTTTTTAAATTTTTTTTTTTTTTTTTTTTTTTTTATTGTTAAAAACAAAAGGCAAAAAGCCTATATATATTATGTAAGATAGAGAGTTACAATATGCTAGTAGAGCTAGGAAGAGGAAAATGTGATTGTAATGATGTTTCTACTTCTAGTTTGACACAAATTATTTACTATTATGCTTCCCACCATCAGCATTCAGCATGAGAATGTGATTTTGTACCCACTATGCATTTATATATATCTAAACTCTTGCTTCTTTCTTTTGTGTTCTCTATAATGAACTCATTAGATGCATCTTCTCATTGAAATTTGCAAAAAAATGTATTTTGAATTAAATTTTAGCGATTTTTTTAGGTTCCCGAATTTTTCGGAGTTTTTTTTTTTTAAATGGCCGAGTTTTTCCCGATTAAACTTTTGGGGGGCTCGGCGAGTTTTTGAATTTGGCGAGTTTTCCAACTATGGGAGGGGGTGTCCCCTACACGTCATATTGACCCTAAAAAGTCAAGGAAACAAGGACAAGAAGCTTTGTGGCACTATGTTTCACAACTCGTAAAAAATTAAAATCAAGTGAGCACATTTTACTCAAGGGTTGTATTTGATGGGACATGGCTATCCTCCCCACAAACTGCAGCATTGACTATATTTCAAAAAAACGAAAACACGATGAATTTTTTTGAAATTTTAAGCATTTGATCTTCATGATCTGTATATTTTGTGATCGAAAACAACAAAAAAATTTAGAAAATTTCTCTGTGTCTTTTGTGAATCTGAAAAAGAATCATGTTTGACTTTTTTTTGTTTTTGGTGCATTTTGTCTAGAGATTAGCCAGCGCCTATTTGATGTGGCATCTTAGAGTTTTAATTGTTTCTTTATTGACATGGACTATTTTTCCAATTTATCTAATTCATTTTATTTGTGAATTGTTAGTTTAAGCTCCACTTTTAAAGCCCTACTCATCTTCATATGCCTGCCCTACATACACCTCCCAATATCAACCTATTTCCTAGTCCACTCCACCTTAACTTTTATGTGACGACAATATTATGTGCATTTTGCCTATTGTTGCTTAGGGAAATTTATTCCCAAATGTTTTAAAGAGTCTTTCATGTCTGTAATCCCACAAGGAATTGCAGCACCCAAAACATCCAAGACATTCATGGTTGGCCTTCTCTTATTTTATTTGTATGTATTGGAGTAAAAATTGAGAAAGATTTGCTTACTAGTAAATTATTTCTTACATGTCAACTTGTGAGAATAATTACAGTAGTTAGAGCCTACAAACCTAGTAAACTGATGCTTCCAGTTGTGCATTAGAATGGTGGTGGTGATCTTTCTATCTCTTAGAGGAATTGACACATTCTTTCATAAACTTGAAGATGTGTCAACAAACAAGAGCAAATCTTAAAACAGGAAGAAAGAAGGGCACAGAATGCAAGAGGACAGTTACCTCACAGACTGAATATACATTCATAAATATTCTGAAAAGCAATTCCACCTAGGTGTGGAAGGAGAAATATAATGTTTATTGGTGATCTCTATTTTAAGGGGATGTTAATAACTTAATAATGACAGTCTCTATTTAAAGATTAAACAAATATTGAAAAAGTTGTAACTGCACTCTTATAGAATCCCCAACAAACAGATACTGAGATAAAAGCAACTGCATAGAAAGTGGAAATCATGGACAAGTAAAAGATTGTACATCACAACCACCTGAACAACAAGAGTGACATCAGGATAATCAACTCCACGGGCTGAGACATCGGATGTAACAAGTATAAGGCCTTTTGATTTCCGAAATTCATCAGAGATACGTGTTCGATAATTCTGAGATTTTCTTGAATGAATCTCACGAACATTCAGTTTCAGCTCAGATAAAATCTCGGCAACTAGCCTAGTAACCATAGCAGTTGTACAGAAAACCAGAACCTGCACATACACAAAATGCAATCAACACAAAACGAAATACAAGAATTAAACTTAGCAATCAAAATTAATTACGTCTGACCTTATAATCAGGATCCTCTGAGATATGCCCCTTTAGAATAGCATAAATTAAGGAGAAATGCCTCTCATGTGAGACAACAATTGATGACTGTAAAACCTGCAGCCAATTTCAACAAACCAATTAGTTAAATTAAAATCCATTCATTTTTAGAAGCATCTATGAGCATATGATAATAAAGAGATTTTTTGGGTAACACCTTTGAGTGAGTTTCCTCGCTACCCTCTTCAACTGTGTTGATAAATTCATGTTCCCTTTTTAAAGCAATTTGGGACATTTGGTTAACCTGCAGACATTATCACCTCCACATATTAGAATCACTTGGGTATTTCACATTAAAACTTGTTCTTTCAGCTGTAGCTATGAGTTCAAAATAGTATGATAGACCTCTTTAGGAACTGTAGCTGAAAATAATAGAGTCTGCCTTTCTTTGGGTAGAGCAGCAATTATTCTTTCTATTGCTTTACGAAATCCCATATCTAGCAAGCGGTCTGCTTCATCAAGTACAAGCACTTTCACTCCTTTTAAACGTCGTGAAAAAGCCGGTGTATTCTCAATATGGTCCTGAAGCCTTCCTGGTGTGGCCACTAACATCTAAAGACAATTTTGTTAATATTCAGGACAAGGATAGAAATTGGACAATATTGATAAAGCCACAGAACCAATATTTATTCAGATCTACAGGAAAAAGATATAGTTTGCTCATTGCAGAAGAGAAAATCTTGTTGTATAACATGCAAAACATGAGTGAAACTGCAAACATTTACAGACTCTTGGACAGAAATAAGAAGCATCTATGTATTCTTTTTTCTGGGTTCAATTGTGTAACAATTTTTTACCATCAATGTTTCGGATCACACTACATGATCCATCGTCAAGATGCTAGAGAGTCAAAGGAAAGACTGCATCTAGAAAGGAATTAAATATAGAAACCAGTCAGGACTGACTGCTTTCAATTTCAAAAACTCCAAAAGCATATTGCATTTCATTTTTCTTGATCTTTACAAATGTGTAAAGGAATCATATAAATTCCAAAAAGCATGCAATGTCCCCTTTTTGGACATTAGAAACCCTAAAGTTCAATTCATGAAATATTAATTTTGGCTTAAGGGAGCTTAATACAAATTTATAAAAAGGGTCAAATCAATATTATAAAGTGGGTTAAAGGTGACGGAAGAAAAAGATGAAAGACAGGAGAAGGAAACCGAAGGGTCACCGTTTTGAGCATAATAGAGGAAAGCTTCATTCATTTGGCGGTTTTGGTTTATGATTCAGAGTACAATTTTCTCTCTTGGAGAGTTATTTGGAAGGCAGAAACCCTCTTGCCAATAGACAGTGGACACAACCCTATTGTCCATGGAGACATCACATCAGGTGTCTCACTTGTGTTTACAGGTTCTTTCTATGTTTTCCAATCTAACTGTAATACTGTGTTTAAGATTGGATATTTTGTTAGCTGGTTATTGTATTGCTGATGTATAATGCAATAACATATTTTGAGGTGTTTTAATGAGCATTTACTGGTTCATGGTTGGTTTATTCTGCTAGTTCTATTTGCAAAAGATGTATGTTGTTTTCTGAAAATTATTTATTGGTAAATGTAGGGAAAATATCCTCCCAGATATTACAGTGGTATCAGAGCGCCAGCCCTGCCATCCTGTTGGGTCTAATCAGAGGTTTTGTGAACACCAGGGTTATTTGCAGTTCTCAAAAAAATTCAAGAAACCGGTGGTGAAAAGTCTGTTCATATTCCATACCAGTGCCTAAGCATTCTACCATCTATCGTGGATTCCTAAAAATATTTTTTCTGCAGTAAATGTTCAAATCTGCCTGAAAGTATTGTATCTATGCTGAGAGAAATTTAGGAATGAATAATATCTGGGAGTTAATAATATTTACCAGAGGCTAACACGTCGCTGCATATTAAAGGAGTGTTAAAAATTAATACTAGCTCCATTGGGTCTTTAGCTTTGGGGGGGCCAAATTCAGACTTTTACACTTGAATATAGAAGCCGGGTTTTTATTTATGGAAATGAAGTGAATATTTCAAAGGTGAGGTCATCGTCAAATACATCTACAGTAAAACTGGATTCAATTTATTTGAAGAATCTTTAAGTTTACTAAGGGCTGTAGTTTAGGTGCATGAATTAAATATTTGCCGTGAGATTATATGCGGCACCTACAGTAATAACATTTGAAAGGTAATGTCATCATCAAATACATCTACAGTAAAACTGGATTCAATTTATTTGAAGAATCTTTAAGTTTACTAAGGGCTGTAGCTTGGGTGCATGAATTAAATATTTGCCATGACATTATATGCGGCACCTACAGTATAAATTTAATAGTTATTTGTGTTCAGGCATTATATCCCAACAAAGTCATTTTATGTTGCATAACATTTTGTGGGCCAGTTCAACCTCTAGTGTGAGAACTATAAAACAAAGGTATTTGCCGATTCAAGTGTATTAAGCATTGTAATCGGGACTTTTGAAACAACTGTATTTTATTGGAGCCACCGACTCAATACGATAATTTAAGCGCTAAATATTGCTATGGTCTGAAGCAAATAATCAATAAACTGTCAGTTTGCTGATGATACTTCTCTGTTTCATGAAGCCTCTGAAGAGAATTTTGTTGCCATGATCAATAAACTTAACTTCTTCTGTAAAATTTCTGGGGCTAGATTATCTCATGCCAAATCTATTTGTCTTGGTTGGAATGATCAACCTCCTAATTGGTTTAGTAAATTTGATTTCCAATGGGGTGGTCCCTCTAAAATTGTTAGATACTTGGGTATCCCTTTCTCTGTTGATCCTCTTTAAAAGAGATGTGGGGTTGGGTCAAGGATAAGATCCATAATAAGCTAAGCAAGTGGCACAATAGGTCTCTATCTCTTGCTGGAAGAATCCAAGTTTGCCAAAAGATTTTGTCTTCTTACAATATATATTATGCCTCTGCTTGGATGTTTAATGACTACCAAGTTTTGGAAATCCAGAAAGCTATTAGAAATTATCTTTGGTCTGATGGGAAGGGAAATAAAAAGTTGCATTCTGTCAATTGGAATTGGTGTCATGTTGATAAGCTCCTTGGGGGCCTTGGGTTGAAAGATCTAAGACTCTGTGGTCTTTCTTTAGCCTCCAAATGGATCTTTCATGCCTTAGAGGGAGGTGATCCTTGGAAAGTTTTGATTCGTAATAATATTGAGAGGGGATATCCTAAAAATGCTAAATTTTGGAAAAATCTTCCTCTCACTGATCTCATTTGTGGTGAATTTCCTATTATAGTTCAAGGCTCGGCAGTTTTTAAATCCATCTGGAAAGCCTGGAACCATGTTAGGCAATTCATCACTAACAAAGAATTCTATGATAATAAAACCCTCCATGGTGAAAGATCCATTTGGTGGAACCTTAAGCTTGGTAATAAACCCCTTGCTCTTACCCAAGGGTGCTCAGCTAAGTATTGGGCTAACCTTGGAATCAAGCAATTCATTGATATCTTTGAAATGGACGGACTTATCCCTTGTGATGCTTTAAAGAATAAATTTAAACTTCCTGAATCTCATAAAAAGACTTATAGTATGATTGTTAAAGCTAGTAATGATATCCCTACCCTATGTCATGTGGACTCTAATAGTTATCTGAAGATAAAATGGCCTGATGGTATCATCATCTCCAAACTTAAAGTGAAGAATATTTATTCTGTTTTAAATTATAATGTTGACATAATCAATCATATTAACAATATCTGGATTACCGATTTCGATATTTCTTCTTGGATGAAGGTTTTTGATTATCTTTGGAAAAGTTCTATTGATCCTAAAATTAAAAGTTTTAAATGGTTACTTATTCTTAATAAGTTGCCTATTAGGAACTCCTTCTCTGATATTAACTATTGCAGCATTTGTAGAACCCCAGAAACGGGAAAGCATATTTTCTTTGAGTGCACTTTTGCCAAAGAGGTTTGGTTAATGTTTGGTATTTCTATCCCTTCTAATTTCAGTATTTTTGAAGTTATTATTGGCTTTATCCTTAATGCTAGAAAAGATGTTAATATGTTTTGGGATATTACCTCATCTTACATTTTATGGCAAATTTGGAAGTGCAGAAATGAAGAAAGGTTTCAAAATATCCCCAGAATGCTTACTGAGGTTTTCCGAAGTCTCACTTATTTTAAAAATCTTTTGCAGATTCAGATGACCATGAAAATCAACAAGGCTAAATTCAAAAGGCTGCTCAAGGACGATCCTACTACATTTTTTGCGAATGAGGTTAATCATGGATACTTCTGGAGGCTGCACTTGGATAACATACATGTTTTCAATCAAACCTTTAGTAGGTTTAGCAATGAGATTAAAAGAAGACCTCACAATGCTTCTAGTGAGATGGTTTACATGCAGAATCAAATTCAAGATCCGAAAAGCATGGTGTGGATGGATGGACCCTTGGGCTGGATAGCTTGGGTGGACACCTAGGCTGATGAGCTTTACTTGGTGTCATGGTCTATGATTTTGTTCTGTTGTTTCGTTGTATATACTTCATTTTTTATGGTGTGAGGCTTGGCCTCTGAACTTTGATTCTTTGTGATCTCTTGTAATTTTGATCTCCTCATTTCTAATATAAAAATAATCAAAAAATTCAGCACCTAAGATTGGACAATACATTAACAGCATGGCTATTGATTCTACGATGGTCTATGAATGTTAAGTATGTTGAATATTGCAGCTGCGATAGAGATCTTTACCCCTGAATATATGGACATTATTACCATTATTGTTACCTTCAGCTGAAAAGGATACTTATGTTTAAATTGTAATATTAAATGTAATGAAATGTATCATTCGACATGCGTTGAGGCATGGAAATTCGAAGAGTTGTAATAAAGAGTCACGTTTAGGGAAATTGGAGAGACCTTCGGTTGAAATGTGAATAGTCTCTCCTTAAGTTATATATATCGCATCAAGTGATAAGAATTGTACACTTGAACTTTTATGATCAATAAAATGGCATTTTTGTTGTGTGACTGGATTTTTCCCTTCATTCTAGAAGGGTTTTCCAAGGATTTTTCCCTTCATTCTAGAAGGGTTTTCCAAGGATATTTCTGGTGCTTATTGTTTCATTTTTCTCTTTCTTATTGTTGTTTATCATCATTGATCTCTGGGCTCAAAACTTAACAGAGTAATAAGTTTTGGTCCGAGGAGGAGTGCCTATTCTATGGTACACAGTAGTAGACAGAGCTTCAAATTCATACAGTTATTGTTTTGTATCTTCCTCAGTCATTCTATGCCATTTATGTGATGTAGCAAGAACAACGTTTGGGATTTGTGGAGATAAAATAAGCATTGGTACTTATCATATACGAGAGTGCTTCGAAATTTTAGTTGCCGCAAACTTGAGTGTTGGGCCCAATAGTCCACAATCGAGCTTTCATCTAGGAAGCCATTTCTAGAGAATATATGTGGGAGTTACGTTACAGAGAATGAACATATGAAGAAGCGTACCAAATGGTGAATGGTTGTATTCGAAACTGGAATACAGCTATCGCAATCATTAGCGGGAGATGTTGGTGACAGGTGGCAGCCGGGTCTGTGAAATAAGTCTTTGCTTGGCGCTTGGTAATATTGGCATGTGAGATTTTTACAGAAGCAGAAAAAGTGTTACTCCTCATAGCCAAATATCTGTTGTATAGTTTTTGCAAAAAGAACTAACGGTTTTTCTCTGCTGGAAGTTTCCTGCAGTTTCTTTATTCATCCTAGATGGTTTTGTCATGCGGCAATCCTTATGGTTAAAGAAAAAGTATTTTGCAGCGTTCGCAGGGAATATTTGGTAAACATTACTGGGAAACAGATGAGGAAATGACAGTATTCAATAAAAATAGGATGCTACAGTTTGATCAGTCCATCGGTAGCTGGGAACTTGAGTACCACGACTGTTGGAGATAATTCATAGTTGGGTTGTTGGGCGAAGATTGAGCTTGCTTTGAAATTCTGGTTGGTTAGATGCATTACCGTGGAGGGGTATTTGCATATTGGCTGTCTGACTTAGCTTAGGCTGTGTAACAGCCCAGTGGATTGAAAGATGGGCCTTTGCGTAACTGAGTTTGATAAAATAATTTTTGATACCTCCTAAGCAGTTATTTTTCATTGGAACATTTGAATTTAACTTGTGTGAAGACAAATATTTCAACACAGGTAGTGGTAGAGACTCAGAAAAAATGAACATCTTCAGTTGGGACAAATATAAGAAGAACTTCAGAAAAGGAAGGTTGGCAACGCTTTCGACAAACCAAACACAACGGGGTGTAGCAACAACAAGCAGATTGCCACTGGCTGGGAACAATTTAGAAGCTAAACATCTGGGCGCTCTACAGGTTTGAAATGAATCTGCCCATTTAAATATTTTAATACATGTCACCAGTCTGATTTTGGATCTGCCATATGAATAGCGGCTGGGACCGATGGCTTAGTGTTGTAGCAGAATGGACACTTGCACTTTTCAGTAACAGTTCATTGACACCTTACAAGACTGGAAGGAAATTATTGCCGTGTAAAAAGTTTTGATAAGAAAATAACTGTTGGGGAGTTCAGTATGAGGATGTGGCATTTGGGGTTGAACTTTTAAGCCGTCAGCAACTCCACTCGGAACTTGGTCCATGAAAATCCATCTATATACTGCAGAGATTGTAACACCAAGTAGTCCAATTTATAAAACAGCAGTTAGTCCACTTTATAAAACACCTTATTTCACCGTGTCACAGGATATGATTTCAGGATGGGCTACAGAGCTACTTGCAGATTTATATGGGATCCTCGCACCAATTGCTTGAGGACAAGCAAGCACAAGGAGGGAGAACTTGTAATGTCCCTTTTTTGGCACATTAGAAATCCTGAAGTCCAATTAATAAAATATTAATTTCGGCTTGAAGGAGCTTAATGCAAATTATCAAAAAGGGACAAATCAATATTAGAAAGTGGGCTAGAGGTGACAGAAGAAAAAGATGAAGGACGAGAGTAGGAAACTGAATGGTCACCACTTTGAGCATAAAAGAGGAAAGCTTCATTCATTTGGAGGTTTAATTTTATGATTCAGATTACAGTTTTCTCTCTTAGAGAGTTATTTGGAAGGCTTCATCTTTCATCCAGCATGAGGACGGAAACACTGGTCTCAGTAGATAATGGATGCAACCCCATTGTCCGTGGAGATATCACATCAGGTGTCTCACTTGTGCTTACAGCTTCTTTCTTAGTTTTCCAATCCAACTATAATACTGTGTTTAAGATTGGATATTTTAAAAGCTGGTTATTGTATTGCTGATGTATAACGCAATAACGTATTTTGAGGTATTTTAATGAGCATTTACTGGTTCAGGGTTGGATTATTCTGCTGTTTTATTTGCAAAAGATGTATGTTGTTTTCTAAAAATTATGTGTTAGTAAATTGGGCAAAACTGTAATGTCCCCATTTTAGCAGTTGACCAAGTGTGTGCGCGTTAGCCTTGTTCTACATGGTCCCGAGGGCTAACGAAGGGTTTAATGGGATCTTGGAGTGTTTTGGCCTAGTCATTTCCAGTTTGGGCCAAAACGAAGTTGATTTACTCAGTTTCAGGCATACTTACTATTTTTAGTAAGTCGGCAGGACACAGTGCAGGTCAATTTTGGGGATTGGATTCGATACTCCTCGGTGAGAGCTTTCCGATGAGCTATCACTCGCATTATTCGGAGTCCGATTGCTAATACATTTTAATGCCTGAAGTTTTATTAAAGTAACGTCTAATTTAATTGTAAAATATTAAAGTGTTACTTTAATATTTATTTTATGGTGATGTGTACCCAAGGGAGACATAAGGGGTATTTTAATATATGTTTTATATTACACATCTTTTATCCCACATTGCCCATATGAGTTGAGGGGACCCGTGGGAATAGAATAAAAGGAAGCATTTGTGGCTTCATTAGACAGGTTGAATATGAGAAGAAATTGGTGTGTGAGTTGCAGCTTTGTTCTTGGCATTTGAGGACGTCTATCATCGCTTGTAACATTCTAGACGTCATTCCCTTGGGGTTTGGCCTTTGGAATTCTTTCTTATTGGCTTTAGTATCAGGCAGTTTAGTTGCATTTCCGGCTACAGGCAGATTTGATATTTTGCTCATATCTTCTTCACTACTTGTCCGACGCTTATGCCGCTTGGAGGGAATGGTATTATGAAGGTAGTGGACTGATTGGAGGACAAAGTATTGTAGCAGCAAGTTCGTAAGCATGGGCTGGAGTATTATGACAATATTGCTGAAGCAATTAGTGAGTTGATAAATCTGCCATGTATTTGGTTTTATGAATTCTGAAAATAACATTTTATTAGCAGCAGTTCATTTCCACTTTACATATTGTTGTAGTTTCTCTCTTGTTTATGTTGTATGATACCAATTCCATGCACGAAACACAACAAACAAATAAACGCTTGATTTCCAGAGTTATAAGGGGTTTTAAGAGGTTGCATGCAAACTGTTTGACAAAATTCATTTCAGCAAATTGGTTTAGTTTTATGGGACATCCAGGGGTGTCCATTTCAAAAACTTTCCTCCAGGATATTACAAAGTTATGCCCTCTAGAGAAGATTCATGGCAAAGGCGACAAGAGGCAACCAGAAATTTGCAACTTCTTACAATATATGCATGACTTGTCAGAATTAGGAAATTAAGTTTCTCTAGAAAACCTTCTTTAGATTAAGATACTTAAAAAATTTATCTTTTATATAGAAATAAGCAGGTATATATCATAGGAATGAAGAGAGACTATGCTTTAACAAGACAACAGCAATGTGAGAAATGTAAACATAGACACATGATGGTACTCCTATGATTATTACAAATACAAACCGATTACACTTATAATGATAACCCAGCGATACATCAAATATCATTTATATACAAGTATAATTCATAAACATCATCTTACTGTACTATCCCCATCTTTTTAGCAACTCAATGGAGTTCTTAGCCTTTACATTCTCTGAAGGCTAAGTGAAAAAATAAGGAGAAATTGATTAAAATAATTTCTTATAAAGTCATAAAAAAATTAAAATTAAAATTAAACTGTGACTTTATATTTAATTAATTTAATTTTCTAGAAGCACAATTAATTATTGTATTAAAAGGGAGAAGCTTCTAGAGAGTGTTTTTTCTAGAAATACAATTAATTATTGTATTGGAAAGGGGAAAGCTTCTAGAGAATGCAATTAAATAATATTTTATTTCTTTCTAGAAGGGTGAAGGAAAAGAATAAATAGAGGTGAGAACTTCATTGTTACTCCTCTGTTATTGTGAATTACTTTTGATATAAAATTGGGAGAAGAAACTAAGGTTTCCGATTTCAGTCAACCATTGGAAAATGTCAACTCTTCAATGTTGCAACCATTTGAGGTGGTGAAATATCCACTGAATTTGGTATTCATGAGAACTTCAATTCAGGAGTTCTATTTGTACTTAAATTGGAGCATACATTTATTGTTGGCTGCTACAGTATGCAAGAACGATGCTGCACTACAGTACTTATGCTTGATTCATCTCCATCCTTGGGCATCACCATTATCAAGTTCCTCTTGCAGCTATTAGTAGTTAACATTGTAATTTTGGCATTACTATAGTCATTGTAATTCAGAATCAGATTTTGGCATTACTATAGTCATTATTGTAAGCCATTTGTCTTGGCAAACTCATAGCAACATTGTACATGAGAATGAATTCAATAAAGGAGATACATGTTGCATACCATTTGTTTGATGAAATGTCCATCTAATAGCATATATGATCAACATAATAGTTGTATGTCAATTGTTTGTCAAAATGTCAGTTGGCTGTAGGTATGCATTCCATATCTAGTTTCCTTGTATATGCATTGAAAATATCAAAAGAACTGCACTTGCATATTAGTTCATTATAAGAGACATTGTAATATCACTTGCGAACATTCTAAATTTCTTAGCATTGAAAGGCAGCAATACAAGTGTTTGACAATATTCCTTGAGCTAAAATCAGTCAGTTTGGGCAAGGGATATTATAATGGTATCAGAGCTAAATTCTGCCATCCTGAGGGTTCAGCAATTACAAGCCACCTGGGGTTGGTTCTCACAAATTTTTCACTATCAGGGGAGCTTTGTTTGACAAGGAACAAAATTTTATCAGGCAGCCAAACACCATGGGTGACAGGGAAAAGCGTAGCCCACCAAGAGACAATAGGAATGAGGATTAGGAAACAAAGGAATTTTTCAGAGCAATGGTTAGCAAATGGCTCATGCTTTGCAAACACTCACCACCATGGTTGAGCGCATGAACCCAAAAGATAGACAAAATTTGGAACAAGGGCATAACAGGAGTGCAATGGAATCACCTAGAACTCATAGAACTCTTTCCAGAACAACAGGCAGGGCCGCACGTCCTACTTTTGTTAGAGAGGAACCAATACAAGAACCAACAAAGGAAGTTGAGGATGAGACATTTGCAGATATCCTTATGGCTGCAGATGATGAATGGGAATTATTGGCACCGCAAGTTCAGGAGAGGATGACCTTTGAATGCTTTTTAAATCAGAAGAGAGAACATTACAAGTCACTCAAACAAGATAGGAGGCCTAGGGGTCAAAATAGTGAGTTGAAGAGGGCTACAGGCAAGCTTATTAGCCTACATTTGATGTAAGTGGTAAGATGACAGCTCAAGCTTGGATTCATAAGCTTGACACATTCTTGACAATGAGGCCAATGACAGAGATTGAAGCTATCAAATATGCCACTTTGCATTTGGAAGGAGTAGCATATGATTGGTGGTACTATGGTATAGTAACACTTCAGCATAATTAGGTCACAGAGCACTAGGACTTCGTGGAAAGGTTGGTTGAAAGACTTGACAAGAAAGATCCAGAGATTTACTTCTGGGAATTAGCACAGCTGAAACAAACAGGCAACTTGGAGTATTTCATTGGTGCATTTCAGCGGTTGGCAGTCATGGTGCCAAACATTTCAGAGCATAGATTGATAGTTCTTTTCATCAAAGGCCTATCCGAACCACTAAGAGGTTGGATAAAGGTATTTGATCCCATTCTTTACAGGAAGCTATAAAAAAGGCAAGAAGTATGGAACATGCAATCCCAACAAACAAATTTCAGTCCAGAGGAGCATCTTCTAGTAAGGATAACAAACCATTTTATAAAAACAGAAATGACTGATTTTAAAAATGATTCTAAAGATAAAACTCTAGCACCTTTTGACAGGGAAACATTAAATGATTTGAGGAAGAAAAAATTGTGTTTCTACTGTAAAGGACCCTATGATGCAAACCATGACTGTCCTCTTAGACCAAACGGCAAAGCTAATAGAGTTATGTGGGCATACTATGAGGAATCCAAATCAGATAATTCAGACCAGCAGTCCGATATAGAGGAAATAGATGGTGAAAAAAAGGAAGAAAACGCTGAAAACTTGTCTAAAATGGAGTCCACGGATGGGGAAGGAGATAAGCAACTTAGGGAAGCTCGTCTCACTAGTATTAAACAGGAAGGATCATTTCGAATGAAAGGAGTACTTGCTGGACAACGAGTTATAACTTTGGTTGACACCAGTGCCACTCATAATTTCATTGATGCTAGGTTGGTGGAGAAGTGTGGCATACAAACAGAGGAGTTTGGGGGAATTAGAGTGAGGGTAGCTGATGGCTATGTCCTCAATTGTGATCTTAAGAACATTGGACTCCCTTTGGAAGTTAATAATTATGCCTTTAAGGCAGATTTCTATGTTGTGCCTATGGGAGATATAGATATAGTCCTTGGCATGAGCTGGTTACACGAAATTGGTGAGTTCACTCTTAATCTCAAGGAGATGGAGATGAGGTTTAAAGTGAATGGGAAGACATTGACTCTTAAGGCAATCAAGGGCAGTGATTTCAGAATGGTCTCTTTCTGGAGGATGGTTAGATTGATTCGACATGATCAGGTAGAGTTGGCAACAAATAATGTCATCACAGGAGGGACAGCAGAAGATTGAATATCCTCCTGATATTCAAGAGCTTAGAGTTAAACACTCTAAGGTGTTCAGTGGCATTCCACCAAGTAGACCACCAGATAGGGGTATTGAGAACATTATTGAGTTAGAGGAGGGGGCTAAGCCCGTCATGATTACACCTTACAGGCATCCGAAGAGGTTGAAGGATGAAATTGAAAAAACCATAAAGGTGTTACTTGCTATGGACCACATTAGCCTAAGTCTCCTTTCACTTCTTTAGTGGTGTTGGTGAAGAAAAAGGATGGGACATTAAGGATGTGCATTGATTACAAGGTGTTTGATAGGAAGACAATTAAAAATAGGTACCCCATTCCCAGGATCGATCAGTTGATAGATGAGCTTCATGGAGCTTGCTTCTTCTCAAAAATAGATTTGAGATCAAGTCATCACCACATCAGAGTTAGAGAGCAGGACATCAAGAAGACAGCCTTTAGATGTCATTGTGGTCATTTTGAGTTTTTAGTTATGCCATTTGGGCTAACTAATGCACCTGCTACTTTTCAGGCAAAAATGAATAGGATTTTCCATCCTTAGTTGAGGAAATGTGTACTTGTCTTCTTCGATTATATCGTGGTGTACAGTAGATCTTGGGAGGAGCACTTGGTTCACCTTGACACAATGTTGGATATATTGGGCAAATAGTCCTTGTTTGCAAAGGAGTCAAAATGTGATTTGGGTATCATAGAGTTGTTGTATTTGGGTCACATCATCAGTATAGAAGGCGTACGCATGGATCTTGAAAAGATTCGTGCCATTGTTGAGTGGCATTCACTGGTGAACCTTCGGCTATTTGGGATTATGTGGTTTCTACAAGAGGTTTGTGGATGGATATTCCAAGCATGCAACACCCTTGACAGATTTGATGAGAAAGGGAGCTTTCTTGTGGACTCCTAAGGCACACAAGTGTTTTGAGATATTTAAGGAGTTGATGACTTCCTGTCCAATGTTGGCAATACCAGATTTCAGCAAACCTTTTGAGCTACACTGTGATGCTTCCGGAGAGGGCATTGGAGCGATGCTTATGTAGGAGAAGCACCCTATTGCTTATGAGAGTAGGAAATTAAGAGGGTCAGAGAGGAGCTTCAACATATATGATAAGGAGATGTTAGCCATTATGCATACTTTGGCTAAATTCAAGCAATATTTGGTAGGTAGCATATTTTGTATCAAAACCAACCATAATAGCCTAAAACATTTTTTGGGGCAGCGAGATCTCAATAATAGGCAGCAGAAGTGGGTGAGCAAGTTATAGTCCTATGACTTTGATATTACTTATTTTAAGGGGACATAGAATGTAGTTGTTGATGCTTTATCATATAGGCCCCATTTGAGCTTATTGATAGATATATCGAAGGATTGGAGACACTTGATCCTTGCAGAGTATGCAAAGGATGTGTGGACAGCCGGATTCATAGATGGAACTATTCAAGACAGCAGATTCACTGGTGAACCTTGGGTTATCTGGGATTATGTGGTTTCTACAGGAGGTTTGTGGATGGATATTCTAGGCATGCAGCATCCTTGACAGATTTGATGAGAAAGGGAGCTTTCTTGTGGACTCCTGAGGCACATGAGTGTTTTGAGAAATTTAAGGAGTTGATGACTTTCTGTCCAGTGTTAGCATTACCAGATTTCAGCAAACCTTTTGAGCTACACTGTGATGCTTCCGGAGAGGGCATTAGAGCAGTGCTTATACAAGAGAAGCACCCTATTGCTTATGAGAGCAGGAAATTAGGAGGGCCGGAGCGGAGCTTCAACATATATGATAAGGAGATGTCAGCCATTATGCATGCTTTGGCTAAATTCTGACAATATTTGGTAGGTAGCAAATTTTGTATCAAAACCGACCATAATAGCCTAAAACACTTTTTGGGGCAGCGAGATCTCAATAATAGGCAGCAGAAGTGGGTGAGCAAGTTACAGTCTTATGACTTTGATATTACTTATTTTAAGGGGACACAGAATGTAGTTGCTGATGCTTTATCATGTAGGCCCCATTTGAGCTTATTGACAGATATATCGGAGGATTAGAGACGCTTGATCCTTGCAGAGTATGCAAAAGATGCATGGACAGCCGGATTCATAGATGGAACTATTCAGGACAGCAGATACACCCTTGTGAATGAGCTCATCATTTACAAAGGGTGAATATTTTTGGTTCCAAGCTCAATAGTGAGGAGGAGGATTCTAAAATCTTTTCATAATTCACCTATGGCAGGACATCCTGGTTTCTACAAGACATACCGGCAAATTAGAGAGCGCTTCACATAGAAAGGGCTCAAAGCAGAGGTACTTCAGTATGTTAGGGAGTGTCCCACCTACCTGCGGAATAAGTAGGAACACTCCTATCCAGCCGATTTACTTCAGCCACTTCCGATTCCTGATAGGAAGTGGGAGTGTTTATCTATGGACTTCATCACAGGACTGCCTAGAGCCCAAGGCAGGGACTGCATATATGTGGTTGTGGATCATCTTACGAAGTTTGCACACTTCTTTCTGATCACTACTACATACACTGCTACACAAGTGGCAGAGTTGTTCTTCAAGGAGATATTCAAATTACATGGCTTACCTTGAAGCATTGTGAGTGATAGAGATAGCAAGTTTATGAGTCACTTTTGACAAGAGCTATTCAGGTTGTGTGCGACAGAGCTCACTCCGAGTACTAGCTACCACCCTCAAACAGATGGTCAAACAGAGATAGTGAATAAATGGGTGGAGGAATATCTTAGAAATTATACAGTAGGGAAACAGAAGGCATGGTTAAAGTGGATTTATCTCTATGAGTATTGCTACAATACCACTTATCACATATCTATTCAGATGTCACCCTTTATGGCCCTGTATGGGTATGAGGCACCCAATTTATCTCTATGAGTATTGCTACAATACCACTTATCACATGTCTATTCAGATGTCACCCTTTATGGCCCTGTATGGGTATGAGGCACCCAATTTTATGAATCTATTTTTGAGTGATAGTGGAGTGCCCAGTGTAGGTGATTTGTTACAGGAAAGTCAAGACATTGTTAAGACTCTCAAGGATAATATAACCAACGCACAGAATCAACAAAAGCAGTATGCAGACCAGAAGAGGATTGAGCAAACTTTTGAAGTTGGAGATATGGTGTATCTTATGTTGCAACCTTACTATCAATCCACTCTCAAGAAGAGTGGTGCCAAGAAACTTAAGTCACAATACTATGGTCCATTCAGGATTATCAAGAAAGTGGGAGAGGTGGTTTATGAGTTAGATTTGCCAGTCAAGAGCAAGGTGCACGATGTTTTTCATGTGTCACGCCTCAAGAAGGCGCTAGGACATCATATTGTTCCTTCTACAGTGCTTCCACCTTTGGATGATGAGGGAAAATTGTTATTGGTGCCAAAGGCTATCATTGATTTCTGGGAAAGAAACTTGAGGTGGTGTACTATAAGGGAGTATTTGGTGAAATGGAAGGACCTGTTAGTAGAGGATGCGACATGGGAAAACGAGGAGATTTTGCAACATCCGGACTTGAAGTTGCTTGAGAACAAGCAATTTCAAGGAGGGTGGATTGTAATGTCCCCATCTTTTTAGCAACTCAGTGGAGTTCTTAGCCTTTACATTCTCCGAAGGCTAAGTGAAGAAACAAGGAAAAATTGATTAAATTAATTTTTTATAAAGTCATTGAAAAAAATAAAAAATTAAAATTAAAAGGAGACTTCATATTTAATTAATTTAATTTTCTAGAAGCACAATTAATAATTGTATTGCAAGGGAGAAGCTTCTAGAGAATGCAATTAAATAATATTTTATTTCCTTCTAGAAGGGTAAGGAAAAGAATAAATAGAGGTGAGAGCTTCATTGTTAATCATCCGATTATTGTGAATTGCATTTGATATAAAATTGGGAGAAGAAACTAAAGTTTCCAATTTCAGTCAGCCATTGGAGAACATCAACTCTTCAGTGTTGCAAACATTTGAGATGGTGAAATATCCACTAAATTTGGTATTCAAGAGAGCTTCAATTCAGGAGTTCTATTTGTGCTTAAATTGGAGCATACATTTATTCTTGGCTGCTACAGTATGCAAAAACAATGCCACGCTACAGTACTTATGCTTGATTCATCTCCATCCTTGGGCATCACTATTATCAAGTTCCTCTTGCAGCTATTAGTAGTTAACATTGTAATTTTTTTTGGGCATATGATTTTGTTGCGATAATTCAGAATCAGATTTTGGCATTACTGTAGTCATTATTGTGAGCCATTTGTCTTGACAAACTCATAGCAACATTGTACATGAGAATGAATTCAATAAAGGAGATACATGTTGCATACCATTTGTTTGACAAAATGTCCATCTGATAGCATATATTATCAGCATAATAGTTGTATGTCAATTGTTTGTCAAATGTCAGTTGGCTGTAGGTATGCATTCCATATCTAGTTTCCATGTATATGCATTGAAAATATCAAAAGAACTGCACTTGCATATTAGTTCATTGTAAGAGGCATTGTAATATCACTTGCGAACATTCTAAATTTCTTAGCATTGAAAGGCAGCAATACAAGTGTTTGACAATATTCCTTTAGCTAAAATTAGTCAGTTTGGGCAAGGGATATCACACTTACTGAGTCCAAATACAAAGTCAAAATTAAAACTAAAGGATGTTGATAGTCAAGTTACAAATGATGACTAAGGCCAAGAGAATGATTAATAACAGAAAATCATCATGAATAAGCACAATCTTAATTTCATTACTATTTCTCTACAAATTCTAAAATAAAATGAGGTAGATCAAATAAATATGAACTTTATAAGTGGACCCAATAAAAATCCTCGACATAAAAATTTCAAAATCTTGTTATATAACTTTAGTCAATCTTGTGATCCTACTGACTCTTCTCACCAACTCTACTAAAAGAAGCTTGTTTGTTCTACTAATGTCCAAAAGACCTTTTAACATTGATTGGGATTTATAATTTTCGTCTATGTGAAAGCAAGTTGAGGAATCTTGTTATATAACTTTAGTTAATCTTGTGATCCCACCGACTCTTCTCACCAACCTGACTAAAAGAAGCTTCTTCATTTTCCTAATGTCCAAAAGACCTTATATCAGTCATTATCAACACCCTCTAGAACATGGGAATTCATTTCCATGGACTTCATTGGTGATTATCCCAATATCTCACAATAACATGATTGTACATTTGTGGTTTTCTATCAAATTTCCAAACTGCCTCTCTAAGGCATGCTCCAAGTCCTCTAATACTCCACAAGCTACCTACTTTTCTTCAAGCATATTTGAAAAACTTTAAGATGTCAACAATTATGGCTTGTAAATTACATCTCT
Organism: Cupressus sempervirens; assembly: GCA_028749045.1. Classification (NCBI taxonomy): domain Eukaryota; kingdom Viridiplantae; phylum Streptophyta; class Pinopsida; order Cupressales; family Cupressaceae; genus Cupressus; species Cupressus sempervirens. Next base: position 638,345,482 of record CM053789.1, on the reverse strand, counting down.
CTATTTCCTTTTATTGAATGGTCAAATTTGCATTCTTTATTTGCCTTTAATCCATGCTCTTTGCATCTATCGCCATAAGCTTAGCCAGTGGGCCACATATTCATGTCTCATTCAACATCACTATGATAGAGCTACTCATGGTTTAACAAGGCATTCCACAAATTGCAAATAAATCCAAGACCACCTTCCACAACACAACCCAAATTACCTCATGACCAAAAACAAGTTAATTCTTTTAAAATAGATGACTTTGTTTGGCTTCATGTGGATGAATAAGCTTCACAACAAACAACACCACAAGGCATGGCTACTAAATATAGACCTTACACGATTCTCCACCTTCCAACAATCAAATCTAATGCATTTCTCCTCAGCTTTGTATCCATAACACTCAATACAAGCTTAGGTTGTATGGAATATGTCACTTGCATGATGAGATTTATACCACTCATTCTAAAGCTATTGTCCCAATTTTTTACAATCATTAGGAGACCGACGAATATGTTTCAAGGGGTAAACAATCGAACCTTACTCAATTTTGTTATTGTTTCTATATAGGATTGGAATAAGTAACAAGAGATAAAATAATGAACACAAAGACACATAATTTATTTTGGGCAAACCCTCCACTTGAGGGTGAAAAACCCAGCCACAAGAAAAATAGTCTTTTATTAAATAATAAACAAATGATTGATAAAATTCTCAAAACATATGTTGAGATTTTTACGATAAACTCCAGGAAAATAGGACTACATATATAACAATGAATAGGCCTTTAGATATAACATAATAATGATTCTTCAACTTCAAACCTTTCCAATCTTGAAACGGGCAGCTCGTAATATTCACATCTCCACACAAAGGCTCTTCAAATATCCTCGTATCTTCTCAAAGGTCTTTTAACATCGAACATACTCAAATGTTGCAGTCAATATTGTTCCAAGATTAAGTTAACCAATGCAGATACCGACAATACAATACTTTAACACTCCCTCTCAACAAAGGAGATATTTTTCCAAATTCTCACATGGAGTCTCTCAACATGACAATTACAATGGCTACACCCATTGTGAAGGAAACCAAAAACTTCATCACGGATCACCATGAATTCTCTCAACATGATGTTCACCATGGCTACTCCCACGAGTGAAAAACACAAGTGCTAAGTCATGATATCCCTCACATGACACCCACCATGGCTACTCCCAGAGGGTATAACCTCAAACTTCTTTCATGCAGAACGCATTAACAATGGATTGCACCTCAAACTTCTCCCTCATGGTGAATAACTCATTAACAAGGGATTGCACCTCGAACTTTTCCCTCACAAAAGAGAACTAATAAGCAAGGGATTGCACCTAGAACTTCTCCCTTATGAAGAAGAACTTGTTAACAACAGATTGCACCTCAAACTTTCCCTCACAAAGAACTCATTAACAAAGAATTGCACTTCAAAATTCTCCCCCATGAAGAACTCATTAACAACTTCATGATGATGTAGCTCTCTTTGAGACATTTATCAATCTTCTAACCTCCTCATCCAAGGTTGCCTGTGATGGATAGTCGAACTCCCTTTAAATGGAGACTCCCTCTTAGTAGAGACAGCATTCTCACTACTTTGATTATCATAACAAAATAGAGCTAATTCCAATGTTGACCAAATAATGTGCTTTTGAGGTCACACTACTTCTCAAGCTTGTTGATCCTCTACAAAGAATGTGGCATTCTCCCTTTGCCGCAAGCTCCCTCTAAATCTCATTTCTTCCTCTTCGAAGAGACTAATCATAATGACAAACTGCATAGGATCTTCCTCTTTAACGAAGATATGTAGCACCAACTCAGTACCATGGTTGCAAGCAATGCCTCCACGTTCTACAGTCTGCATGACTTTGCATGTAATCTCTCATCATCTCATTGCTTCTGAATCCATCTTGGAAGCATTTTTAGAGAGAATAGTAGAAGTTCATAGAATCAAGCTATCCTGAAGAGAAATATAATGCTAAAAGTTGTATAAATTTAACAATTACAAAGATTCATGAACATCAATCAAGGGTACGAAGTACTTATCTCTTTAATGTTTTACCTGTCTTTTAACTTCTGCAAGCAAGTTCTACAGCCACTGCTCAAGCCAGGCAACACAGCCTGTGGTTTCAAGTGCTTTGAGCAATAGAATAGAGCCCATGTTTCTACAGTCAGATCTCACAGATGCACTATGGTTCAATCTAATTATTTTGAACCCCTCCTACTCTTCAGCCACCCTACTGTAGTTGACTTCTTTCTCAAGCCCTAGGATCATATTTCATACACGACAAACTTTATCTCCACAGATTACATCACACTACCCTCCACCACCAATCAGCTCAGTTGATACTTGTTATTCGTTAAGTCTTGAATACGCATAGAACTCCCAGAACATTACCATAGATCTCAACATCATGATAAACATCCCACTCTACACACTCAGAAAATACATATAAACTAAAACAAATGATACTCTGATCAAGCACTCAGAACTTCCATGGCAACACCACCAATTGAACCGAAATCTTTAATGCAGAAACAATAGAGTCTGTTTGCTGGCAGCAGAATGAATACTACTACTAAATCCACACACAAGATGCTTGCTTAAACTAGGCTTTCATACCATGTCAATGTTTCTATACCAGGATTGAAAGAAGCAGCAAATGCCAAAATTTCAGATAATGAACACAAAGAATCATAATTTCTCCTTCGAAAACCCTCCACTAGCGGGTGAAAAACCCAGCCACACCAAAAAGTTCTATATTGAATAATAACAAATGTTAGATACAATGCTCAGAACACAAGCTGATTTTTTTTTACCATAAATGCCAGCAATATTCGACTGCATATATAAGAAAGAAGAGGCCTTTAGATATTCCATAACAATGATTCTTCTACTTCAGACCTTTCCAATCTTGAAACGGGTGGCTAATAGTATTTACATCTCCACACAGAGACTATTCACATCTCCAAGCGGTGGATCCTTCATATCTCCTCAAAGATATCTTAAAATCAAATATACTTAAATGCAGCATTTAATACTGTTCTAAGATAAAGTCAACAAATGCAAGTAGCATATCAGGTACTAAAATATCTCCTGCAGCTACAATACTTTAACTAATTCCACATGGGTTTCCACACGTGCCTGATTCTAGTACAAATTGATTCTGGATCCGGCAGTTAAACCAGCCGAATCAGTAACTTAGAAAACAGCTGTAAGGGTGGCTAGAAATAATGAAGTTGACAGCTGGACAACTTTAAAGCACTAAGCAAAAGTAGGAAGAAAGCTAGAACAATTATAAAGTTTGGCAACAAATTGAAAGTATTTTAACAGCTGAAACAGCAGCAATGAGTAATCAAAATAATAAAGTAGCTAGACAACTAATAGCATTAAATGTTGCTTTGAGATTTTTGCCAATATACATGCGCTTCTTTTAGGTAAAGCAATACTCAGAATCATACTTGTCTATAGGTCATATCTAGAGCGTATGGAAATTACTATTTTTTTAAGATGGCATCTTGTCTCTATGAGGAGTTCTAAGTTTCTATCGACTTATTGTAAATAAATGCAAATGAGTTGTATTTCATACACTTCTACTTTGACGTTTGCACACGGAAAAAATGTCAATTTATCTTCTCCCCCAAGTGACTATATAAAGCATCTCCATGACATAGATTCATCATTTTGTTGTCACAAATAATTAAGCACAATTATTTCTGGTAATAGGTATGATCAACAATGCCCCAGGGCACCTAGGGCCATTGGATAATCCCATTCCTTAAAATAACACTAGGCAATACAATAATAAATGATTTAATTGAATCTTTTGTGGTTTCCATTTATTTAAGCTTTCTAATCCTCAACTATACACTTTCAAGATGAGAATAATTATCACATTTTACTTGGACGCTTCCTATGAGTTTATGATTCATCAGAGCATAACTCTGTAAAATTTAAAAATTTCAACCTCATAAATAGGTATTAAATATCAAAAGGCAAACCTGGCAAGGATTTGCTTGCAGACGCTTTTGCTCTTGACGCAATTTTGTGCCACCAATCACGACCTGCACACCAATATGGGCATGGTACTTCAACAAAGTTCCAGCCTCTGCACCGGCTTGAGCTGCAAGTTCCCGAGTGGGAACAATTACAAGTACAATGATAGGAGGCCTTTTCTCATCTCTACTGATAGGTGGTGACTTCAAAATCACCTCAATAGAAGGAAGCTGCAGAGCAAAGAAAACATAAATTGCCCTTCCCACACTCCCCAACATCAGATTCAAAAATTAATACAAACCAGTCATAAGGATGCAATACAGTATGAAATACCATTTTGCGCCCAAAATGGTGATTACCAAGAATGCTATCGTCTTTCCGGTACCAGTTTTAGCCTTGGCCAACACATCTTTGCCTGCATGCAGGAAGAAAAACAACAATTATATTCACCCAAGGCAATAATAACCCTATTGAACATGAACATATTCTTTATCACAGAATCATCAGTGGGCAGTGAGTGTTTAAAAAATTATTGATCTTAAAACAAAAGGCAAATGAAAAAACCTCCACTTACATATCCATGTCCCAAGAAATGAATTTCCAATTGAAGTGTAAAATGTATCTTTTCTTTCTGTTCTACAGTGCAAGTTTAATAACTTACCTACCAAAACACCATGATTTACACAAATTTCCTCAAAGTCGTGTTTTCTAGGTGAGAATATTATATGAATACTGCGGCATACATTCCAATTAGCATTTAAAATTATCTTGAGACAAGCAAATATTAGTAAAAAAATTGAACTACAAAAGTCATTATTAAGAATGTAATACAGAGTGATCATAAACCCTGACAGCACCACAAACATTACATCCACAATATGTCTATTCAGTGCTTATATAAAATATTTGCACACTTGAAATCTATGTCAAAAAGTTTTAGTCTGAATTGGTGCTCGGCAACAAACTTTTCCAATAAAATTCTGCAAAGAACAAAAATTGATAAAATATTCATGAATATATCCGCCTTATTTAAATTTGATTTTATAAAAAAATACAAGTAATAAATATAAAGAATATTTTTTGTTGATTTTTGTATATAGCAAATTAAAATTATTAAATAATTTATAATAAATTTAATAGATTAATAAGTTTAACTTAATTTGAATATTTATATTTGTTATATTTAAAATTAAACAGTGCTGTAAGAAAATACTTCAAGTTCCAATACGATTGCTAACAAATTCAAAAATAGTATTGTTTTATTTTAATTTAAACAATTTAAATGTTAAATTTGTTTATAATAAAATATAATAATACTTGAAGTCAGATATGAAGGTAAAATAAAGCCCTAGTGGGTCTCGAATGAACAGCTGGTTTTGCCTGTCAAAGATTCAATCCTGGTGTGGGCATACTATAGTTGCCTCCATGCCTCCCCATCAAAGATCTGCCACAAAGAAACGGAAGTGTTGACAATATTTTGTTTCATATGAATGGAATTCTTATTACGCCATCCTATGAGCTGGCTGGCCTTTTGAGCAATGGATTAAGCTAGGGATTAAAAGAAAACAAAAAAATTGATAAAGACATCCCTGTGTCTTCCTATTTGTATAATAGGCAACATGTTTACATTGTGGGTTTACAAATCTCCCACAAGCCATGGGCTTCTTGCCATAGTTTTCCGCACATGGGGAGTATTTTTAATAATCATTCATGAAGCACACGCTACAAAAGAATGTGAAAGGAAACAACGATTGTTTCTAGGTCCGAAACTTCCCATATGATTTCAAGCTGTGTAAACTCTAAAAAATATCCTACCTGCAGAGAAGTGCAAGTTTGTAGAAGCCACACATTGGAAAGAGGGAAGTGCTACCTATTTGACAAAATCTATTTTGACTTTATTTAAAATCTTAAGAGCGTAAACCTGGAAATTTTACATTTTTAATTAAAAAATATTTTTTGCCGGATTTCAGGAAACCCTGTGACATAACTTTGAAACAAAATGCCAGTTTTAAAGATGGACAAAAGGCTCTATTTTTTGATAAAGCTGACAAACTAAAAATATTGCTTATACATTATAAGCATAAAAAAAAGCACATGTCAGGTTATGTGTGCAACATCTAACGGACATTTACTGATATAAACTGAAACAGTGCTGAGAAATTGTTAGAATTTCTAGAGGATGAAACAACAGCTGGTGCTGACTCTGATTATGTGTAGTGCCTCTCCAAGCTAAGCAGAACTAAAGAAATTAAAATAAAACATCACAGATACTGTTCACAAGAGTTTGATGACCAGGCACTGTTTCATTGAAAATGTCTATTACATGTGGGATAATTATTTTTTGCTATTCACTTGCCAGATAATCACATTGTAAGTTGGATAATCACATTGTAAGATAGTGTGCAATTTTATTCTATCAAAGTTACCTCCCAGTAACTGTTAAGCCTAAATTCTTTATTGATACTGCCATATATTTATTAGTCTTTTAATGCACAATCAAACCTTTCTAATACGATTCCAATTTCCAAAATCACTCCCAAATTTGATAACACTTCTTTCAAGATAGGAGCAATGCAAACCTTCAGATGTCATGAAATGAGCAGTATTAAAAGCATAAAAATTCCAAATAGAAACCATCGTTAAAGATGGAATCCCATCCTTGGAAATTTACCAGAAAACTACAATAACTATGCAAGACAGTTGAACCTTCTAAGGATCATGCAATGGATCAACAATCTCCTCAAGAATAACATTCTTTCATTGCATAACAAGCTCCAACATACAATGGGAGCTGTGAGGAGCATGATATTGTGCACTGCTAGCAGTAGGGCCCAAGAGATAGGTCTCGGACCATACACATCTGCAATGTGGGCACTCATGACTTCGCAGAAGAAGGCCTTAATGATTTTGTTCCTTCGGAAGATGATCGTCCACCTTAAATGAGCTTTAGACTGAAAAGCATGAAGCATCAATGGGAGTTGAGAAAACAAAAATTCAGTTTTTAGGAAGAAATAGAATCTCAGCATTTTGTCAAATTGGATCAGGAATCATTTTATTGCTGTCTGTCTGCTGGCTCAAAGGCAAATGCTAGTCCTCTTCAAAGTGATAGGCTCTCAAAGCATGGGTTCAAGGCTTCCACGGCTTGCATGGCAGTTGTTGCAGAAAACGACCTTCTGATGGATCTCTCAAGTTCACATGAAAAAAAGATTAAATTCCTGCACTTTTCTTGCCATAAGGTGGATCATGTAGCATGGTCTTTCTTTGGGGATCTTCAGTCACTCCCTGGGCAGTCACAATTTGAAGGGACATCTCCTTGGATGCATTTGGAGATGCAAATCTACTACCCGAGACCAGCAAGACTTCCTCGTCCTTTTTGACCATTGCTAGTTCTACTCCAAGGATCTTTCTCCAACATGGAATTCATTTTTCTTGACTAGGGGAAGTGTCACTCTGAAGGAGGTAATTTTGACACGTGATACTTGGAATAAGTAGCTTTGTTTAATGAAGCTGCAATTCACCAAGGGAAATTAATGGTTTAGTCTACTCAATGTTGAATTTTTACTTGGAAACTTCCCCACAAGTTCAGTGGGAACGTTGTGGTTCAGTTTACTTTTAGAAAAATGTAAGTCTATTATTTAGATAGTTAACTCTAATAAAGTTGGAACAGACTTTATTATAATGGAACTTCAATGCCGTCACAAGGACCACAAATAAATCCAGGAGCTTTCAAAGGGCCAATAGAGAGGACTTTTTGAGTCTTTCATGCACTATAATAACTCATTGAATCAGGCACCTAATAAGAACATTTCCTATTGAAACAATGAATTATAAAGCTTCTGTTATATTGCAGAATATTTGGACCAGCTTTTGGTCTCAGCAACTGGCTTAGGCAAGATTGGTGCTCAGAGTCTGTTGCTCCTCCAGTTTCAGGTTCGGACCACTTCCCTGTCTACCTTAGTGGGTATCTGCTCCACTCAAAAATGTCATTTTCAAATTCAAATAGATGTGGTTCAATATGCCAAAAATCTGCTTTTAGCCTTAGAATTTTAGTGGACTCTCTGTCCTTATCTGCTTTTAGCTTAAGAGTGAATAATTGCTCATTAACTTGGAAGAAGAGGTCTTTTGAAAATTTCATAGAAATGGCTACGACTGCTTGGGACTTAGGTGGCTGAGGTCTGTCCATAGGTTCATCTAGTGCAGATCACTTTTATATCTTATCAAGACCAGGTGGCAAGCAAAGAACAAATCTATTCATGTCAAAAGTCAATAAATAGATGGGTTAAGGAGGGGGATACAAATTCTAGATATTTCCACTATCACTTTGGCTTGTTGCCGGCTAATAAAATCAATAGTGCTCTCTCATCTGTAGGCATTTCTATCTCTTCCCTAGAGAACATTTCAGATTAACCAGTTTGTTTTGACAAGTCTCTTTTTTCAGCTCACAAGCTCTCTGATCCTCGAGTCAGCTAGGTGTCTGGATTGTCTACCTAGGATAGTTTCTAATGAGCAAACTAAGGTAATTTTTATCTCTTTCTGAAGATGAGATCCATGGGTTAGTTCAAATTTAAAAGGTTATATGCATAGTTCCAAGAATCACGGCGATTCATGCGATTCACGTGATTCGGCGATTTGATTCAAGCCAAACGATTTTTTGTGAATCGGTGAATCGAATCAGCGATAAAGGGTTTATGAAATAAGTTACTCACTAAATTTCAAGGGTTTTTTAAATTTTCCGATTCATGGCCGATTCGATTCCGATTCATGGCCGATTCACGATTTGATTCGGCCTTGCCGATTTCGATCTGATTCTGATTCTTGTTACTTTGGTTATATGGCAGCAAGTCCAGAAAGGTTTCCATCCAGTCTTTCAAGCTTGTTGGGATTATTGTCAAGGATCTGACAGAAAAAAGCAGGTTTAAGCAACATGCACAAAGATGGATTAGAAGGAAATATATGGTGAAAACCCCATGAACTGGACAGTGTTCAAAAAACTCTAAAATGTAACTGTCAAGCAGCAATTAAACTGTGAAAGATAAATTTATGAAGCTGCTGGGATTAGAAACAAATATCTATAATAAAATGGAATCAAGTGAATCAATGAGTAAGGATGAAATATATTGTTCATGTTATCACCTATTGCTCACATACTATCTTTTCTAGAGCTCGAAATCTACAGCACATTCAAACCCAGCAGGATATGTTTTTTAGTATTATCTATCATCTCTCTCAAACATGAGTAGAACATTTTGCTCATCTGACCAATCAGGTGTGTCAAAGCAAACAGAATTCACAGAATCTATAAAAGAGTCATTAACCAATTTAATCAACTATTCATCAACTTTTCCCAACAGAAGATAGTTGGGTTGCCTTAAAAACTCATGACTATAAACCCTTTTTCTTTTAAATGTTGGTACATATATGGTTGTAAAGAAAATGATAAGTAAGCTTACCCTTAAGGATAGAAGGAAGAGTTGCTTCCTGAACGATTGTCATTTGTTCGTAACCAGTATCTCTGATTGCCCTTAGCGAGAGTGGTGAGATATTACAGTCCTCAAATCTACAAGAAAACATTCAATACTATTTCTTTTAAATTCCTTTTTTCAATGAAAGTGTGTTAAGATTAACAAGAAATTCATTCCATCGGCAACTTCCCAATATGAAGGAGATAACAAATTCAACGAGACGAGAGAAAAAATCCAATCATAATACCAAATTCTAAAAGACAGAAAACTAGCAACTTATAAAAAGTAACTTGTAGCATTCAATTTTCAATATCATGCCAATGAATTTGATAATAGCCATCACTGCGATGACTGACATTTACTATGCATAGCTTCAACTGTATGGAATATTCCACTTAAACATGTCATATGCACTAGGGAGACTAATAAACAAACATGAAACCAAAAATATATACTTAAAACTCATAGTGGCCAAGGGTAATGAGGCTTTGAATAAAAAGATTTAGTGAGGTAAATATAAGGACTCCTAATCAAGCATAGAGATCAATTTCAATTTATGGCATATAATTAGAGGGCAGAAACTACAAAACACTAAGACAAAAGTTTTAACACTTTGAACCATTTAGATTATGCACAAGTAATAAATTTCTAAAATGCAACCAAAACCAAAGTGACTGAGTGCAAACATGCATTTTACTTCATTTAATAATTATTGTTGTCACTATTTCTTAAAGGTTTTCTGTTGCTTCAAAGCTATTGACTCCCACAGTTGCACTGTTTGCCTTCAAGCTTGACTTTAATATATCAGTTGCTTTCCTTCAAACCCATCTTAACCTTGGCCTAACCTGGTGTGCCCATTCAAATGTCTACCTTCAGCCAACTAGATTTTGAACAGCTTTCGTCTTCACCATATTACACTAAGTGAACGTAGAATCTGATGTCTACCTATTCACCTTGTAATGTCCCCTATTAGGACTCTTAATTTGCTCTAGAATTCTTAAATGAAGCCTGGATTAATGACTTAATTAAAAATTTTGAGCATGCAGCCAATTTAATTATCAATAGATGAACAAAAATACATTTTAACAATGTTTCAAAGCGAATTCCAATCATTACCAAATAAATGTAATTTCACATTTTTATTAGAAGAATCCTAAACACTACTATACTTAATATAATATACAAGAAGGACTCTCTCAGGATCTTCTCCATTAACCTACCTGCACCATGCAGTAGATGCCTATGACATCAATAAATATTAAATATACATTTCAATAGATAGATAAACATACATTTCAACAATGTTTCAAAGAGAATACTAATCATTACCAAATATATGTAATTTCAAAATTTTATTAGAAGAATCCCAAACACTACTATACTTAATATAATATACAAGCAGGGTCCTCTTACGATCTTATCCATTAACATACCCGCGTCTTGCAACAGACACCTTGAGCTTGTCCATCAAGCCTAGGAGTACACCCAAATTGCAGACCTAACCCCTATTCCTATCACTAAGTCAAGGATTATTAGTTGCAATAAATCTCTTTTAGATGAATGCTTTGCACATGATGGCAGTGGTAAAATTCCTTTAGATAGATTCATTTATAACTTTGTTGGTAAACAAATTTGTCTATTTGAAATAATAAAGAAATAAAAGCTCACCCTAGGAACTCTTGACAAAAATGCCTACTACAATTAAGGGAGAACACTATTGCATTGTTGGTATTCCTATGTATTTAAGAGGGGCAGCTCCCCCATAAGTAATTTGGGATTTTTGGGGGTATGCAAGGATCAATTTCCACAAGTTGAAAAATTACTCTAATTATTGACAAACTAGCAACTATGGAAACCATAGAAGCTCTAGAATCATGTAAATGTATGAAAAGGAAAGAATATTATTTTCTATGCATTTTCCATAACTCTAAGAACTAGTGTTCCACCACCTGTCGAGGATAGGGGAACAAAGGGATGGGTATCCAAGATGAGGGGACACAAGGTGGAGATCGGAGGAGACTGTGAGGGCTAGTGTTATATATGCTATATACTATACATGTAGTACTTGAAATGCTAGTTATGAAAAGATGTATAAGACGATTACAAAAAGATGATTATAATGAGCAGCATGCATCAAAATACATACAAATGTGAAAAATAGTGAAGGGATGCCTCTTATTATTTCTCAAGGCAAAGTGCTCCTCATCATTAGAACTCAATAAAGTGGGTCTAAAAACATCAACTTGATTCAACCCAATTTCTTGATCAATCTCTTCTTTTGCTTTTAAATTCAAAAGCAAGTTTCTAGTGACTAATGGGGTCAAGAGAAAACACCCCTTGCGGCGTCCTAGGGCAACACCTAAGGCAAGCTACTTGTTGCAATACAAGGTGGGGTCGAGGGGCAACACTCCACCATCAAGCACATTGTCCCTCTTTTATAGCCTTTAGATTCTTCATTTTTGAAGAATTTCTCCCCCAAAAATTGATATTTGGTGCCTAAGCAGCAATAGAGGCTTGATGGTGCTTGGTCAACAACTTGGTGGTGCCTAAGCAGCAGTGGAAGTTGCCTTGTCCTAGTCCCCATCCCAAGGACGCAAGGACTCAAGGGCTCAATTACATCCCTATGTCACATTGCTAAGCATTAATGGCATGTGAGTTTTAGTGCAAGGCCAAGAAAATCACCTACAAAATCCATCAAAATAGCAAAATGGAGATGGCATATTAGTTGACAAGGACTATAATTAATAGCATAATTTGTTGTTTCTCTCTTTTGTTCTTACAAATTTATGCCCTTTTGATTGAAATAAGTTTATCAGCACCACCTAGTCAAATTTGGTCATTTTAAAGCATAATAGATACATTAATAGTGATTTAGAAAATCTGCGATGGTAAGTAGTGTTTGCCATGAAAATAACAAAAACTATTAAACTATTGCTGATTAGGGGGAATCCATGTGATATGCATTCAATTGAGGAGCCAAGGTTTGACAAATGTGGAGTCATAACATTGAGGCATAGAGAATGGGGAAAGTTCCCGAGTTTAAATCCAATTAAGAAAATACAGTCAACAAATGTTGAGGTCGAGGTTTGAGCCTACCTTATGATAATATTAATGTTTTGCCTAGAAAATAAAGATAAACAGCAATAAAAGGAAGAACAAAATAGGTACAAATGAAGCAAAAGATTGGCTTGAGAAAACCATTCCACTTGAAGGAAAGAAAAAAATTCCACACCACGAAGAAATCACTTTTATTGATGATAAAATATTCAAGTACAATGCTTTCCATTGAATAGAATATAAAGAATTAAGAGACTCTTCATCTCACAATTGAAATTCTCTTCAATTTCTAAAAACAAGTCTTTTCATATTTCCATACACATGCCTCTTCGCATGACGCATACACATGTCTCTTCATATAATATTATCTCAAACAAATATCTTAAATATCTACTCCAACTGTAAAAACAATATATACTATATAGCTGTTATCCCATTTTGAAAATATAGCAAAATTAGAGATAAAGATCTTCCCTCGTAGACACAATCTTCAACACTCCCGCTTACCAAGAAAGAAATCTTTACTATGCCAAGCAAACATAGCTGCAAACAAAGATGTCAGTGATAAATTGACACCACATAAAACACGTTATCTCGACATAACACAATTCAACATGGCTAATCCATAAACACATTAAATTAAAGTCATTGAGTCACACACGACTTCCACCATGCCTACATGCAGAGGGTAAAACGAGGGATCTCACCTCAAACTTCTCCCAAAGAAGAGTGCATCTCCACCATGCGTACTTGTAGAAGGTGGTCCATCATACGTACTCGCAGAGGGTGGTTTGAAGGCTTTCACCTCAAACTTCTTGCAAAGAATAATGCATTTCCACCATACCTACTCGTAGAGGGTGGAATGAGGGCTTTCACCTCAAACTTCTACTAGTAAAGAATGCATTAACAAGGAATTGCACCTTGAACTTCTCTCGCAGAGAACAACTCGTTACCAGCATGGATAATAATGGTTGAGATTCTCAGTGAACAAGGACTCCCTCTCAGCATATCACCACAATAAGATAGCTTATTCTAATTTGACCAAACAATGAGACTTCACCAATCACACTGCCACATAAACTTGCAAGGAATTAGACATCTCCCTTTGATGCGTAACCTCCCTGTGAAGCTAAAAATACTTCCTTTGAATATCACTTTTTGTATCATCAATTTAGTTCTATGACAATGTGCAAAATCCCCCCGTCTGCATATAATCTCTCATCAGCCCATTACTTCTTGTCCTGCAATCATGAGAGATTAATAACTCATAACTATAAATGCTAAAAGCAATCACAATTTATAATCAATATCCAAGAGATATAATCATAAATACTTATCTCTTTGTGGTTTAATGCACGCAAATACATGCACAGCCAATGCAATGCCCATAGCACTACCAAAAATCTAATACTAACACCACACATGGATGATGCATGATAATATACACAATAAAAAATAGAACATAGCACAAAATACTTATCTTTTTCTCTCAAAAAAATTTAACTTCTTGAACTTGATGGTGCAATTTTTTCTAATGCTAGACTAAAGACACCACATTGTATCAGGATAAATTAAAAGAACGATAGCACGTCCAAGATGCCATGTTACCTTAAGATGCCCATCATCATATAGAGCCAACTCATATTATTTATGACCCTCTTCAAAGTACTTCGAGCACGGTGAGAACTGATAGCTGAGAAACTCAATAAAGCACAGTTCAAACATAATTTGCAGAATAAGCAACTTTCAAAAACACAAGAACATAGAAGAGTAATAAACAAACCAAATAATGATAAACGCAATCCCTCATAACAAATATACAAGTGAGAAACTCATTAACAAATCATTCACGCACTTACATATCATGAAATGGCAAAATGACAAAATGAGAGGTGAATAAGGGATTTGAGTTGAGAAATCTCAGTGAAGAGAAAAAACCAAAGGGCAAGGTGGCATTTTACACAACTCGAGCTCCTTAAGAGGATTAACATTTTTGAGCGGAGGCAAGCTACTCAGCATGGAAGACTCGCCCAATTTCACGTGCCACTTCTCCATCTCTACCACATCCCTAAAGTCCTAGGGTAACATATTCACCTCATTAGAAAACATTTTAAGCGTCTTTAGCCTCTTCAACCATCTCAAAAATTTTGGGATCACCCCAAACATATTATTGTATATATACAAACTCCTTATTTTGTCTTCTTACTCCGCCTCCTCCTCCAACAATAGTACCAAATTTAACAATTTCTAGATTATCTCTAATAATACTCGCCCGCCAAAGAACGAAAAATGTCAAAAAAAACAATCACAGCATGTCAAGTATGAGCATTTGGCAAACAATTGGACTCTTGCCAATACAAAGATCCACCACACATGAATATGTTGTGCAATAGAACAAGATAGAAACACGAACATGATGCCTAACTAGTGCACGATGACATGGATATGAAGTTGAGTCACTCCAACACTAGACCATATAGAAGCACCTCTTAGGCAGCAGCAACCCGACTCAGACTACAATAATATATAAAACCCTAACTTGCTGAGATTGATATGCTTAGTATGCATAAACAAGACAAGATGAATTTTCTTCATGTCGGATATATGGATTCAAAATAATCTTACACAAATAACCTCATACATTCTCCTTTACAGCTGATATTAGAACTTGGCTCTGATTCCATGTTAATGTTTTGCTTAGAAAATAAAGATAAACAACAACCTAAAGAACAAAAAGTACAAATGACACAAGAGATCGTCTTGGGAAAACCACTCAACTTGAAGGGAAAAAACCCAACCACACCACGACAATATCACTTTACAGCTAATAAATAATTGAAGTACAATGATTTCCACTGGATACAATATAAAGAACTAACAGACTCTTCATCTCACAACTAAAGATCTCTTCCACTTCTGAAAACAAATCTTCTCATATTTCCAAATGCATGCCTCTTTGCATGACACATGACACATATCTCTTTAATTAATATTATCTTAAATATCTTCTCCAACTGTAAACATAATATATAGGTGTTATCTGATTTTTAACATATAGCAAAAAATTCTATCGCAGCTACAATCTTCAACGAAAAAATACTCAAGCAGAGAGAGTTTTGGTTAAATCGTAATTGTAAGAAAATATGAGGCAAAGTCAAGGGTTTAAAACTTGACACTCAAGGATAGGAAAATTTGACAATTCAATCTAACGGACTTCTGAAGTTTTAATGTGAAACACCAAAATATTGGATCTGAGGTGAAAGGCGTGAGAACAAAGGAAACTAAGGGGTCGTCCAACACTCTCACATAAACCATCATAGGTCACCAAAATATCTTATATAATTACGTGGGCCTCGAGGAAGACCTAGGAAAAATCATGTAATGAGGCAGTCAATGCTCTGGGAGAGGATTAAGGGGTGGACCTATCATTGATATTAACAAGCATTGTTTAGCATGTGTAATTGCTAAAGATTGGATCCAACTTCCATCACATAAGAGAGCCCATTCTCTAGGTATGCACCTCTTATTTTAACTTGAAGAGAATAAGCAAGTGCAATTCTCAAAGTCTAAATTTCATTAAGGACGGTGTCATGTCTCCCACTACCTTCAAATCGGGCATGCTAAACAAAAGTAAAAAGACATCAAGCTTTTGAAATGCCAACCTAGGAGGCCGGTGTAGTCTGTATATTGACATATTATATTTAATTTCACAAATTATTGTGTGAGCCACCCCATGAGGATAATTGTACCAAATTGATTAAAAACATTGTTTACGTGAATGAGCAGTCATTTGAATGGCATTAGCGAAAAAGGGTACGCCCAGAAAAATTTGAAGAGGGGAAATTTCTCCATTGATTTATCTTCATTACATGTTAGATTGCCCTCCTGTCCATCCAAACTGTTCCATCTCAACTAGTCTTTTGAGTAAGTCTGAAAGTCTTCTGCTATCATTCTAAACCTTGCTCATACTACATTCATGCCCACCTTACGCTCTGGCCTTTAACCTCAATGGTAATTTTATCTGCTATGGTCCTCTCTGGTGAAGGGGAAAAAAGGAGAGAGGTACAAGCAATAGATTAAGAAATGCAAAAAAGCATTACCTTGTTTGACCCAAGTAAGATTCCCCGTTGCTCTCTGCGTTGGTAGGCATATCCTTCGGCTTCAGCTTCGGCTTCGGCGCTGATACCTCTGAAACACTGAACTTAGAAGCAAATTCAACGTCGTCGTCGTTGTCATCCTCGTCCTCGCTGAGCTCCAACACTGCGGATTCTTTTCTAGAAAATCCCTGAGATCTTGCTCCCGTTGGCAAGACATTAGTATTTTTCATACGGGGTTTCTGTTGAGTATGACCTTTACGAAGAGCTGACCGAGAAACTTCTCGCTTCTCAAACAAATCGGTGTCGTCCTCGTCATCATCACTAGTTTCTACCACTCGACTAAAGGCTTTCTTCGAATCTCCTCCTCCAGGTCTTGCTCCACTTGGTTTTCCTCTTCCTCTTGAAGAAACGGAGGCTCCATTGGAGCCCCTGTTGTCCTCTCTCCGACGCTTACGCATGGAACCGTCCCTCTTGTCAAACCATTTATCAACATCCATTTCCTGCTCAACGAGGGTTTTGGAGGGAGGTTCTCTTCTTCTACTGGAGAAAGGTGAGGATTCGTTCCCGCTACCTCGCCCGGAACCAAGCTGTGGTGCGCCTGAGTAACTTCTTAACCCCAGCAAAGATATGCTTCCCCGTCGCTGCTGCCTAGATCTCGCAGAGTTGCTTAGTCTAAGAAATGCGAAGCGCTGGTTTAAAGGTATCCTCCAGATATTTAGGTTAGAAGGTGAAGTGTAAACTAAACGCGCTCTTAAACCGGTTCCCAGCATCGGAATACTGTTAGACAGCTTGAGTCGACTACAACGGTTGTACGGAAATGCAGAAATTTTTTATGAGAGGATGTTTGCTCCTGCACGATGCACTGCACTGGGGAAAGAAGGTTTTAGCGGGTGGAGTAGCAAGTTCCAACCCGACAAGATGAGGTTTGTGGCGAATATCCTCTTTGAACAGTTTAGGGTTTATGCCGTTTGCTCAGCGAGCTTAATTTTGACACTCGCACTTCCCGGATCATGTTTTGCCCCAATGTAAAGTTCCAAATTTCTAGTAGATAGATAGATAGATAGATAAATAAAAATTTAACGTCCACGAGGCTAAAAATAGTCTATGGGACAGCCAAACAACTCAAGCAGACTTAATTAGCATTGTTCGCTTCTTGTGCAGGATGATGATGAGTTTACCCAATTGCTTAATGTACTCTTCGTTGAATAAGTTATGCCAAGAACTGTCACGTATAGTATCCACAAATTTATCTCTGCTACTCTTGTAGGCCTCACATTCCAAAATAAAGTGTTGTTCAGTTTCCACTTTCCTAGAATTGCAGAATCTACAAATTCTCTCTTCCCAAGCCTCCTTTGGCCTCTTCCAATGCTCGGTCTCACATTGAAGTTGGTGAGAGTTGGTTCTCAGCTAAGCAATAAGAATTTTAGCCCTCAAAAAAATGTTGGCTCCTATGTATGCTTTTTGGAGTTGATCACAAGTGGGGTTGAACTCATTTATATAATATAGTTTCTTCTTCCCGATCTCGCTTCCCCAATTTCTCTTGTACAATTTCTCCATAACAAAGACCTTTATTTTTTTATTATTTGTGGGGCGCATATTGAATTGAATATTCCATTTACTCATCCATTTGATATTTTGTTGCATCCATGTCCTTTTTCACTTACATAGTGTGTCACCAAAGACAACTTTAGGTCATCTATCCTCTTCCATTTTTTCGATTCTTTTTAAATAGCTTAGAAGGTGAACCATAGCAAGTGCCTCAATAGGAGCAGCCCCCATTTCACTTAGCATGATATCGTATGGAACAATGCTTTTGATTTTAAACTTGCTTGTGATCAAGCGCTTTTGGATTCCTTCGATTTGTTTTGGTTGTTGGAATTGGAATAGAAAATTAGGAATATGTTTTTTATTCTTTGTTTGGTGCGTTGAACCGGACTTATGAATAGGAATACATATTCACATTTTGTTCCTAAAACAGACATATGTCTATTCCAAAAAATATATATTATTGGAATAGTTATTCCTATTCCATTTTTAATTTTTTCAAATTTTATAGTTTTTTCAGGTACCGAATTTCATAGTGAACATTTTGACATTCCTGACAAGCTACGTAGCGGCCTTCTTTCTCATTTAGAAGCTTGCGTTGGTGAATTTCCTTTCATCGTGCTTTTGATAATCCTGAGACTAATGTATGGATGAACACTGACGGAACTGACCCGAAAGATGTACATAAAATGGCAGGAAATGTTGCGGAGCAGGCGGTGTCATCCATCAAGATAGTCTGCTCATTGTGCATGGCCAAATTCTTTGCGACACTCGAAGGGACGGTAAAAATTGGTCTAAAACAGGCACTGGCAAAGGGCATGGAGATGGGAAGCAATGACCCCTCTTTTACAATTTGGGCATTCCTCGCTTGGTATAGAAGCCTCCTCATCATGTACCATGGGTTTTCTAACGGGGCAATCTTCGCCACCAGCACTTGTAGCATTCTATCTCGGGCTTGCTGAAATGTAAATGGGAGCATCATTGTGCATATTTGATTTCCCTTCCAACCGAGCTACATTTTATGAGGATCGGATCACAAATTCTAGAACAACAGAGAGAACATATTCCTATTCTATTTTATCTAATCAAACAAAGAGAACTAATTCCTATACCAAAATTACAATTCTAGAATATAATTTATAGAATAGCTATTATGGAATAGCAATTCCTATCCCCGCAACCAAATGGGTTAGTTCTTCATTAATTTAAAGCCAAAAGAAAGAGTTTTCAAAAGATGTTACAAGCCCTCTTTGGTATGGTCTAACTTTTAATTGGGTAGTTGGTAAATATTTTAAGTAGTAATAATTTATAGAGTTGGCGACCTCATGATTGTTGATTTTTACTATAAAAAAGAGCACAAATATCTTGTGAAGCCATATGTCATTTTACTCGATGAGTAGTGGTTGCCCTCCTAACTTTTAATTGGGTAGTTGGTTAATATTGTAAGTAGTAGTAATTTGTAGAGCTAGTGGCCTCATGATTATTGATTTTTACTAATAATAAAAAAGAGCAAAAACATCTTGTGGAGCCATGCATTTTACTCGATACATAGTGGTTGCCCTCCTTTTTCCATAACTTATGTTTTAATATTAAGCAGTGGTTTGCTCCACAAGAGTAGACAAATTCAAAATTATTATTCTCTCATGATTAAAAAATGGCATGGGAACACTATAACTATTTAAATTTAAGCATCATTGCACTTAAGTAGTTGCATAATGTAATACCTCTCTCATAGTTTGTTTTTCAATATGATGTCAGAATCTTTTGTACCACTTTTCATGTGTGCATTGGTTACTTTAGTATATTTGACGATTTTGATGTATAACATTGCATTATGATTTGATTTATATATCATGAGCCATTAGATGGTGTGTAATATCTTGTATTTATATTTAGATGTTATGATTACTTTCATGGGGACTATTCATATATCATGATGTCATTTATATATTATTGACATGTTATTTATGTTTATGGCTTTCTTTCCTCATTCTTGCATGTGTATGGTTCGTGTGTATATTTTATCTTTTGATTGATATGTCTGATATGGTTGAGGGACAAAGTTGTAGTCACTTGCTTAGCGAGATCTACGTCATGTATGGGCCCCTCTCATTGTTTGTTTATTTATATGCATGCTCGTATTTTATGCAAGTTTGTAAGTACCCAGTATTGACTTGGTTGAATTGCCAGGATGATTGTGCTCTATCTCAATATCTTAATGGTAAGAGGGGGAGAGCATATAGATCCAAATCTCAACCTAAACCATCATTTGTACTAAAATAATGGATAAGTGTCTAATTGATAGCCTGTTTAAATGTGTTAACGTAACATGAAATTGTGAACTCTTCATTTTAGTATGATTGTTATTTTGAGTTGGTTAATGTTCTATTGTGGTTGCAACCATTTGTTTCGATGATGTGGTCTTAGATGGTTAAATGGATTATATGTTTGATATGTGTTTAAATAATTAAATATTTGATGCAAAGCACAGTGGTTAGACTCCTTTGTCCTATTAATTAAGGGCAGATTTCTCAAATTTATTGTGGGGTACAACTTCTCACATCAAACAACTCACTCAATGTCACTAATTTGATTCATCCCTCTTAGATCTACACCAAGTTCCCTCAATTGATCACTTAATCATCATATCAACTCAATTATTCTCTTGGGACTTATTAATGGTCATAACCTAGCATTAGCTATCATTCCAACCATTGCACTCCACATACTAACTATCATTGATCTTTGATCGTACCGAAGTGTTGATCACATGGCATTACTAATTGTCATCCAATTCTTTTGATCACAACTTGGTCACTCCCACTATGCCCTATCCATTTAACATAGGACTTATTTACTACGCTTGTCAATTTGGTTTTCCAACCCCTAAGATACCTTAGCCTTTTCCTGAATTCATTCCCTTTGTTCATCACTCCTTAGTGGAAAATATAACTCTAAGACATTGTCTTACCGATATTTCTTAACAGACACATATATTACTCTACAACAACTATCTCACTAGACTTTCTTAGACCCACAATTGCTACCAACCATTTTTAGGCTTCCATGTTGAAGTTGATGAAAGCTTATCCCCGTAGCTCCCAAGAATCACCTGCATGCAAACACATGTCACAGAAAGAGAACTAAAAAGCTATGGAGGCTGAAATTGTCAAATTCATAGATGAGACATTCCTGATGAGCAAAAAAGAAATTGTTATTATCAAAAGTGAATGAATAAATTGCAAAGAGATCAATCCTTATAAAAGGAGGTCAAAACTCTGATAGGGTAAAACCTAGGTTGCATGATAATAATTAATAAAAGAATTAATTATTATATGCCTAAAGTTTAGCTTAAGTAAACTAGAGATTATAAGTGACTTAATAATTAAATCAAAATAATAATAATTAATAAGGCAATATCTTATTACTTTAACACCCCCCTTGAGATAAACTCAGGGAGTAGTTAAAAACCTAGAAACTACTATTGAAAGCAAATCTAGGTCCTGGCAACAAGGCCTAATGAGGTACCTAAGCACAACCAAATCTCTATAAAGAGGAGAAATAGAGAAAACCACATGGGAAAAAACCTACTCCAAAAAAGATGGAAAGAATGTTCCAAAAGATAGGAACAAAAGGATGATCATGAAGAACATCACTAAAGCATGAAGCTACAAACACTACCAAACTGTCGATTTGAAGAATCTCCACTGTATAGAATATGACCAAGTAGAGAAGACTAAGTTTGAAGAGTTGATCAATCGAAGATGGAAGGTATCTTCATGGCCTCCAAATATAGGAATGAAATAATGTCTGTATAGTAAATGATCCATCTCACCAAAATACGTAGGTATCCAGCCATGCAATCGCCTAAAACATAAGATCAAATACTTAATACATAGCTCACTCCATCGAACTAAGAAAACAATAGAATCAACATAACCCCCTTGTAATGTTGAGAGCTAAGACATGAACACTGCAATTGAATGCAATATCTCAGACTGCAAAAAAGAGAAGCAAAAAGCTATGGAGGCAGAAATTGCCTGATATGAATCTCAATAAATGTTTGCAATGAGATATCAACTTATAAAGGAGGTCGAAACCCTAAAAAGTTATAACCTAGGTTGCATCAAAATAATTAATAAAAGAATTAATTATTAGATGTCTAAAGTTTAGCTTAAGCAACTAGAGTTAATTAGGAAATATAGATGCTGCGTGGACTCTAGTTGCTTAAGCTAAACTTTAGGCATCTAACAATTAATTCTTTTATTAATTATTTTTATGCAATCTAGGTTAGAAATTTTTAGGGTTTCAATCTCCTTTATAAGGATGATCTCTCATTGTAAACATTCATTGAGATTCATTCACTTGTTGATAATAGCAATTTATCTTTTTGCTCATCAAGAATGTCTCGTTTATGGATCTAGCAACTTCTGCATTCATAATTTTTTGCTTCTCTCTTTTGTAACAAGTGTTTGCATGCAAGTGATTCTTGGGATTTGTGGGGTTGATCTTTCATCAACTTCAACATTCCATAGTGCCTTTCAATCAAGGGCTCAACACATACCACTCACTCTTTTTATCACAAAACCCTTTTACCAATCTTAGTCTCTAATAGTTTTGAGATAGTTTCTCAAACATTTCACTAGCCCATTGTGCATGCAAGACTTTTCATGGTTACTTGCAATTACAAAGGCATACAATGTACATGCATCTCCACCTTCATGCCTAGTTTGGGGATTAAATGCACATGATCATTCAAGTTATCACATTTTTAATGATTATTGGATAACCTAGATCAAGGTTTTTTAGTCTCAATATATATCCAAATATCTTTGTGACTCATGGTCTAAAAAAATGCTACAAAACCCAATATGATGTACATTCACAATCAACACATGCCCTAACAAGGGTTCTTTGGAAATAAACAAGTAATCTATGATATATTGATTGTTATTTGTTTGTTAGAAACTACCAAAAACATAAAATAAAAAATTAATCATCTTTTATTCATATCCAAACTACTTTACATCAATGTTAAACCATTCTCTTAGACATTACATGTTTTAATAACCCTATGTAGATTCCAAGAATTGACTAGACACATATAACTACCATTATGAAGTAGCTATAACCACCTTTTATCTGACTATCCTCATACATTACAATTGTAGAGGATGTTAAAATATTGTCAACTTGACAACTAGGTATCTCATGAACACCCCCCCAACATTACATTAAAATGGTCTTTTAATGTCCTTGAAAACACATTTCTCCCTTTGACCATTACAAAATGATAGATTAGGCTGCACAAGCTCTTATAGAAACCTTAGACCCTTGAAACCATTACATTAGCCTCCCTAGGATTTATAACAACTTTGATTACTCTTAATTCAAAATGACTTCGAATAGCCTTATTACAACATAAAATGGCCTTGTAGGCCTTATATTACCATAAACATTGATAGATCCATATATGACCCATAAGTGTATGGTGGTGCTCCTCTAAGCCTCCTAGTGCTCTTGCACCATACTCCCAAATTTTGAAACTTCTTTGAGTCCTCTTGGAAATAATACCTACATAAAAAATCACTAGGAAAATCATGCATGTATTCATCTTGAACTTTTTTATGTACACGTATTTATCCTCACCGACCAAACTAAGTGTTTCTTCACGCATCTTTACTTTTGTCTTGCCTTCCATGGGTAAAATGAGCACTACCTATTGTTGGTTGTTCTCCACCCTTAGTATATCTATTGAAAAGTTTTTTGAATGCATCACAAGTGTCTCAAAAAGATAATCCTCCTTGATACCTTCAATAAGTCATATCTCTATATTTGTAGAATACATCAACTCTAAGCCTTTCCCATGTCCCACCACTATGGCAAACTCATATTTAGTCTCCTACCTTGAGACCACTTCTATTGTCAAAGTATCTTCATGCCATTTACCTTGGTACTCAACCACTCCCTCATTAATCTCTAAGGTTGCTTCTTCTTGAGCCTTACCATTCACTATCATAGGAGTACCTTGCATGGTACCCTCCCTTTCTTCATCCACAATCTTATTTGATACTGCTAGCCTTTGGACAAACCATTTTATCCTCCTCTTCATGCTTAAATTCCAACTTGTAGCGTATCTCATCATTCTTTCTCTCAAGAGTCTACACTCTTCATCCAACCTTTCAATGTCCCTCTTGCCTCCTTCTAGGCTTTCTTCAAGTTTCTTCAACTTTTCTTCATTGTCTTCTAAGGCTTTCCTCAAACTTCTCAACTCTTCTTGTCTCATATTTTCTACTTCATGTCTTCTTGCTTATGTTTTTCTCATTTGTTCCTCTTCCTCTCTTTTCTTCTTTGTCATTGCTCATAAATATTTTTAATTCTTGTAGTGCTTCTCTTTTTAATCTTGTCAAATCCACCTTTGGCCATTCCTCCTAGACCTGCTCGCTTTGATACCATTATGATGCAAAGAATAATGATCAAACTCATTTGTCCTATTCATTGAGGATAAATTTGTCAAATTTATTGTGAGATACTTCTCACATCAAACAACTCTCTCAATGTCACTAATTTGATTCATCCTTCTTTGATCTATGCCAATTTCCCTCAACTAATCACTCAATGCTCATATCCACTAAATAGTTCTCTTAGGACCTATTAATGACTAGAATCTAATATAAACTACTCCTTCCAACCATTGCACTCCACATACTAACTACCATTTATCTCTGAACGTACTAAGTGTTGATTACATGATATTACTAGTTATCAACCAATTATTCTAATCACACTTGATCATTTACACTCTTCCATATCCCTTCAACCTAGGATATTTTTACTATAATTGACAAGTTGGGTTTCCAACCCCTAAGACACCTTAGAGGTAAAAGCACAAACCTGTGTCACATTTTATAAAGAAAAAGGACCACATAACGCAAAGTGTTCAACTTAAATGACATGAAACTGGTATTTGTGTTTAGAATTTGAAGATGATGTAAAATAATGAAATGTGTAAAATTGGATGACTTTTATGCCTATTAATTTAATTTTATTTTGAGAAAGAATTTATTCATTTTTAAAATTTTCAAAGTCCTTTTTTTAGCTACGAAAAATTATAGGGTGTACTTACCATCAAACAAGTATACGAAAATAATATTTTTTTCTCCAATCTCAAAATATGTTATAGATGACATGTATAGCAAGTGGAAAGATTTTTTATTTTTATTTTTGATATATATTGTTCTTTTTATAAGTACTTGAGGTCAACCTTATCAGAAATCAGTGATTTTTTTCTCCCATCAAAACATCCCTATCAAATCTAGACCTTTTTGAGAAAAATTACATATTCTTGAAGAGGACACTCTCCTCTAGCGCTATATATAAATTTTAATTTGTTTTGATAAGATTTAATTTCTTTTTTTCCTTTTTTGAGGTTGCATCTTCCCAAATGTTAAAATATCTACTTATAATATTTTGAAAATATCATATATTATAACGAATAAAAGCACTATGAAATTTATATGATGATGATATTGAATCCAAGATCTATAAAAGATTATTTAGTCAATAGGCTTTTCCTATGAGGTTTCTTGCAACCAAAATTTGACTCACGTTGAAAATTGACTATTAGTAAATGGTTTTTGACTCACGCATAAATGATTTCAAGCTATTTAATCTTAATTGTGTTGAATGATTAAAAGTAGATTTTTTTACCATAATTTGTCATCGTGGTTGTTATCGTGTTCAATTCAAATTCTAATGCCCCTAGAATGATTTCAATAAATATTTAGTTTTAATTAATTGTGTTGAATTATTTAAAGTATCTTTTTTACCAAAATTTGTCATCATGATTGTTATCGTGTTCAATTTGAATTCTAATGCCCCTAGAATGATTTGAAGATACATTTAGTTTTAACTAAATCTTTCATCATTTACATTTAAACTTAAATTCAAAGATTGTGTTTGATCTCCAATGATATTTCACGTGACCATTTTTTTATACATTCTTCAATCTGAAGTAGTAATGTCAAGTAGTAGTGACAAGTAGTAATCACAGCCTTATCTGATCTTAATGAATCGATCCATGATTTGACAGCTTTGTGTTTAGATAATTGTTTGGGCTACACAATGGATCTTTAAATACTGATAAATTTCTATCCATGTTTCACCTATTCTATTTGTACTTTGTAGTACCCACAAGAACCTCAACTTATCAAAGCTATGAGTGGCAAACATTTGCATCTTTAGGTGCATGATCTTTTCTTTTTTTCTTTCACGAGTATTCCTTTTTACCTTTTGTATTTTATGCACACAATTTTCTATATTACAAATATAACATTTGATCAATTGTATGAATCTTGTTACCTAGTTATTTCTTTCTTCTTATATTTGTTTCTAAGATTTGGATTGATCAAAAACTTGATATTGTTTGATTTGTCCGTCGATTAGCACAAAGTGTTATGCCAGTGTTAATTTGTCACAAATCTATTTGATGATTCTTGAGTTGTAGCCATTTCCCTCGCACAAAGCGTTATGCTGGTATTTGTCTATCATAAATCAGTTTAATGAACTAAAGTTGTCATCAAATGATATAAATGTTGGCGTTTGGCCACATTCATTACCATGAGATATTTCTATCCCTTTTTCCAACCATATGTGACGTGTTTGATAAATTCTCCTATTTTCCTTGCAATTGGGTGTGGTTCCTTAAATTGCTAAAATCTTCTACTACAGTCTATAAAGGTATTCCTTACATCTTCATATATTTCATTCCTTTAGTATGATGTTTGCAAAGGTTGATTGATTCCTGGAAAAAAATACAACTTGATTTTGAATTTCATTGTCTTCATAATGTAAAATAAGAGAAGTTTTTGAATATGAAAGTCATAATTGTTCAGCTGAAGGTTTTTGCACTTAAATTTTTTGTATTTGAGTGTTTGGAATTTTCAACATGAATTTGTGTTTTCTTTATTAGTTGGAAATATGGCTTTTTACATTTGTGGACCCTACATTTTATAGCATTTTTTCTTGCTTTGTATTGTATTTTTTTACATAGTTTTGCATCTCATCTACTTAAAATGTGACAACCATCATTTGAGTTCTTCTTTTCATTTGAGTAAGTTATTTGAACCCGAGACACCTGTTAGGATTGGAAATAATTAGCATCTCATTTGCTTAAAATGTGGCGACCATCATTGGAGCTCTTACTGTCTTTAATATTGGTTATTGGCGACAAAAAATAGATATTTATGAGAACACAAAGTAGTGAGATCTCCATCAGAAAAAGTAGTGAAATTTTTGAAATCCTTGAAAGTGCAGCTCTAAACTCCTGAAATTTGTTGTAATCCTTGCTAACTGCTATTTTATGAATGAGATCATGTCCTCCAAAAGAGAATTATCAATTCATTGGATTTGGTGTTCTTTGGTTGTATTATTATTCTTCATTATTACTATCACTAACTGAAACTCATATTAATTTTATCACTTGATTTAAATCTTATCAATGCTATCTCCATTACTTACAACCACTATTTTGATAATTTCTTACCTCTGGTCAAAATGGTGATATAATTCTTGATATCCTTATACAAGAAATCTATGTGTATACATTTTTTCCATTTGATTAGGCTTCCTTATCTCTCTAAGTAGTTATTTATGACATATGTTCTGATCTTGAGATCATCGTCATAGAACTTCTGGGCATTTTCCCTTGACATGTGACAATATTCATCACAGTGATGAATCTTGAAAACCTTCTTTGTTTTGACATTGGTTTCTTGAGAAATTTGATCCTTGCATTACAATTAAAGACTAATTTGTTTTTTATTTTCCATTTGTACATATTGCTTTGTAAGAAATATGTTATTTAATTATTTAAGAACAAACAATTCAAAGTTGGGTTACTCAAAATTTATATTGTTTTAGAAGTATTTCATCTCCTAATTTTAATGGTTTTTAAGGTTTTTATGTGCAGACTGCAAAGAAGCTCTCTAGAACCATAGATGATTATTCATCTAACTACAACACTATTGATGCTATAAACAATTAGGTAGTCATAGTTCATTGAAACAAAGAACACTTTTGTTGCCATAGATAATACCAATGTATGAGGCCTCAAACAATACCATACACAACCAAGGTGACTTAGTGTACTTGTATGGAAAACTAAGCAATGATTTTAAAGAACTTTTTTAATTTTGTTTTAAAAACTCATTTTCTCCGATGAGAGTGTAGATGATTGGATACCTGATCTGGATGAACTAATGTGTCTTTAACATATGGAAGTTTAGTTATCCATTACTCTACAATTAACATTGTATTTCATAGATTTAGTTTACAATTAAATGTGCTTGAAATTTTAAAATAGCTCAGTTTTTTTTTCCTAATTATGCTTGGAAGATGCTCTAGCATTGAATTGTTCTCTAATGGAATTTTTACTCCACACCATCACCAAATATTTCTTGTTATTTTTGTTCATAACTTATAACAAGTCAAGTAGTAGCAAATGCATCACAAAATATTTGCAATATATTCTTCAAATGCAAAGTTAGTTATTAGATTTTCCAAATATTTAATGATACATCGTTTTAAAATTATTTACATATCTCTAAATCTAAAACATGATCTTCTTCAAAATAGAAATCATTCATACATTTAAAATTATATTTCATGCAAGATACACTAATCCAACTTGTTATAAGTTACGAACAAAAAACACTACCATTTAATACTATGAACATTGTTATTGGTTTTTTTTTTTTTATTTAACATTTATTTTGGTTTTCTAGGTCATGGCCAATCCTCCACAACCTTTCCACATAATAGACATCTCTAGTAGTACATCTGAGGTCAATACTTCACAACCATCTATGGGATCTAATGTGTCCATCAATTGGAATGAGTATCCTTAAACGAAAATCCAATTTCTTGCAAATTGTGCTTTTATGAAATGTACTAAACTATATGCACATATTAAAGTGGAAAATATACATACATGTGATGTTAGAGATTTTGAGATCATTAGAGCTGAGGAAGTATTGCACAAATCAATACACAACAACTTAACTATTATAGTTATGGCACTTGTCTAAGGGAGATTCATGCTAACAAGTATTACAAACAAGGAAATGCAACCATTATTTATTGTGCATTTCAAGACTATCTTAATTATCCAGAGAACATGCTTCACTTGTATCGTTCTCTATTGTGTTTATTAGTGGATCCTTTTGTATAACTCTTTAAAAACTAGGGGTTTTGAAACTTTTCCTATTATTGTAATGAGTGAATCAGCGTTATGTTCCTCTTCTATTATATCAAATATTGATTGAAGTTTAAGTTGTAAACACTCAGTTCTATTTTGAATACAAGTATGTCTTACATATATCTCCAACACTTATTCACTTTACTTCTTTCTCTACCCTTGCATATTTCAGATTTCTCAAAGAGACACCACATTTGTTTATTTACATAAACTGACCTATAATGTCTAAAAGATAGCCTGTGTACATTTAACTACAATGGTTTTTTGTCATAGCATAATGTTGGATACCAAGTTAAATATATCACTTCAGTACATTTTGTTTGTACCCTTTTACTTATATGTTAATGTTTGTCACTATCCTTTTTTGCAAAAACATCAAATTTTACCTTAAATTTACTATCTAATTGCGTCCTAATATTTTTTAAAGATTTTGCATGCATTGCATATGTTCTTACATATACTTCCTTAACACTTGATATAAATGTGCTCATCCTATCCTATTTCGGTCCATGCTTGACATTTAAGTTGTTTGCATCATATGATATAGTCCACGTTTGACCACTCTTTTGAATCTATTCCCGCACTTTAATTGAAAAATGTGTGTTCACCAAATCAATTCTTATTTGTAGTTCATTTGTATGCCCTCATATCTCTATACATTTTCATTTTGTACATATGTTTTGGTTTGAAACTAATGTTAATAGATACAATTAAAACTATCTCTTTACTAAATAGATATTATGTTCCTTGGCAATTCTTTATGCTAACATCAATAACAAGGTTTCAACCATATTTTTTAAACCAAATATGTCTTTTTGATCCACACTAACCATTTATGGCTAACAATACTCCTCTTCCAGGAACACACTTGGCATCACAAAATGTGTAGCTAAAGACATAAATTCTAGATTTCATATTCCTAGTATGCCTTCTTACCTCTGTTCCTCTTCCTCGTGTACATTTTTTGATTTCAAAATATAGGTATTTAATACAATCAAATTTATTATAGTTTTCTCCTTATTAGAAAACATTAATTCTCTTCTATTACTTTGACTTCATAATTTATATGAAAATGTGAAAGGATAATATTGCACATTGCATTTAAAACATAGATGACAACACGATTAATACAAGGAAGTACATATAAGTAAGAATATCTAAGTATGCATCATTTTACCCTAAAGTTAAATTGATGTTACTTTCCATTTTCTTTGGCTTATCTTCTTAGTGGTAGACCACTATAGCTACTCATTACTTTTCGTCCCACACTTCACCATAGAGATGCATTCAACCATATGAAAGTGAGCTACAAATGTTCTTGTTCTACTATAACCACTACATTCTCATGCAAAGTGGTACCATAGTATATTGCTTAAGTCCAACCCTAATTATACAAAGTGGGCTATTGGGACATTGAGAAACACATACTCATCTAAATTGACCATATTGCTGACTACTATGTTTGTATTTCTAAACAAGATCATGATAATCACCTGTCTCACTTTATAGGGTTAATTCAATTTGCAAGTTATGTCTTTATCTCTTATGGAAGATGCAATCAAATTTATCAACAATGGCAACCTACATGTGCAACCACATCTCCAGGTCTTTGGCATTGCACCATTTGGACAAGGAACTCGAGCAACAAATAGATACAAGTTAGAGCTATTTGATGGCCTTCACCTATAAAAGGCAACCCTGGCAAGGAAGTTTAATATTCTTATAACTTCATATAAGTTCCAAAAGGGTTTTATAACACATGTCACCCACTATTCCATTCCCACCATTTGTGAGTTGGGGTAAGTCAATGACTAATACGATTCTATTTATTGAAACCCTTCTTGTTTTGTTATGCAATTATGTAACCTTACTAAAGTTATTATTTTACCTACTTATTTAGGTGGATTGCAATCTCCAACTCAGAGGTTCTATGCACATTGGTGTCTTGAGTTTCTTATTCAAAGAACTAGATAAGAGTGTGCACTAGTCTTTTTTTAGTCCATTGAGCACAGGACAAAATGTTGAACACATCGACACATCAACGCATATGACTCCTACTAAAAGGATGTTTGGCCTTGATGCATCTCTATGGAAAAAATGTTGTGCTATAATAATCACTCCATTAAAAAGTTTGAACCCATATCAAACAATGTGAACAATTGTAACTATGAAGAAGGAAAAATAACAATTCAACACAAGGAATGGGAATGGTCATATGTTCAGTTTTAAGATCATTGATACTGAAAAGATTGAAGTCTGGATAACTTGCTTCAATGATGTTTTAGACCTCCACTTTGAGAAAATCAAAGTTGGGAGTGTCTACACATTGTCTGGTGGTACCATCAAATCTGCAAATAGGTTCTACAATAAGTTGAATAGTAATTTGGAAATAATTTAAAAATAAGATTCAACACTTTCTCTATGTGAAGATGACCTCATAATTCCAACAATCCACTACACTTTTATACCCATTTCAAAGATTTTGAATACAAATATTAATTTTGCACTTGATCTCATTAGAATTGTCATTTGTGTGGATCCCATCTCTACAATAAAAATATGAGATGGAACTGAGGTTGTAAGGAGTCTCAAGATGATCGATGTTTCTACATCCACTATCACTATAACTTTGTGGGGACAGGAAGCTATGAAAGAAGATGCATGACTATAAGAAATGTATCATCTACAAAAGGCAATTGTGCTCGTTGTAAAAAATGGTCGTGTGGCAGAATACAATGGTAGGGTCCTAAGCACACTTGCATATTTGCAGTTACTTATAAACCCTGATATTCATGAAACCAACCAGGTACAATCATGGTTTGTCAAACATGGGCATACACGCCTTGCACCAATGCCCACCTTGCTAGATCTGCCTTTAATTTTAGCATAGAAAACTATTACCATGATTGAAGAGGAATGTCCAAATTCCTCAAAAGCTCTCTAATACATTTTTAAATAAACCCTTCTTTTTGTCATTAGGAAGAGATTTTGTTATCCAACCTGTCCCCTTGTCATAGTAGGAAAGCAATGTAAGGGTTCAACAAAATAGTGATTGCAAGTGGTACTGCCCAAAGTGTCTCACCACATTTTTAGAATGTGATTATAGATGTGTACTTCAAGTCAAGATCGAAGACCATAATGGAGCATTGTGGGAAACTGCTTTCAATGACACCACAACTAAACTTCTTGGTATGCCTAAACAAGAACTCACTCTATATGCTACAATTCAATGATATTGAACTTGATTGTGCAGAGTTAATCATACGAACTACTCAATACAACCATTTCCTATTAACAATTACTAGCAAAATGGAAACTTATAATGAGGAATTGCATCTCAAATCAACAATCATAGAAGTTGTTGAGTTAGATTTCTTAGATGAGACCATCTTACTCTCCAATGAAATTTTGCCCCCCATGTCAACAATAGGCACAAAACTTACATTTTTTAATACTTCTATCCATACCTCAAGACAACTCTTACTTATAAGTATGTTGCATATGAATCAAAACTTATTCTATTGCTCCTTATTATCCATTATCCATGCCAACCACCTACTCTTTTTTGTATTGACTACTATCTCCATACTATCTACTTGTCAATAGGGTTTCAAGACCCCTTCAAAACTTGCTTTTTCCCCTTCTCGTATATTGAATATATAGTTGTTGTTTGTCAATTATATCTTTTTTTAAATTTTTTTAATGGCATATATTTGTTCGCCAATAACTTTGTGTGCTCTGGTATACATGTACTCTTTGTTTTATTTATGCTTTCACCTTCAATATTATTATCTAATATATCTTACATTTGGTAATACCAAATACATTATAAAACAAAATTCAACCCTTTACTCTTGAACAGAATGGATGGATACTATTTATTTTTAAATTATTTTTGTTGTTGCGCTTCCTTGCTTTTTAAAAATGTATAATGGTAATAGACATGCATTATTTTTCTTATTATATAATTCAACAAATGGCTCTTATTGCTCCTGATCCAGATAGACAACCCATACATAATAAAAATGTTGTTATGCAATCATGCAAGATAAGTCACCTATATTATGCATGCCATATAGAAAAAATTAGAATAAGTCGTTGCATTCAACTATACCAACATTTATAGTTAGTACCAAACTTGCCACCCCCCCACCACCCCCAAGGTTCTTCAAGTTCACCTACTCCACAAACTTTTATAAATGTACCACCAATTCTTGTTGAGAAGAGCCCTCATTGTCAACAATCAATGACCCACATGGATTTCCATTTGTCATCTAAATATATAGATGCAACCCATAGATCTAGAACTAGGATAGATGCCCTCTCTAGACTCCAAATATGTACTACCTATAAGGAATGCTACCCCAGTATGAATATATGTACATCGAATGGATTTATAACTTGTAAGAGGTGTTTTTCCTAAGAAGGGAATACATCGCTTCTTAGAGGCCAACAACATGGACCCCTCTGGGCAACCAACTGTGTTGAGTGTTCTCACCCAAGTAGAAGAGATGCTTATTGCACATGTTGCTCCCATCTTGCAAGTAACCCATGCTCATGGTGGGAAATACAAATATAATGGCCATACAATAAGCTTCCCCTAGGATATACAGACAATTACAAAAAAATTCACCACGTACAATTGCCCAATTAGATGTCTTAATTATTCGAAGATTAAATACAAGTGGGAAGCATTATGATTGTTATGTTAGTAGAAGTCACATTCACAATGCACTATACAACAAGATCAAATTTGACCCTTACTACACAGATGTTGAAATTGACAAATTGGCATTATCAATGCTCCCTACTTGCAATGCAAATATTTCACAAATGCTACATGAAATTGATGATTGCAGTGAAACTCTAGCTTCAACAGATGCTCTAGTTAAAAACACACACTGTGGTATAGAAGGTTGCTCCCAATATTCAACATCATTTATGATGAGCCTACCAAAAAATGTCATCAACTACATATCATTAAAGATTCTTTACAAATAGAACAAGACATTGATGACATGGCATTTTGGCCATGTTGGAAATATAGATGAAGTAACTGAGAGGGGAGGGGTGAATCAGTTACCACAAAAATCAATTCCAAAATCCCTTAGATGTCTTTACATACTATTGATACTCAGTAAACAGTGCAGGAAAACTATAACTCGGTAGATTAATTAATTACTGTTTATCTAGCATTAATAGTCATTAATATGCTTGCAAAGATTAAAATAAATGAACATAAGAGACATTAGATTTAACGTGGAAACCCAATATGGGAAAAACCACCAAGTAACTAGTCACCAATTTTCACTCTTCTGAAGTGAGCCCTGTTAGGAGCCAACCTTGTTAAAGGTTACAAAACACACTGTTAGGTGTGATCTTGTTAGAGGATTTAATCACCCTGTTAAGAGTGGCCTGGTTAGAGGTCTTGAGAATAATTCAACTGTATTGTCGCCTTGTTAGAGGATTTATAAAATGGCTGTTAAACCAACTTTGTTAAGAGATTCTAGATTCACTGTTACAATGATTAGAAAACAACAATGAGGTGACCTGAATGATATGCAACTTATCTTTTGTTGATTACAGATCTCTGTTATGCTTTTACTGGATCCTAGCTGATCGAATACAACTTTGCATTTCCTCCAAGATATCTAATCCTTCATCAGAGTTTGCTCAATTCGCTTATTCCATCCTTATCCATATGCTCATTTTCTCATTCACACCCTAATTCACAACTTGAACATCTATATATATACCTTTCAGATTATCAAGTTGGCTTAAATGTAGATTCCAATAACAAAAGAATCATTACATCAGTCGGCCGCATGCAACAATTTAAACTTAATACCAAAACAGTAAAATCCTTTGCTAGCCGACCAAGCTCGGTAACCACTGCTCCAGAATGGTTTCCTAGTGTTAACCAAGTGAAGCTCGGTAAACACTGCAAACCCTACAAAAATCCTTTGAAGACCGAGTGAGCTCAATTAGCACTGACCTTCCTTTACTGACCATGTGAGCTCGGTAGACATTGACTTTCCTTCGTTAACCTTGGGAGCTCGGTAGACATTAACTTTTCTTCGTTAACCTTGGGAGCTCGGTAGACATTAACTTTCCTTTGTTAACCTTGGGAGCTCAGTAGACATTAACTTTCCTTCCTTAACCTTGGGAGCTCGGTAGACATTAACTTTCCTTTATTAACCTTGGAAGATCGGTAGACATTAACTTTTCTCCGTTAACCTTGGGAGCTCGGTAGACATTAACTTTCCTTCGTTAACCTTGGGAGCTCGGTAGACATTAACTTTTGCTAAAAAATCCTTTGATGCTCAAGTGAGCTTGGTAAACATTAAATTTTCTTTGTTAAGTTTAGGAATGTTCAGTAGACACTGTAAATTGCTTTGCAGATCATATGAGCTCGGTAGACTTTGTCTGATGACTGATATGACATTTGTGTAACATCAAAGACAATACACAATTAACAATTGTATCCAATAGGCCACCCCTAAGTTCAACCCCTATTAATGAGTATTTTACCAAGGGTTTGTTTGACATGACCTTTCCCACACTTTTCCCAAATGGTACTACACTACCCATGTAACCTTGAGCTAGAGAAGTAAAAATGCTTGAATATGCAGTGCATCTTATTCATTACCATGATAATACGTTTGGCCAACATCCACGCTTTAGATACTTCCTCTTGAATCTTATGATGTGTCATCATAGCGAATCTACTGCATCTATTTTTTGTTAAACAAAAAGTTGAAGACAATACACCATCCATTATTGAAGACCTTCACTCCCACTTAACTAATCTACCTAACAATCAAATCATTGAAGAACCTATGCACCTTGGGTCCATCTTATAAGGGACAAGAGAATTTTGGAATACACGTTGCACATAGTTGACAAGTTTGATTACCCAAATAGGTTCCCCAACATTTTTCTTTACACTGAGTGAGACATACACGAAATGGCCTAATTTGCATAGTGTCATTTCCCCAAATATTGCATCTTCATTGCTTTACCAACAAACAATGCATTGATAATGTGATTAATAACCCCTATACAACATCACTATATCTACACCAACACTTTACAATTTTTTGTGAAGAGATAATTGAGAAGCTCATGGAGGCAAATAATTATTGGTATCACTTTGAATGACAGGGAAGAGGGCTTGCACATTTACATGGTGTAATTTGGATTAAAAATGCTCCAAATATGGACACACATGATTTGGATGATCCTGACGTAGTAGAACAAGCCAAAAACTTCCTCAAAAAATATGTCACTACTATGAACCCTCTCTCAAAATTTGAAATAGAGAACATGCAACATAGATCTCCAATAGAAGATCCATGCCTTTTAAATACAACTGAAATAACTTATGTTGATTCTTTTGTTGATTACAAAGACTTGCTGAATCATGTTCAAAGGCACACTCATTGTACTACAAGGACTTGCCTACATAAGAGAGGTAAATAAATGCAATGTAGATATAAAGCTTCCTAGAAAAAATGTGAACAATCATCATTGAGCCTTGACGAATCAAGACACCCATATTTTGAACCAGTTAGAAATGATGAGAGGTTGAACATTCATAAATATGCTATCAATATGGAAAGAAAATATAGATTGTTAACCTATTACATCTCGAGCATTAGTTCTCAAATACATTGCTAAGTATCCATCCAAAGCTAAACTAAAATCTGAAAACTATGTTCAAATGTTGGCTAGAATTTGTTCAAATTCAAATCTAGATGAGAGCATCATCGAATCATACCAAAATTTTATGGCATAAATTATTGTTGGAAGAGACATTAGTGCACAAGAAACATGTTACATGCTTAAAAAATTGTCTCTTGTTAATTGCAATTGTAAGTTTATGTCTTTGAATATGGGGAGAAAAGTGTTGCACCGCCTTAAACAAACATTTGATGGTAGAAAAATAGAATCTACCTACATAAAAGCCTACATGGAACCTCCACCTAACCTTTAACTACTTACACTAATTGAATCAACAAGATCATACACATATGTTGCATCTCGTAAGCAAAATAAATGGAGAATAAGAAAGGAAACAACAATAGTACAAGTATTTCCAAAAAAAATGTAGTTCTAAAAGAAGACACTAACATTTTGAAACATTTTGTTGGAGCAAATTTCTTTTGTACAAACACTTTTGTGAGATCCACATAGATATTGATTTGGGCAAAGATGACATTATTAGACATTGGAATCAATTAAATGTAGAAACTTATAATGTTTGGCATGTGGACTACACTGATCACAATGAAGATGTCCAAGAAGAGGCTAATGAATCAGATGGTGACATTGATATACATGATTAATTGCAAATGAATGAGTGGGAGTTTTTGTCCCAGTTGGGCCTTGCCAATAGTTCTACCTTAAATGATCTTGACATGTTGGGAAAAAGTGACTTTGACAACAAACATCCATGGGAAGACTACAACGTTCCTTTGAATTTGAACGACCATGCCATTCAATTTATACATGGAAACAAGATGGTTAGACTAGTTCTTGAATCTTCTACCTCTCACTCTACCAACAACTACAATTTATCACATCATTAGAAAATTACACTTTCTATCATTATAAACCACTCTGCATCTAATTTCTCCATTCAATCTTCACACATGGTCATACAAGGAACTGCAAGAATTGGAAAATCATACCTTATTAGCTACATAAGAAATGCATTACATAATTCAATGCTCATCGCAACAAACCCACTCTTTGTTCTTGCACCAACAAGTATTGCAAATTCCAATTCAAGAAATGAAATCACTACACAAACAAGCATTGACAAAAAAAAAATGGTGGCACAATTTTAATACAATTGTAACATTGGAAATAATATTTAGGCAGGAAGGTGATGATCCACTTCAAATATAATTTCACCAAGCACTACAAAACATGCACAATGCAAAACCACTACTACATGATTGGGAGTTGTTAATGACTCCCACAAACAACAATCTCACTCCAAATGAATAGCTTGTGTTTGGCCACACAACACA
Organism: Cupressus sempervirens; assembly: GCA_028749045.1. Lineage (NCBI taxonomy): Eukaryota > Viridiplantae > Streptophyta > Pinopsida > Cupressales > Cupressaceae > Cupressus > Cupressus sempervirens. The sequence continues at coordinate 638,307,008 of CM053789.1, read as the reverse complement.
ATTGTTTGCTACTAATGAACAAGTTTCACTCCACAAAAAAGAAAATGCTAAAAGAACTAAATGTCCTTATTGCACTTCGCACTATGATAAATGCACATCGTAGACTTGAGGAATCTATTGATGATGACCAATTATCCAAAGAAGTATTCTTATGTAAACTTCAATGTTTTATACTCACAATGAACCTTTGGATTGTTGTTGGTCTTGTTAATGGATCTCTTGGAGAGGTAAAAGATATAGTGTATCCAGTAGGCTCTAAAACTCCTTTGTCACCTTCGTATGTTACTATAGAGTTCAATAGCTATACTGGACCACTTTGGTATCCTAGAAACCCAAAAACCATTCCAATATAACCCATATCCTAAGGCAATAATAATCAAATACTCCTTACCATAGCCTGGGCTCTCACTATACACAAATCACAAGGTCTTACCCTATGTAGGGTAATAGTTGGTATAGGTCAAACTGAAAGACAAGGCCTCACCTTGACAACAATCTCAAGAGTCAAATCCATCCAAGGCCTTTGTATAGAGCATTTCTCTCATCTGACCGATTCTATAAGATGCAAAAAAAAAAATCAAACAATATTATTAGAAAGAAGGAAGAGACACATTTGCACTCACTATCACATGCAAACCATATCTATAAGCTACTTCTATAGAAAATGGTAATGTTTGACATTTTAAAACTACTCCTTTTTTTCTTTATTGGTTTCTTTTTAGGGCTTCCTAAGTAATTTGTTACTCTTTTCTACGAGTTGACATTTGTTGAATTCAAAGATGGTGTTCATACACAATAAATGCTCAATACAATTTCAAGTATGTCAAGTTACTTTTTCAATGCTTTTCCAATTTTGCTAATTCTTTATTATATAATAATGACACACATGTACTTCCTCTTATCAATTAATTTCATTTTTCTATAAAATAAAGGTCTTTGCTACCTTTATAGGAAGAGGACTCCAAATACTGGTGTATTTACAATAAACCAAATATTTCAAATATTGTATAGTTCAAATGAACTCTTGAATTGGGATGTCAAACATTAAATAATGTATTAAATTTGTACAATTTCCAAACCTCAAGTAGCCATGATTATATGAATCAAATCTATATAAATATGTAATTTTATACTATTAATTTTGAAATCCTTGTTTCAATTATACATCTCTTCAAATTTAATTTTTTGTTAAAACATATCAGCGTATCCCTTGCACCCTCTTCTAGTGCAAGTACTAGTTTTAGTTTTTGAAAAAAATTGTGTTTTTAAAAAGAAATGAGACTTGATTCAAATAGGTTAAGAGGTCCTAAAGGGTAACATAGATCCATGCTTTTAACCTTAGGCTTTGCCTAAACTCATTCCCTTTGTTCCGCACTCCTGAATAGAAACTATAACCTAAGACATTATCTTATTGATTTTCCTTGATAGTCGCATATATATTTTTCAGTTACAACTATCTCAGTGGTCTTTATTAGACCCACAACTTCTACCAACCATTCTTAGGCTTCTATAACATGCTTCTATCAAGCACTCAACACATACCACTCACTCTTTTTTATGGACAATGCCCTTTTACCAAACTTTGTCTTTGTCTTAGTTAGTTTTGATGTAGTTTCTTAGACCTTTCACTATCTCATTACACATGTAAGATATTACATGGTTACCTATAAATCCAAAGGAATTTAATGTACATACATCCCTACCTCGATGCCTAGTTTGGGGATTAAATGCACACAATCATTCAAGTTATCACATTTTTACTGATCACTGGATAACCTAGATCAAGGTTTCTCAGTTTCAATATAAATCCCAATATCTCTATTATTGATGGTCTAAAAGCAATTATATAAAATTCAATATGACATACATTTACAATATACACATTCCCTAGCAAGGGATCTTTAGAAATAACCAAGTAATATATGAAAAACTCATTGTTCTTTGTTAGGAAAATAGGTTTTGAAGGGGGCCTTGAAACCCTGTACAAAAGATACTAAAGATATAACATTAAGTTCATATATATAACATAGCAAAAAGAGACAAACACAATAGCTAAACGAAGCTAGCTATAGAAGGACAAAAAAACTAACAAAACATAGGACCAAAAATACACAAAAAGATCTAGAAGAAGGACAACAAATGGAACTTAACCCATTTTCTTGATCAACTCAGTTGCCTTCTCCTCTAGCTAGTCCATCTTCTCAACAACTTCTTTACTATGGCTAATATTTGAAGAGGCCTCAACAATCATTTTCCTAATGATGGCCTTAGTCCTCCTCCTGATCCCTTCCTTTTTATTAGTAGCAACACCTTGATCTTTTGGAATAGTGACAATGCCTTTTCCCCCAAACTACCTTCCAATTTACTAATAAGAATTTTGGCATGCTCATTGGAGGCTTTAAGGATTTTATAGCTTTGATCCGCTATATTCTTGAGGGCGCTTTCAATACTATTCACTTTATTGTCCAGCTCTAGCAAGTGGGACTCCAGATTGTAGATAGTAGTCATATCAATTAGAGAGCACATTAGAGGTTTATCCCGCTCAGCAACATCCTAGAGCTTGTCACCATAAATTCTCCCTTCCACAGTCCCCATCCTATCCTTCAAGTCCATGACTTGATGAAACAACCACTTAATGGACCTAAAATTATCCAAAAGATTGTTCCTAACATTGTTCAATAAGTCCATATCCTCCTCCTTGTTGTCACTAAGAATGATCATAGAAGGATCAATGAGCGCTTAGAGATCCACTTTACTTGGTTCAACCTCTCCAACACTAAGGTCAATCTTCTCCCTCATAATCCCCACCCTCATTGTATCCATAATCATATTTTTTTAGGCCAATTTCTTACCTTTCAAAGGTGCAAGGACTTCAATAGTAGACATAGCCTTAACAATCTAGGTGGGCACATAATCAATGTCCTATTCCTCCTAAGTGGAAGCATCCCCATACTAATCCTTAATGAAATTCAGTGGGGAAGATGATATTTGCCCTCCTTTTAGATCACCTTTACAAATTTTATGTTTCTTCTTGGTTGGCTTGGCAATCTTGTTGGTACCCTCTTCCTAAATATCCATGTCCATTTCATCACCGTCCTCCACATACTTGTTACATGATATGATACCTTGTCTTATTTCTTAGGCATAGGGGTCCTGCCATACTTCAAGGTTTGCACTGCCTTCCTCTTCTTGTCCACCCCATTACCTTTCTTTTTCTTACTATAGCCAACATCCTTAGTGTTAGTATCCATAGACTCCTCTTCATATAATTCCTCATTTGACTTCACCATTTTATTTTTCCACCTTTTCTCATAAAATAAATTATATTTTTTCAGAGTTTTCATAGGGATTTTATAGATAAAACCCTTCCCCTTCCCCTTGGATTTTGGCACCATCTCCTCATCCTCTGAATGCAAACCTTCATTGTCTTTAGAGTAAAAAAGGCCCTAAGACTCCTCTAATTCACTCTCTTCCACATCCTCTATCTCTTTCACCTCAAGGAATTTTCCAATAGTACGGGCTTTAATATGATCATAAATGAGTAGCTTTAAGCCCTTGTGGAATGGAGGGTTAGCCAAAGCTTTCTCCCTTACCCCATTAATACTAGCAGTCATTGAATATTAAAGATAAAATGAAATTGAAACCTTAATGACATGTTTGAAATGATTCAATAAAACAAAATGGTGTGAGCATATCTTTAAGAATCTACCATGCAGAGTCACATAGTAAATTATATCCCACAGGATAAAGTAACATAACTTTTTGATGCATTTAGGTTGGAAGTAAGTATTGCCTTCTTACTTCACCAAAGCCTCACCCTCACCTAGCTCCCTAGGAAAGTCACCAATGGTTGCATTCAAGAATTTGTGATCTTTATAAAACTTTTTGTCGACCATCAAAATTCTTGTCACCCTAGAGATATGCTCCTTAGTTGTGGTAATATTTCTGCTGCCAAAGTTCAAAGTGCCTTCATTTCACTTATGTAGAAATAGTTGGGTTACATTAAAATTGCCTCCATGAAGTCTCGCCATGAAAGTGGTAAGGTCGCCTCTCTCCAAAATTTCTCACACCTTCGTGCGCCTCTTCCATTTATCACAGTTTGATGGTCAGCAATGTCTGCACCATCCCCCCATGACCTTACTATGATTCTTGAGAAAACATGGAACAATCATAGAGAAACCTCACCAAACAAAGTAGAGAAAGATGAATGACAGTGGCCCTATAAATAACCCAGAAAGCGTGCAAAAAAACTAAGTCATTAAAATAAGTGTCATCCTTTCTATCTTCCTCACATCTCAAAATCAATAAAACATCACTTCTAAATGTGTCCATTCTTACTAATAATTGCTCCTTCTTTCCCATTTATTATGTCATAATCAATACAAGATATAAAACTCACAGGTAGCCCATTGTCACCCTGTTAAGTCATCTTCTCTTCACACCTCACTATCACATTAGGCATGGTCTCAGCTATCGTATTAGGCTCATGATATACATGGGTTATATTATAGCTCTCCACAACATTTGAAATATCAATAGTTTCCTTAGAAATATTTTCAATGTTCCAAGAAGGCTTAGAAACACCATTTAAACAATTAACAATATTCATAGAGTCTACTTCCAGCCATAATTTAGATATACCCTAATCTTTAGCCAATTTGGTTATCTGGAGGGTGGTCATTGCCTCAATAAAATGGTTAGTTTTTATTCCAAAGGGTAGAGCCACCGCTGCAAGAGAATGACAATGATGATTCCTATGAAAAACTCACTGCTATTTGTTTATCGGAAACTACCAAAAATATAAATAACAGAATAACCCATCTTTTGTTGATATCTAAACTCCTCTACATCAAATTTAGTCCATTCTCTTAGGTATGACATGTTTAAATAACCTTGTACACATGTCAAGAACCAATTAAAGACATCTAAATATGCTTTTGAATTGACTATAACCACCTTTTATTTGACTATTCTCATATTTTACAATTATAAAGGATGTTAAAATGTTGTTAAGTTGTCACATTAAAGTGGTCTTTTGATGACATTCAAAACACATTTTCTCCCTTGTACCATTACAAAATGACTAATTAGACTTCATGAGCCCTTATAGGCACCTTAGACCCTTTAATTCATTACATTAGCCTCCCTAGGCTTTATAACAACTTTGATTACTCTTAGCTCAAAATAATTTCAAATAGCCTTATTAAAACATGAAATGGCCTTATAGGCTATATTTAACCACAATCTCTGATGGATCCATATATGATCCATAAGTGTCCCATGGTATTCTTCCAAGCCCCCAAGTGCTCTTGCACCAATCTTATTAAATATTAAAATATTTAATATGAGGGTAGTTAATTAATAAAAAATAATTAAGAACACATGTTAATTCAAACATAATTAATTTAAAAGTCTAATTATGGAGATTAATAATTTAACAAAATAATAAATAAAAACTAAATTAAATGCATAAATAATATGATTTGATATTAATTCTCTTTATCAAAAAGCAGGAGTGAGGGTGGTTTCATGAAGCAAGGAAGAAGTTTTCAACATCCTCAAAGGTTTGAAACTTTCAGAAGGCATAAAGGTCTGAACTACTGGGATAACATAAATGGGAGATGGCAAGGGGAAGATAGAAACTTTCAAATGCAGGTTCAATGGAAAAAAGTGAAGCAACAATGCAAGAGGTTTTGGAAAAATGGTGGAGAAAGGACCAATTATAATGGACACAGAAGCCATCCAATGCAGAGATTCACATCCTTTAACTTGGGGGGGAAGTAGACTTTGGAGAGATTGTAAAATGAATGAGGAAACCTTAAGTAGTGGAAAACTAGGAAAAGCAACGGATTGAGGACCATAAAATGGTAAGATGCATAGTGGAAAGGGTAGTTATAGAATAAGGCGCTATGAAGGTGAAGAGGGATTTATTGGAAAGTAATGATTTCTTTTTAAAATGGGGAGGACCATGGCCTACAATAGGGAAGCTAAAAAAATGGTGTGATGGAAAATGGGGAAAGGTAAAAGTCTTTAAAACTCAAGAGAATGGGTTTTGCATGGTAACGATGGAGTTGGCACAAGATAGGGACTGGATTTTGAATTGAGGGCCATATTTTTTAGAAGGTTTTGGTTTTTATATGAAAGCATGGGTGCCAAACTTTGACCCCACAAAGGAAATAATTAAACAATTTCCTATCTTGGTGGGTTTAAGAAACCTCCCTTAGGAATACTAGAATGAACACTATTATAGGATGATAGGTAATAAATTGGGTGTTTTTGTTAAAGCTATGGAAATGGTTGATGTGGAGACTTTACAAATGTTTTCAAGAATCTCCATAATGTGGAATGAATATCATCTTACACCAAAAATGATTGAGGTTTTCTCATAAGGAGATGTCTGGAGACAACCTCTGTCAATAGAAGAAGGACTAATAGTGTGTGAGCATTGTCTAAGTGAGGACCATGAGTTGAAAAAATATAAGTAGGAGGGGTGACAAAAGGTAAAGGAGGATGAAAGGTTACTAAGTAGGGCAGTAGAGTTGGTTGAAGCAAAAGCAAGGATGCAAAAAAGGAGAGAGGAAAGTTCAAGAGGGATGGCTGCTAAAATAAAGGTTATTATGATATGGAAAACTAGAGAAAACAATGCAAGAGATTGTGAGAAGGGAGGGGGAAAATAAATGATGAATGAGCAGGATTGGTGTTTGGGTGAGGGAAGGTCTTGGGAGGTGCAACAAGAAAGAGATAATGACAAGGATGGGGGGAAGAATTGGTGATGGAGTAGGATGTGGGTTTACAAGAAGAACTGCCTAGGATGTGGGTGTAGTAGGAAAGTTGGGAAGAGATGGGAGTTGAAGATGATGTTCAAATAAAAGATTCAGAAGGAAAAATGGGCAGTATGGAGATGTAGAGGATGGTTAGGGATAGGGCACAAATGGGAGTTCTTAGGATAAGATAAGATCCTTTGGGCTTAGTTAGTAGAGAGGAATCCCAAAATAACAAAAGGGAGGTTTGTATTGAAAAAGTTGGGGTGAAGATTGGTTTAGTGGTGGAAAGAGGAAATGAAGAAGAGGAAGATGAGAGGTCTGTAACAGAGGGGGAAAATGATAGAGGTGATGTTGAGGTCTTTAAAGACATAGAAATCTCCCCAATTAGAAATCTAAAAGGGTGTTATGGAACTTCTAGCTTTGATGAGAGCTCTAATGCGGAAGCAATGGATAGGGAGGAGATGTTGGAGGAGGATTAACTTGGTTTGGAGAAGATGATGGATAAAAGAGAAAAAAAAGGGACCTTGGAAAAATTAGAAAGAAAGAGTCACAATGTTTAGGTGTGGGAAAGTCAAAAGAGAGGAAGGAGAACACTCAATGCCTAAATTCAAATAGCAGGCAGTGTTAGAGGCCAAATCAAGCTAAAGATGAGAAGGGGGAAAAATCCCTCTCGAAAGGGATGAAGATCCTTTCATGTAATGTCAGGGTTGTAATGCCCCTGACAAGATTCACTTGATCAAGAGGGGCCTTGATCAAGCAAGACCAGAGGTTGTTCTTTTTCAGGAAACAAAGATTAAAGTGGAAGATGTAGGAGGAGCTAAAAGGAAATTTGGGAAATGCAGAAGTGAATGGGTAGCAACAGAAGGAGCTTCTAGTGGAGTCAGTGTGCGATGAAAGGAAGAATTAGTAAGTGTAGTGGTGATGCAGATGGAAAGGAATTGACAATGGCTCAAGGTAAGATCAAAACAACTTGGGTTAGAATTTATTGTAATCAATGTGTATTGGATAGTTCAATGTAGGGAAAAAAGGGTGCTATGGAAATCTTTAACAGGGGTATTAGAGGTCTTACAAGATGAGATTATGGTTTTGGGTGGTGATTACAATGCCAGTCTCTATCTGGGGGAGAAAAAAGGGGGAAGAGGTTGGACATTAGCTAAGTAGGAAGAAATTTTAGCTTTTGTGACAAATAATTGGCTTGTGAATATCCCCTTTAAACAAGGTGAATTCACATGGAATAGTAGAAGAACAAGGTTTGTGAATATTGCAAAATAATTGGGTAGATTTCTCTTAGGGGGGGATTGGACATAGGTGAAATGGATGTTGGAAGCTGAAATATTTACCTATTCATGGACCGAATCATTTTCCAATTAGTTTGAGAATTTAGGAAGATAGTTCACTAGATAGATGCCCATTCAAATTTGAAGAAACGTGGTTAAGAGCGGATGACTTTAAGGATTTAGTATAATAGTGGTGGAAAAATTCCCCAACATATGAAGGGAATAAATTTTTTTTAAAATTTTTTTTTTTAAAGTCACAATATATTAAAGGGAATCTGAATGTTTGGAATAGGGAATCCTTTAAAAATATTTTTAAAAGGAAAGAGGAGTTGAAATTTTCTTTAAAAGATCTAAATGAAAGAATACTCCCGCAGGGAATGCGAGAAGAGGACTTCTTAGAAGAAAAGAAGTTGAATAAGGAGTGTGAGGAAATCTTATCTAGAGAGGTGTATTGGCAACATAAATATAGGGGAACATGGCTAAAGGAAGGTGATAGGAACACAATATTTTTTCATAAATCAATCAAAGCGAGAAGAGCACATGATAAGATTTTCTCAATTGTAAATTTTGAAGGGTTGATGGTTAATGACCTAGAGGAAATTAAGAGGGATGCCATATCCTTTTTTTAAAGGTAGGGGAAGAAGGTTATAGAAAGAAGGTGGGGAGATAGAAGATGAAGTATTGAATTGTATTCCTCATTGTGTTTCAGAAATGCAAAATAGAATGTTGGGTGCAGAAGTAACTAAAGATAAGGTAAAGACAATGTTATGGGGCCTAGGAAAGGATAAAAGCCTAGGGTTGGATGGGTTTATATAAAGCTTTTTAAAATTATTTTGGGATTGCTTGGGGGATGAAGTATGGGAGGTAGTGGAGGAATCTAGACAAGGAGGTTTTGTTTTAAAAGACCCAAATAATACCTTCATAGCTTTAGTGCCAAAGAAGGAAGCATGTAGGACCTTTGAAGATTTTGGGCCTATCTCTTTATGTAATTCCGTTATTAAAATAATCTCCAAAGTGATTGCAAATAGACTAAAGCTGGTTTTAAGTGAGGCGATTTTGAAGGAACAAAGTGGGTTTGCACCAGGGAGATCTATCTTTGAAGGTGTCATAATAGCCCATGAAATGATTCACTCTATTAGAATAAAGAACCTATGTAAAATGATGGTGAAATTAGATATAATAAGAGCCTATGATGAAGTGAATAGGGGATTTATTTTTAAAGTGTTGAAAAAGTATGGGTTTAGTGAATTTTGGATAAGATGGGTAAAAGGTTGTTTGAGTTTTGTTAGGTTATCGGTGTTGGTTACTGGCAGCCCTCAAGGTTTTTTTGAGCAAGAAAAAGGAATAAGATAAGGGGATCCTTTATCTCTCTTCCTCTTTATTATTTTAGCTAAAGTTTTGGGGAGATTGATCAGTGTAAAGAAAAATAGAGGCCTTTGGAAAGTTGTAAACGTGGCTAGAGGTGTAGAAGCCATTTCCACCTTCAGTTTGTAGATGACACCTTCTTGATAGGGGAAGCTTTAGAGTAGGAAGCCAAAATGATGAAGAAGATTTTGGAGATGTATGGGAAAGTTTTAGGACAAAAGATTAATTGGGCAAAATTGAAGATTTTTTTCTTTAATACCCATGTAAGCAAAAAGATTGCAATTTGTAGAATTTTAAATATAAAGCAAGGGTTACTACTAAGTAGATATTTAGGGATTCCTTTGCTCTAAGGTAGAAATAAAAGTGAAGTCTGGAAGATTTTAGTAGAAAAATGTTTTAAAAATTAGTAGTGTATGTAGTCCCAATTTTCTCAATGATGTGTCTTAAGATGCCAAAGAAGGTGTTATGCACTGTGGAAAAATAGATGTGTAGGTTCTTTTGGAGTGGAACAAGGGAATGTAAGAAAATTTCATTGTTAAAATGGGAAAAAATATGCAGACCAAAAAAGAATTAGGGAGCTAGAATTAGAGATTGGAATCTTATGAATATAGCTTTAGGAGCTAAGCTAGTGTGGCAAATGGCCACATATAAGGATCACATATGGATAAATATATTAAGGGAAAAATATTTGGATTCTAGTGATGAAAGAAGGATTTTAATAGTCTAAAATCCCTTAAGAGGATTGGTCATTTGGAACTTTATTATTTCTTGTCGACATGTCATAACAGACCACATTTCATGGGTGATTGGTGATGGTAACCAAGCAAATTTTTGGAAGGATTCATGGAATGGTTACAAGGCTCTAGATGAAGAATGCCAGGATGGAGATTTGAAACAAAAATTATGTGGTTTGTGGGGCGGGGGGAGGTAGAGATTACTTAATTAAAAAGGACAGTGTTATTGGTAATTTTTGGGAATGGAAGGACTAGATGGTGGAGGGCCACTCCCAAGGGCAACAAAAAACCCTTAAAATATTTTCTCCTGAAGGAAAGTCTGTGTAATTATAAGAGAGGATAAGATTAGTTGGTGTGTTGCAGCTTCATAAAAGAATTATGTAAGACTAGGCTATGAGTTAATTGCAAACAAAGAGGATGTTAGTTTTGAGGCTGGTGATTTATGTTGGCAAAAGGAGATTTTGCCTAAGGCAGGGACATTTTCCTAGTTAGCTATTCAAGGTAGAATTTTGACTGGGGAAAGAAGGAAAAAATTAGGATTTCAAGGCCCAACTAAATGTGTGATTGTGATAAAGAGGAAGAAATAGTGGATCATCTATTATTATAATGTGAGTTTTCTTCGAAATGCCAGAGTTATAGTCAAGGTAATTTGGGATGGATAGGACCATCGAGTCTCTCTTTAGTTGATTTCTTCTTATCTCGACCAAGAATGAATAAAAGAAATATGCTAGCAAGTGTGTGGAGAATTAGCCCATCAATTATAATATGGGAGGTGTGGAAGGAGCGAAATAGGAGAATCTTTTAGGAGGTGACCAAATTTGTGGAACAACTCTTGAGAAGGATTGATCACTTTGTTGAAGAAGTGGTAAGTACATCGATTTTTAAGAAGGATTTTTTAAGGTGTGTGTTTATGAGAGAAGATAAAGAGATCCAAAAGAATTGGTTAGGGATTGAAATCAAATATATTAGAGCTTTAGGGAAGGGTAATTCAAAGAAAAATCAAAGAAAAAGTGCATTGTGGAAAGCTCCCAAGGAAGGATGGTTAAAAGTAAATTTTCTAAGAAGGTGGGGGGGCGGGGGGGTTAAAGTTGTTGTGTGAGGAGATTCAATGGTGGTGGTGCAAGCAATAAGGAAAAATTAGATTGCAACGTGGCACTTAGATTTTTTTTAATTGCTATTAATGAGGATTTGAAAGTGCTGGAGGATTTTAAAGTGTGTCGTGTTTTGAGAGGCAAATGGGGAAGCTAATAAGCTTTCAAAATGGGTGGCAGATTGTTTGGTGGAGGGATCATAATTTTTTGAATGGTGTAGCCATTGGGAGGGGGTAGCGTGTGATGATTGAAGGGAAAAAAAATCCAAGTAAAAAATTGTGTGTGAAATGACCAAGTGGAGGATGACATTTAAAAGGACAATTAGATTGGAGTAAGGAGAAAAGATATGGATGATTTTCAATAAATGTCTGTATAATGAAAAGATGGGCTAAAAAGCAAAGGACAAAATGATTACTTGATGTGGTGAATGGAATAGAGTGCAAAGTGAGGAAATCAAAATGCTATAAAAATGCAGTTCAAAAGGTAAATTTTAACAAACTTTAATAGAAAGAGCAAATTTGGTGAAAGCAACTGAAAAGGAAATTTAGAAGGAGGATAAGGAAGCTAACTTCACGTTTAGGATGACTAGACAATAGAGGGCGCTTTTTAGCCCAGTTTAGAATCATCGACTGAGACTACTACTTCAATGTCTATCACAAGGTGTTTTGGAGGTGGTTAAGGGAACGATGGGGGAATTGTTCCAAAATTCAACCCACCATTGGAAAATTAATGTGGACATTTTAGCTATGTTGATGGTGTAGGGACTAGAATTAGAATTCTTGGAAGATAAAGTGGAATGGGTGATGAAGGTGTTACTCCCAAAATATTTGATAGTTGGAATTGACTCCTTATTGGAATGTGCATGACTGGGGTAGGGTTTCAATTATAGTGAGTGCTATTTAGATGAAGAAGAAGGAGAAGAATGAGACAAAATAAATTTCATTTGGTGGCCAACTGGGGTGGATAAGGAAGATTACAAGGAAAAAATAAGAGAGGAGTGGCTCTGGTTGATGGAAGAGATCCATAGTTTCAAGGAAAGGGAAGGACAAAAGGTTAGAGGGTTCTTGGTCTCCCATCCAAGACGCTGAAGAATTGAAGGGAATAGGAAGAAGTGAATGGTGGTGAAAGTGGTGTTCTTGGTAAAGGAGTAAGGTAGATTTCAAAGGGAAACAAATTTTTGCTTTTTGTTATATTGATGTTTTACTTCTATGAAAACCAAATAAGTGTGGTCAAAATTTTGGGGGCTTTTCAAAGTGGGGTTTTTGAAGAGATAAACCTTTGGCTAAGAATGGTGACAGAATTCAAAGAATAAAGTGGAAGGCCGATACTTAGTTAAAAATAGTAAGAAGCTATGGGGATTGGTTTTTTGGGCAAAATTTAGAACACATAACACAAATGATTGTCAAAGGGCAGATTCATCGAGGAAAAAGTGGTCATGGGGGCAATGAAAGTGGAGTCAGATAGAAATTTTTGGATTGAATAGATGAAGGACAGAAGGCAGGAGCTTTAAAGGGCTCTCATATAAAATCTTGTAAATTTCAAGTTGTAATGTGGAGTATGTTTAAACCCAATATAGTTGAAAATATAAATAGTTTTGATGTTTAGATAAAGGTGATATAAGGTGTGATAGATGTGGTAAGGCTATTTTTAGCCTATATATGTACTTATGTAAGTTTTTAATACATTAATAAAAATAGTATTACCAACCAAAAAAATAAATGATTTGATATTAAATATCAAGTTGCATATTATATTGTGCTAAATTTATTAATTATAATTTTGCATATCACATTTAGCAAGTGAGTGTTGATTGAGAGTTGAGATGTTGTCATCGATGGAAACATGCCTCATTTTTACGGTCACTTGGATTAACAATCAATTTTGGTAAAGTTATATTTGAGATATTTCTAAGTCCATAGAAAATATATAAGATACAGTTTGACAGTTTTGGTCAACGTTGACATCAAAGTTATCAAATATGGCTATAACTTCGTGATACTAGTATAAAAAATGTATATGAGCTTGTGGTATGACCACTTATGTTTATATGATGGATATAATTAATTTTGGTAATAAAAAGTATAACAAGTTCAGTATAGTAGAGTTACATGATTGATTATGAGATCAAGCAATTTGGCCTAGTTGATTGAATTGTTTATACAATTCAATTGCCTAGAAATGGAGGGTTGACATCCAAGAACTTAATTCTTGGATAACATGGTCCTATTTTGCACATTAGTATTTTAGTGGACACACTTGGTGAAATGTAATGTAAGCTAACACAATAGATTACTCTCAATGGTATAAAGGAAGGACTTATTTGGTATGCAAGCATGAGAAATGTGATATGTGATGTATGTGATACATGATGAGCATACCTTAATGCTGGATCAAAGTACATGTGAGCTTTATTGTGACTAATTAGGCATTGTGATGTCATGTACAGTTTATTATTGTTGTAATACTTTCTTTGCAACTAGACATTAAGTCTATAAGGTTGATTTTGTTAGAGAAAAAGGTTAATTTAATTTCATTAATTAAATTACCTTTACTCCCTTCTTAAGATTTTGCTTTATGCACCTTTTTCATTCTCATTTAATAACTATTTAGTAATTATTAAATAGCATTTACCTTTTAAGTTACCCTTTGTACCTTTTAGGTTACCCTTTTTGGGTTTCGATCTCCTTCTATAAGGTTAGATCGTTTGTAAGTATCTTGTGTCTTTTTCATTTCTAAGAATACAATTTGCATATTTTTAGAGCAAACCCTTGCCTCTTCTTGTCTTTTTCTTCTCTGTGACAGGTTTTTTACATGTAGATATTCGAGGGCTTTATGGATTTGTATTGTGTATTACTCAAATCTTTCATAGTATCAGAGCCAAATCTGTTGTAGCTTGTTCAATATTTGGAGAAAAAGAAGATCGAGGGTTTGACATATCAGATTTAGTGTTTTTTGGGTATTTTATGTGAAAATAGGAGGTCTTTAAAATTTAGAGCACTTTGAGGCCAAACCAACATCACAGTTGGATTTAGAAGGCATCAAAACCCCTATTTTCATATAAAGTTTGTCCATTTTGGACAATGTTGATCCAGGAGGCAATTTTTTTGCCTAGTAGGACATATGACCTCCTGCACGCATCTCGTTTGTAAATTTATTTTTTTTAACTTTAAAAAAGGCACCCATAGGCCCTTTTCCAACACCCAAATTGCCTTTTCTGGCACTATAGGCAAAATATGACATCAACATCCAAAAGCTAACATTAGAATTCAAAATCTAGCATTGACATCAGTAGTTCAGTTTGTCTGGGTCACAATCATTGCTAGAAAGATTGTTGTGACCACCATTAAAAAGACTTTGTAACCACCACCGAAAAGTTTTCATGATTGTAGTGCACTTCTAGGTTGTTGCTTTGCTAGCAAAGCCTCCCTGGCCTCAGCTCCACCAGCGACCTTCTACCACCCACCGTCTGCCCGGGCTCTAGTGCCAAAGTGGGTGCCATGTCATCTATTTTGACTCCCACTACCATGTGATAGTCTTTTTTTTCTACGACGATCCCCAAGCCTCAATTTTAATGCCACGAATTGTTGATTTTAGCACTGCATCATACCCCATGCATGCTCTTTAGGTCCCTTTTTAGACCAATTGTTGGTTTTTTGGTCATATCTTGAGCATACAAAGGTCTTTTTTCGATCCAAAAGAAGTGCCAGAAAGTTGGTTATGAGATGGAGACAATGGCATAGCTATTTTTGGGTTTTGATATAGTTTGGTTTTCTATTTGGGCAGTCAAAGCTAGGTGTTCTTTTTTTTCACTCCAGAGCACATATCTTGAACATCCCAACTCCATTTTAAAAAAAAAAACATTATATTTTTGGGAAGCTCATTTAGTACTCTTTCTAGAAATGCTAATCCAGATTTTGCTCCAAGTTCTTTCTATTATGGTTTTGCTTTATTGCACTATGGTGGATATCTTGAGTGTTTCAAGTCTAAGGATCATTTTCGTGGCATGGGATTTCTTCTTTTGGGTTGTACTATCTATTGTAATAGCTCTTCACCCTTTTTGATCATTGTTGATATCATTTGTAAGCATGTTTACGCAAACACGCCAAGATAAAGTGCCACTCCTTGCATTTTCAGGATCTTTCTCATCATTGTGACTCATTGTACTCACATTACATTATAAAGTGGCATGAGGGGATAGTTGTGTTAGAAATGCTTTAGAATAACTGGGGGGGGGGGGGTGAATCAATTATTCAAGATCCAAATGTCCTAATAAAACTTTTTCACTAAGTATAGTGAGCCCGTTTAAACTAATCATGCATCCAAGCTAAACATTCATTTTAGCAAGTTATTGAAAAATCAACATGCAAGAATAAGACATGAAAGATCAACACATGACACAGTGATTTACGTGGAAACCCAATTTGGGAAAAACCACTAATAACATGCTACTCCTTTCTCACTCTTCTGAAGTGATGCCATGTGAAAATCCTGCCTTGTTAAAGGCTATAACACACTATTAAATATGACCTGGTTAAAGGATTTCAACCACCTTGTTAGAAGTGGACCTGGTTAAAGGACTTTTGAACATTCACTTGGAATGTCACCCTATTAAAGGATTTACAAAATGGCTAATAAACCAACCTAAGTCCGTAGGATTTTACCTTAACTGATACAATTGCTAGAGAGTAACAATAAGGGCTTTCGATTTCATACAACTCACAACATAACTTACAAATTTCAGATCTCAATTCATCTCACAAAATTGCCTAGCTTTCAATCTCTGTAGCTCTGACAACTTGTCCTCCTTTTAAGCTTTGTCTCCTTAAGCCTCCATGCTCATTGTGCCAATGCAATCACCTATGTGGTCACCTATCAAAGCAGAGTCTTTGTGCTCTATTCCTCCCTCTTGATGCCTTTACCTTGACACCACACACTCTCTCCAACCAACCTTTCTTGCTTCTTGACCTGTAACTCCTTAAATAGAAGTCTAGAATATTTTTTCCACTCTAATCTTCCTGCTCGTTTTGGGGTTTGAATGGATTAGTTAAGATACAATGTATCTACCCCTTATCTTGTTTCTTCTAGAAATATCATGTAGAATTCACTTGTATTTTCCTAAAAATGGTTTACCTAAAATTCTGTGCCACCAACTCATCATTTGTATCTTCCATTTGGTTCACAAACTTCAAGGTAACAAACTTGTCAACTCAAATCTGGCGAATCTTTGACTTTTCAAATAATCCAATAGCACAACATTATTGAATTTCTGATGCTTGACACATACAGTGTTAGTCGACACCAACTATGTTTTACTTATGCTTGACACCTACTATGGATTCACTCGGCATCAACTAAGTTTTACTGATGCTCGACACCTATTACATTTTTTGTCTAGCTTGGCACCTGAACTTGCTTGACACCTTCTGTTTTACTCGGCACACACTAGATTTTGCATTTGCTTGACACTTACTGATAATCTACTTAGCATGAACTAACTTGCTCACCACCCACTAATGAATTTAATCAAGCTTTGTAGATAGCTTTGTTATAGCTTATTCTTCTAGAGTTTCTAAGTGTAGTCAACCTCTGCATCTTCAAGTATATTATCAATACATTATTTTACCATCGTCTTAACTGATCCTTATACTTCATTACAAAACCATAACTCAACCTTTCTCTTAGGTGCTTTTGTTACATCTTATTGATTAAATCCTCTTCATCAATCAACTAAGTGATAGTACTTGGATCTTATAAGCAATTGTCATTCCAACAAATAGTAGGTTTGACATTAGTGACAAAATAATGATTGAAAACATTCTTTATCAACAATCTCCCTCTTTGCAATAATCTCCCTTCTTCAATAATGATCTTTTCTATCAAATCTTTAACAAGTTGTTTACCCTTTAGTGCCATCTTCCTTTGTCAAGTTAGTGTCCCTTCCATGACATTAACCCTGTGATGTGTCAATGACACATGCCTTTATAGGTGCCCATACCTCTTCCTCACTGTTGATGTTCTTGGTTCTTTCTATTTTGCAAGAATTATTGACCCACTTTTCCATTTCCCTATCACCTCACCCTTGTCTACATTAGGGGGGGTTCTTCTATTGTTTCTCGTGCTTCCTTGGTTCAATTGATCAACTCTTTAGGTTTTGGTGTTTCATGCTATTTGTATCTTCAAGTTTAGTTGTTTGCCTTTGTGTGCCTCCTGATTCGATGCAGAGTATAGTCTTCTCTACTTGGTCATGTTCTATTTCAGTGGAGGTTCTACAGATCAATAGTTTCTTTTTGACCAAGTTTGTGACTTCTTCATGCTTCAATGATGTTTCTTCATGATCACTCTTTGTTCCTAATTTTTGGAACAATCCTTTAGTTGGAGACTTCTGTAGTTCTTCATTAGTTTTTTAGCTTTCTCTTTTTGGAATAGAGTTTTTCCCACTGGGTTTTCTTTATTTCTCTATTTCATAGAGATTTGGTTGTGACTGGGTACCTCATCAGGCCTTATTGCCAAGACCTAAGTTTTCTTTCAGCATTGCATTATAGTTTCCTTGCTCTTTTTACATTGTTTGTAATTGCATTATTGTTAATATTAAGGGGGTTGTTAGAGAAAAAGGTTAATTTAATTTCATTAATTAAATTACCTTTTCTCCCTCTTAAGATTTCATGTTATGCACCTTTTTCATTCTCATTTAATAATTATTTAGTGATTATTAAATAGCATTAACCTTTTAGGTTACCCTTTTTGGGTTTCGACCTCCTTCTATAAGGATAGATCATTTGTAAGTATCTTGTATCTTTTTCATTTATGAGAATACAATTTGCATATTTTAAGAGCAAACCCTTGCCTCTTCTTGTCCTTTTCTTCTTTGTGGTAGGTTTTTACATGCAGGTATTCAAGGGCTTTGTGGATTTGTATTGTGTATTGCTTAAATCCTTCAAATTTAACCATCTCCATCAAGAAAGTGTGCTCTGTAATGCTCCGCTTGGGAACCCAAGAGAAATAAACCTAACATGTTACAATGTTTACTGAACTATTTTTTTTTTGAAGTTTAAACAACATCAAGATAACATTAATGCGGAAGCAATATGAACATACACATCAAATACACATATGCAAATATAGTCTGGAAGAGAAGACACAACAAATCATTCGAATTTCTAATTTTAAATATTATTTTCCTTCAAACCCTACATGATTTAATTAATTTCCTCAATGATTCTTCTGTATAAACAATGAGAAACTAATTTAAACCAATTAGATCTTGAAAATAATCAAAATAATAAACAAAATTTCAAGAGACTAATTATCAATCAATCAGATCGGGAACACAATCAAGATGACAAACGTAATTTCAATCACCCAACAATCACGAAGCAGACAGATATTTCCAATTAAAATTGCATTCACGGGATTTCAAAACCCTACCTCGTACTGATGCTAAAACTCTAACAGCTGGATGAAAATTTCTACTGCAAGCAATATCCTTTAAGCTATGAAAAATTCCTTCTTCTCCAAACCCTCTGAATTGCTCTCCAAAACCTGTGTGTGTTCTCAAACTTGTCTCCCAAAAATCTCCCTTGAAAAATGAACCCTCAAATTAATAAGGAGTTCTCTTCCTACAATCGGGGCACTAATGGTGCGTTTACCCGAGAGGTCTCTTGATCAATCTTGTTAACTCTAAAATCAACCTTTATTTATCTTATCTTTCATATTTTCATGCATGTTGAGTGGAAATTAAATAATTAAATAATCTAATTAAACTTGATTTAATTAGGATCTATTAACGATAAGAATTAGTTAATGAGGTTATTAATTTATCATATTTAATAATATTGATTTTATTAAAATTATGGTTATTTTATTTAAAATCAATGAACTGTTATTTTTTTTTAATAAACTAAATGGAATAAAATGATTATTCTAGATTATTCTACTAGGAAATGACTTATTATGATGGTAATTTTACCTATTTAAGTCGAATAATGAATGGGTTAATGGGTAGAATAAACCGAGAATCTCCTACACTTGAACGTTCATTGTAATGCAAATTGAAAACATTACTTTTGACCTTTTTTTTATGTCTTTTCAAATCAAACCCAACTATGAAATTGTATTGTTTTCTATGTATTGTCTTTACTTGTGGATTTTGGAGTTGACCTAGTTTGACCAGTTTAGGATGTACACCAGAGGCTTTGTCAAATTTCTATTTTACCATTTATGTGATTGGATGTCATGATGTGTTTTGACTGTCATATTTGAGATTATATTTATGAGTTTTATTTGTGGAGCTTTTATGTGTACTCGAATGGGAGAACCTTCTTGTTAATAGGTTGCCTGTTAAGGAACCGAGCTTGATCTTTATGGGTGTTGTGGTATGGGACACAAATGTGTTTTTATGTGCTTAGGAGAGGTTGTCTAGGTATGTGACTTGGGAGTGGCTTGCATAGGGGTCCGGGACCCAAAGTGGTCAGAACTAGGGTAACCTAATGCAAGTTATGTTATAAGTGATAATCTAGTAAGTAAAATTTATGGGGGGTAAACACACTAAAAAGATAAGTTAGAGATATTTGATCTACCCATGCCTTTAGTGCTTGTATAGACTAAGGATGGGAATGAGATGAGTGCCTCGTCTTCTTGAGAGGGCTTTCTAGTTTCCATATGTGTGATGTTGAGGGTCCGGGGTTCATAGTAACCAGTCTAGGGTAACTCAACGCTTGAGGGTCCGGGGTCTCTTAAGAGATCAGTCTAGGGTAACTCAAGCAGCCATGTGATGACACTCCCTAGTATGTAGCCTGAGTCTCCTCTGTAGATTTTGTGTATCTCTGGTGGTGTACTTATTGATTGTGTTTATTGTGGTTACTTACTTTTATTGATGATGATTGGTGATTCGTGATGTTGTACTTTTGACATGTGGTTATTGACTTGAGGAGGATTATCTTTTGTTGACTTTATCTTATGTTCTTGGTATTTGGTTTATACTTGGTTCGTGTATGATGTTTGGTTATGTGGTGTCAGTATTGGATTGAGTGTTCTTTATTTCTGGATTATTTTATCTTCTTGAGTAGTATGTGTTACCTTTGAGGTAGTTTTGGCTATTAGGGGTACCTTGCCTAGGAATGTTTTATGTTTGATTTGTCGTATGTGGATCGTTCATTATCTTCCCTGCATGGTGGGAGTGGAAGCCTGACTAGGTAACCACGCGGTCGGGAGGTAGTGCCTTCTTACCATTTGGGTTCCCCTTCACATTGCCAGCTGTTGGATGTTCATTGCAGAAGATGTACCTTTATCATTCTTATTTCTTATCTCGAAG
Organism: Cupressus sempervirens; assembly: GCA_028749045.1. Taxonomy (NCBI): domain Eukaryota; kingdom Viridiplantae; phylum Streptophyta; class Pinopsida; order Cupressales; family Cupressaceae; genus Cupressus; species Cupressus sempervirens. Next base: position 638,286,467 of record CM053789.1, on the reverse strand, counting down.
ACTTCTTTTCAGATGATGTATATATGTTATCATGTATTCTGTTGTACAGTATCTATTTTCACATACCCTGCGACATGTGCAGTGGATGTTATTGATTGGATGTACTTTCATTGTATTGTTTATACTTATGCATTTGCTTATGCGATTTATGTATCTGTTATTTCTTTATGATCATGTGACATTGTACTTGAAACTTAAACTAATTAATTTAAAATTATTAAATGTGACTCAACGTAAAGGAATCCTTGAGGAATTGAAACTGTATCTATAATTGCAAATGTGTATTTGATATGTATGTTCTTATTGCTTCCGCATTAATGTTATTTGATGTTGTTTAAACTTAAGAAAAAAAAATAGTTCAGTAAACATTGTAACACGTTAGGTTTATTTCTCTTGGGTTCCCGAGCGGGGCGTTACATGCTCTCTATTTGTTCTGAACTCCCAACAGTGCTGCAAACCTCTAACAAGGTCTTCTCATTTACCAAGGATAAATGTACTAAGTGTTATGTAATGACTCTTAATAGGGTCATATCTCCTAACAATGATATTTTCAAACCTGTGCTTCATCTTGTGGGTTCAATTCCCATTGGACTTTTCCCTTTGTCAAGATTTCCCTAAAAACAAAATTGCAATACTATAAGTTCTCTTTTGATGCATGCTATACTTTTATGCACTATGATATATGGATGCTTATGGTTAAGGTATAAAGTGTTCAATTGTTTAAAAGTATTGTAACACCAATTCACTCCCCCTCAAGTGTTGTTTGATCTTAACAATTGGTATCACAGTTTGGCTCTTCTGATTAAGTCTTACAACTTGAGGAGAATCATGATGGATATGAGAAGTTTATAAGTAATTATGATGCATCACTTAAAGAATTAGATAAAGAAAATTTATAAAAGGAAAGGTTGGAATTAAATATTAGAGATGCACAAGATTACATCACAAAAATTAAGGAGGTAATTGATATTTCAAAAGTGAAGAGGAAGGAGATTGTTAGGTGGATCAACGAGCCCAAGGAAAATGAGAATGAATTAGATTTAGTTGAGAAAATTCAGGTGGGGAAAGAAAGACTTTGACATGAATTTGAGATTACTACACTTTAGATGGCTAAAGAGATTGAAGATGAGAGAGAGCAAAATGAAAAACTTGAAGTAGATCTAGAGAAGAAAATTGATTAATGTCATGATTTGAATAATCGCATTGGACAAGTGGAAATGAAACTTGAAGATTCAAGATCTAATAATCAAGAACTTGAAAAGTATATTGACATTGTCAAAGGTGAACTTGTGGAAGAAAAGTTACATCTTGAGAAACTTTATTCAAGTACACTAGTACAAAAACAATAATATGTGACTAAACAAACTACTAAAAAATGTATATATGTGACTAAACTTAGTCATGTGACTAATAGTAGTTAATATCCAGTCATTTATAACACAACTAAATTTACTACTAAATGATTTTAGTCATTGATTTTGATCATTGTTTTAGTCACATATTTAGTTGTATGTTTAGTAGTATATTTAATCAGATATTTAGTCTTATACTTGATAGTTGATTTAGTCATATATTTAGTGGTATTTATAGTAGCATATTTAGCGGTATATTTTCTCACATATTTAGTTGTATATTTAGTAGCAAATTTAATAGTATATTTGGTCACATATTTAGTAGTATATTTAATCACATATTTAATAGTATATCCAGTAGCATAATTAATCACATATTTAGTATTATATTTGGTCATAATAAGGTGCGATGGATTCAAACGACCATCGTCCTACTTGTAAAGCATATGCTCTTCCATTGAGCTAGAACCCTTTAAAAAATAATCATACAATGTGTAAATTTCTACATTGTCTTTGTTCTACACTAATGCAAGTTGGCATAATCTGAAAGAAATAGATTTTTGAATGTATATAAAGAAATAAGAAGAATAAGTGGTAAATCCTTCATTGCCTAAAATTGAGGACTCAAACATCTTTGAGAGGTTGATAGAGGCTTGGGTCTCACATCCTCAAACATAACTGCAAAAAGTTAAAACATTTAAATGAGTCATATTTACTATAAAAAAAAAAGTATTATCAGATTGACAAGATCATTGTCAATGTTGATAATCAAGATACACTAAGACTTCATGAGAATACAAGGGTGATAGTAAGCTCTCAAAAAATCAATGCAAGACTTTTGGGAATTATAAATTCCACGGATCATACAATCATGAAGAGGAATCAACTTCACTATGATGTCATATTTTAAGTCATGTGATTAACAAATGGCATGAACAGAGGTAAAAAAAAATCATATTCTTAGATAAACATTAGGAAATTAAATTTTTGTAACATTAACATCAATTCAGAGCTTTAGGAGTGGTTGCAAGATGAGAATTACTTCAATAAATGATGAAATCTTATATCATTAACATTAGTAATAGAGTTTTTCATACCACAAGTTAGAGTATGATATACAATAAGACGTGCAAAATTATTCATGGTTTATTTAAAAAGCTTTTCATAAAAAATCAATAAAACTTACCTGCTCAAAATGGTGGAACTCCAATATTCTAAATATCAGCTTTGGGACCATAATTCTTAAACAATAATTTAGGATCTACACACTAAGGACTATCAACTATATCACTAAAATTTTCACTTGCAAGGCACACCATTCCATTTAATGAAATCAAAATAAATGTTGTTTATATACATAGACAAACCAAATGAAACTTATATAAATAAGTGAAATAAGTGTCAAATTTCTTGTCTATTGGGAAAAAAACTGGTGAAATGAGAATATGGTCAAGTGGAGAAAGTTTATACAAATTTGTTTTGGTAGAGTCCAAATTTGACTGTAGTTTCCTTCAACAATTTCATTCATACATGGCTCAAATAATGAAAGATGTGTGACCAAGGTTGAGGTAAATCCAATAGTTGAGGTGAATCAGTAGTTTAAACTTTGACCCATAAAACATTCACCACACATCCATCTCATTATACATTCAATAAGTAAATTGAAATACCATGTAAAGCATGTACATCTAAATCATGTAAACAAGTAAGCATTCACACATATATGACACCAAATATGCTTACCCAGAAACCCTTTAATAAGAAGGTAAAATTGGGGTGGGGATGACACCCACAAATCTTCACTACCTCAGTAATAAAGTGTATCCAATGAAGGTTACAATGTTTGATCATGAGACATGATCTACCCTCTGAAAGGTCTGCCCTATTAAAGGCTTACAAAGACTGTTAGGTCTTACCTTGTTAAAAGTATGCATTGTTAAAGGACTTTAACTCACAATAAAGTAAGCACGTTGTTAGAGGATTTCAATACAACCTCTTAGGACTACTTTGTTAAGAGATTTAACTGATTCACCTGTTAGAATGTCTCAACATTGATCCTGCGGTTAGCGCTTTGTTACTTGATGACATATCACCTCTAAACTAATGTTTTCTTGATCCTTCTTGATTAGATGTCTCTCTGCTTGCTCACTATTTCCTTCCTTAATTCTTCTTTAACTAATTCTGCAATGCAATTTCAATTCACAATACCTTATTCACCATGTATACTCTATTTTTGCATTCAAAACTTCTTTTTTCGCTTCTTCCATGCACATAAGAATTTTAGGGTTTGTCCTTCTTAAGAAGACCTGTGTGACTTAGGGTTAGGTATGAATCAACAATTGTGATTCATCCATTTTTCTGCTTAAACCTTCCCTTTACCTGATTGGATGCATGTACTACATAGAGATTCCAACTTTAGATTCATTCTTATCACCAAAATATTGTAATTCAACCTGTGGGTTAGCTCAAATACAATCTACATAGTAGTTTTTACCAAAACAAACAACTATGACAAAACTATATTACTCAACATCTAAAGTCTCTAATGCTCGACATATACTAATTTCTATACTGTGACTCGACATTTGAATGACTCTGCATGTATTGCTTACTTGACTTTTGTATCACTTGACATACACTGTCTGCTCGACACTTGAATGACTTGGCACATGAGTGACTCAACACTCACTGTGGACTAGACATGCTCTATCTTATACATGTTGTGCTTGACATATACTACTTGTTCAAGATGAACTAAGTAAATGAATTAAATGTATAGACACTCACTAGTCAAAACCAATCTAAGATCAACAATCTCTCCCTTTGACATAGTGTCAAAAACACTTGGTCATGCATTAATACTATTATTTTTATGAGCATAACATATCTCTTATTTGGCTTTTGTGCAAAACTTCAAAATTTCAAAATTTTGCAACAACTTATACCTCAAAATAACTCCCCTTGAGTTGTTAGATCTAGTTCTATACTCAAAATATTACTCTTGTTGAGTAGATATACCTCAACTAATACTCTTTTACTTGCTTGCTATTTGTGCTTGCTCCTCCATGCTCTTACTCTTCTTTAGCTTAGTTCTCTTTCTCTCCATTTTCTTAAGCTAACTTTCTCCCCCTTTTTGACACTGATGTCAATGGGCTATCTATTGATAGTGTGTTTGTTGAAGAAAGATTTATGGACCTCAAGAATAATTTTAAGAGCGACATCCCAATTGTCACAAGCTACATCCAAAGACTTAATTTGGATGACCAACTCGGTAGCAAGATGAACTAGGCCATCTAACATATAAAGATTGGGGTCTTTCTTCATAAGAGATTCTGCATAGCCTAACTCATTCTGCAAAATCTCCATATGAGGAATCAATGTTGTTTGGATGCTTATCAATTTGGCCCTTATGTTGGCTTCATCTACACATAATGTTGTTAACTAACTTTGGGTTTGAAAACAAATTCTAAAATGCTTCTCACTTTGAGTTGGAGTCATAGGCAATTTTGCACCTGATGAATTAATTTGACTTTCCAAGATCAAAATGTGACTCCTTGTCTCTTGTGTGAAGAGTGTAGGATTACATAGTTTGGTGTATAGAGAGAAAATGTTCTAAAGTACCTTCTTCACACTTTCTACCTTAGTTTCTTGTTGGAGTTTTAAAACTATCGAGCAATAGAGAACCTCAATACCAAAAGGATAATACTTATGCAATCTAAGGATTAGCTATTTCATATTTTCAATTACACATGCAAACCATTTGGATCCAAAATTAACAAAACCAAGAATGGTTTTCTTCTCTTTAGGCTCTGCAAAACCAAGGTGGGTATACCTAAGGGATGACTCAATCTAACTATTGTTGTATGAAAACTATCTTAGTTTCATTCCGATTCTCATCCTCAATCCATAAACACACAACTAATTGTGACATTTAAACAGAATACATCCCATATAATAGATTTGTTCATAAAGTCTTCTATAGATTTGCAAGTATTCTTTGCAACAATAGCTAACTAAGGCTAGAATATTTCATGCAAACAAGTATTGACCAACTTTGAAGATCTTCAGGAAGTAAAAGTAAAATTGATTGTAAATTTTGCATTTGATACCCATTTATGATCTATTTCTCTTCCAGCTGAATCAATTTGACCAGTGGCTAATCTAATAGGGTTCAGAGTCTACTACAAATCTATAGATCTAATTTGTTGCATTACAACAAATATTATCAGTAGTTCTTACTGGAATCCATCATTCAAAACATCCTTCTCATTACTACAACAACCTTATCAAATTCATCAAAGCATTTACTCAATTAATTGAAATAATAGCAGTGATGAAAAGATATACAACCTAAAGGATTGCATTCAATTGCAGAATTTTTTACTCATACAACATCAAGATAACTAAGTAACCAAAAGGAGACAAAACTCCAAAAGAACTGATATGGGGAGAACTCATAATTTGTATTCATTTTCTTTGAAAATTGTATACATTTTGTAGTAAACTCAGAATGACCATAGGAAGAAACATATAGATCATTCTATATTAATGTATTCTCATAAACTTACAAAGAAAATACATCATAAAGCTTGTTCAAATTACTTGGACCAAAAACAAACTAAGTATGACTAAAAGCATTAGAAATTAGGCCCTTCTTCCAACCCTAGGATCTCACTTAAATATGTGAGATGCAACAAGCTTCAAGCATGGAAAACTTGACAAGTGTCCAGAAAAAAACAAAAATCAATATAATAGAAAGTTAATTCAACAAAATGTACTTTAGGTAGGCCAATTTCTATTACATCAAAATGAGTTATTGGCCTTTTGATTCATGACCATTATTTTGACTCCTCTAAATATGCTACCATCAGGCTGGCCAATGATGAGTCCTGCGGTGTTTCTATATCAACTTTTACCTTTGGATTTTCACTGTTTTCACCTTGGACGAACAATATTGCTTTTATCCTTGATTATTTCTATGTCACATCCACATCCTAGGCTTCTATAACTATAACTAGAGCTAACTGGTCATTCTTTTCCTTTTCTTCTTGTTGGCCTTGTGTAATGGTGTCAATGATTTGAACTTCATCATCTTGCACCTCATCACTGTCTGTTTCAACTTCCTCAAACAGTTCATCAGGAGCTATGTTGGTCATCCACTTGTCAAACAATGTGTCATCTGGCCAATCAAACTGTAGAATGTCTTGTTTCCTTTTGATAATGTATTCTACCTCCTTATTAATATTGACAAATTCCTATTTTAAAGAATCAAAGAATATTTGGGCTTTCACTATTTCTTCAGTTGTGGTAGCCCACCATGCATGCCTTGTTTCATTTATAATTCTATTCATCCTTAAACAAAATATATCATCAAGTTCTTTTGCCCACTCATCTTTATTTTTCAAATTATTTCTCTTATCTAGGGCATGAGGAAACAAACTAAACTTTTGGCTCTTGTACTTGTCCAAGTAGCCTATTATTATTCTTTGTAAATGAATCCTCCTATTGTCAAAATCAGAAAGATCAGAAACAATATCAAAGGTCTTCTCAATTTTATCATAAGAAGTTTTTATGATAGAGTAACATAAAAATGTCTCTTCTTTCTTCCTTCTCACCCATTTATTCACAATAGGCTTTAAAGCCTCATCACTAGCTTTTATTTCCTCCTAGATACTGATCACCCTAGCCAACTGATCATAAACTAGTGGCCATTCAATTTTGTCCCCCAAATATGTGAGAGCTTTTCTTAATTTATTTTCATATTTTGCCTCCAACTCCACATGTAGGGCCCACAATTTACTCTTTTCTTCTTCAAAATCTTCAGCAATGTAGTATTGTGGCCTTTGGGGTGTATCTAGTATTTCTATGAAGGGGGTGGATTTGAAAGGTTCAACTGGGGGGCGAGGGTATGTTATTCTTGGTGCTGTTGACCTCCCCATTAGCTTATTTTCAAGCTCAATCCTCTTTTTAACCTCTTTATTGTAGGCCTCTAAACATGTTTCATATTTGCTTTGTGATTCAAACATGGCTTGTTCTTCCTTCTTAGCAGTGGCCAAAACAAATTGGGATGAATCCACATTCCAATGTGCTACCTATACATGAGAAGTCTCAGCCACCCTCCTTAAAATGATGTTTCATGTTAGCCCAGATTCATCTAGCTGTGATGAAATAGCCCTAGACCCTCTTCTTAATGACCACATGACCATAACAACTTGATCTTCACTAAATGAAGTCCCTAAAAACTCCTTTTTATTTGGGTCTTGTAACTCCAATTTATTAGAAATAGAATTAAAAATCAAAGCATCTGCAATATCCCAATTCGGCAACAATAATATATTAGAAGCCTTTACCATTTGTCTCCCCTCTTCAGGGGTTATGTTTTGGAACTCTTGCATCATTTGTTCCTTTATTTGGTTTTGTATAGAGGCTTCATCTATTTCTGGATGCTCTGTTGTCAATTTTTTGCATCTTTCCTCAAAATTGCTCTTATTTGTCCTCCATGCAAATTGATGGAAGGCCCTAGATTTGACAAAACTGTCATCAGACAAAAATTGTTGACTAGCTTGTTCCAAAACAGGGTCCAATTCCCTTCCTCTATAATCTGCAATTGTTAATTCAAAACTTGGCATGGGAGGCTCTTGAGGTTCTCCTTCATTTATTTATGCTTGTGTAACCAAGACTTCCCCTTGTGATCCCAACTGCTCAATCTACTCTTTAGTGAGCTGCTCCTCTTCAATTCTCAAGGGGGTCTGTGAGGGTGAGTATTCCTCAACATGAAGATCCTCTTCCCTTATTATCTTTCTCCTCTTTAGAGAGGGTTTAGAAGGCCTCTCCTCCACAACAACACTAGTGGAGGCCATTATTTGTTTTCCTTTGTCTACAATGACCCCTTTATTCTGAATAAGAGTGTACCCTAGCCTTTTTTGGATAGTTGACTGACCTGCCTCTATATTGGGAGTAAAACCCAATCTTCTTATTGCTTCCCTGGCCTTATCCAGGTAAAATTTAATAAAGAATTATTTCTTCTCATTCATTGCCTCTATTATTTCAGGAAAAGTATTCATAAGTTTTCTTATCTTATCTACATGTGTGACTGCATCATCCAAAGGACTATAATCTGGATCAAAATAATGAATGAAATCCAAAATTTTAGAGAAGACTCTCCACTTTTCTTTCCTTGTCTCCTGCTCTTGTAAGGAGTACTCATTCCTTATTATATCTTTTGGAAAGTAAAATTTATGTTCAATTTGTCCAAGCTTAATTCTACACCTCAAGGCCATGTTGAAAAATCCCTTTGAATCACAAAAACGCGGGTGAGAAATAGCCATCTTGTAGGGATCCAAAATTTTGTGCAAAGAGTTCCAACCCCCTTTTGTGATTACAAAATGATGGGCTATTGTGCAAGTGGGGAAAATTGACCCTGTTGATCTTTTCAGCAAAAATGTTTCCTCTACTCCTCCCAATTGCCACAAAAACTTAGCTACTCCTACCTTTAAAGGCACCTAGTAGGGTAATACATGAGGGCTCCCCCTAAAACCATAAATTTTGAAAATAGTAGAAACAGAGTAAGGAATAATATCTCCCAAATTATGTGAAACTTTCAAATTATGGGGGCTATCCATAGGCCTTATGAGACCCATCAGTGCTTTGGAGATTCTGGGATTGTCACTTGATAAGAGGCATCTCAACTTGGAAGTGAAATACCTGTCAAACCTGACAAAACTAGCATTCTCTGCATCCCACGTCATATCTGCACTCCACAACTGGACTAGCAGTGCTTCCCCATTCTCCTCTCTATTTAATTTCATTTCTTTACCAAAATACGAAGCTCCCTTGAATAAAAACATATGCATCAACAATGAGTAATGACCAAAGGTTTTTTCTATCTTGCTCTTGGCAATCCCAATTAACCCATTGTGAATTTCCTCAACCAAATAAGAAGCAAAATAAAAAATGATGTCCACAGCAAAAGATGAGATTTGAACAAACATATACATAAAATCCACAGGCATCAAATCTTCTTTGTCTCTCCCAAAAACTCTGCACAAGGTCCTATATATCTCTATAGCCTTGGAATTGAAATATGCCCTTTTGAAGGGTTCCCTGGAGGTTGTTGTTATTGCTGGTAGAGTTCCAATTTTACTTATATGTGCCTTCAATGCACCTTGTCTAATGATATCCCTTTTGGACTTGTACTCCTTTTCTAATCCTTCCAAATCAATGGGCACATGGTAATCAGTGATAGGCCCTAGGCCAAAAACTTCCCTAATCTCATCTGGGCTGACTGTAATTAAGACCTGGCCATCAGTTCTTCTTACAAACCTAATGGCTTGGTCATAGTTTTTGGCCACAACTTCAAGAAGATCATAGTCCATGAACACACTAGGAATCACCAGTTTCCCTAGATCAAAGTTCCAGATATTGGCATGTGGGGAAAAAAGGTTCCTCTCTGAAAGCCATTTTCTAAAAAATTCTAGACCAGTTTGAGTGGTATTGGCATCCTTGACCCAATTACTCTTGTCATATAATCCATCTGCTATCCTCAACCTAGGGTTTAATGTTGTAAGCTTTTTGACTTGCACAATTTCAATGGTGGAATTGGGAAACAACTCAAGTAAATCATCGTGGACATTCCTATCCAAGTAATTCACCTGACTAGAGAATCCCTTCTTTGGAGGCATTTTGAATTGTAATTTGTAGAATTAAGATACTACAAAGATTATAGTGTAAGTACTTACCTGACTCTTTGCTTATTTCTCTCTGTAACTCTGCAATGTCTTCGCGAACATTGCAAATTTGCTTCACATTCTTGTTCAGCTCGCACCTTTCTCAATAATGGCTTCTGCTCAGAAAAACTTTGCAATCTTTTTTCGCGTAGGATGAACCTAAGAAAATATTTTGTATTATACTCTACTTTCTTTCGCACGCGAAGCCTTCAAGATTCATAAATACACAAAGTGGCAAAAAATAGTGTGGCATCATCTTTCCTTTTGAATTTGTGCTGTTGATCTATAAAAAATCCTATGATTCAGGGATGAAAACAAAGCTGACTCATCTTTCCTCTTAACAAGATGGAAGTCAAACCAATGAAGCATGTCCACCTGTACCTTTCCTTTGCTGCTGGCATTTCAGTCTGGACCCACTGAAGACTGGGGACATGTGTCATCAAGTCGCTTCCTCACTATGCATAACTTTCAAGCACCTTGCTATAGCAAGATAGTGATGACCATTGATCTTGTATTGATCGTGTGGAAGACATTTTAATACAACACTTAAGAGAAAATAGGTGGGGCCCCCATTCGCTACTTCACTATACATAAACTTTGTGCAATTCTTCATGGTGAGGTAGCGGTGGCCATAGATTTGAACTTGATTGAATGGCATTGAAACATCATGTACTTCTTAGTATGTGGTGGGTCCCATATTCGCTATGTCGCATAGAGTAAAAATTGCATGCCGTTCCATAGCGAGATAGCGATAGCCGTAGATCCCATCTTGATCTGACAATCAAAATACCTCATGTGTTTTATAAATGGGGCATGGGTCCAAGATATTGATGATGTGAGAAATCTTGCACTGTTGGCATAATGAAACCATACTTTAATCCTAATCACCCTTCCACGTTGCTTGAGGTCCCACCATGTGTCATTTCTTGGCAACTCACTATGTCGCTAATGGTTAGATGCCTAAATTTCTTGATAGTGAAGTAGCAAGCTCCGACGTCTCGACAAAACTCAGCATCGGACAAATAAAAGCAAGTCAAGTCACCAGCACCCTTATTAAATACTTCTGGCAATAACAATTATTACTCATCATGCCACTTGGAAGAATTTACAGTTGTAATCACCTAAAAATGGTCATCTAGACTATTAGCTTCCTTCTCAGCACTTTGGCTAAATTAATTAAATCATTTACCTAGACCAAATTGCTAATAATCAATCAATTTGATTATAACCTATAGTTTGACTATGCTGTCCTAAGTTCATTATTTGATTAAAAGAACATGTCCCCTTTTAATTAAATAAAAGACCCCATTCTTCTAACCCACTTAAAGTGCACATATAAAGTTATTTTTCTATTTTGCAATTAAAAGAAAAGGCTTTGTGACTTTTGTCTTATATGACAAGTCAACTTATATTCTATTGGTAGACTTGTGTGTGCACATGGATCATTCCTCTTTTCAAATTCTACCGTTGATCATCCACCATCTTCATCTTGATCTCTACCATCTGTACAACTTTAAAAGGGAGAGAGCTCTCCCCCTCAAAGCATCCATCTTTTGAGTATTGTTATGCTGCAGGTTTTCTAACAGGTTTCTTTAGAGCTTTGTGGAGAACTTCTCTTTTTTGTCTACATTCTCTCATCCATGGCATTCTATCTTAGCTTAGCTTTCATTTTTACATGTAGCTTAAATCATATAGTCTAATAGTTGGATTGTAACACTCTCATACATGTTTTAGCATAGCTTCATTTTGCATTCTCATCTTAACTTAGTTTCCATACTTGCATTGCATTCTTGAGGAACTCCTTGAGACATTTGCATTCTTGCATCTTGTCTTTGGAACCTCCCATTGCATGGTTTATTAGCAAGAAGAGTATTCCTAAGGCTCAGATGAGAGCCCTTGAACTTGAAATACACTCTCTTGCACTCCATGGATAGGGAGCCCTAAGCTGGCATCCAAGCATTCCAAACTCATGGAATTATTTGGATAGAAGGGTTTAGAGTGGGACATTTTTGGCGCCCACCATGGGGCTTGAATCAAGTTTATAGCTCCATTTGCTTTCATTTTTTATCTCTAATTTTTTATAGCAGCATATTGGATCTAATCAAGCGCTTTTGTAGAATTATCACTTTGGTTTTAAGGCCAACCCATAAGTAGATTGGTTTGAAGGCCAAAAATGTAGTTGGTTTAAAGATTTAATCATATCTTTTAAACCGCTAAGAATTTGATTCTAATTTTTTTTTACAAGTTGGGTATGTGTCCAACATGTCTTAGTCTGATTTTTAGAGAATTTTGACGTGATTTGCGGGAGTTATGATTTTTTCTTTATTTTTCATAAAAAGTCATTTCTAATTGCAAATTAGTGTATTTTTTGGAAAAACTTACATTTTCAGAAAGTTTTTTGAATTCTGAGGGGGGTACTTTCTTTGTGTTTTGACTTTTGAGGTCATATTAGGGATCAAAAACCCAATTTGATAAATCTGGCCTATTTTGACAAAATGGGTCCCTAGGGCACAAATGAAGAGATTTTTTTGAATTTCTTGCATTTTTGGAAAGCTCTCTAATTTTTAGTAGGGGTCTCTTCTTTCCATTTCTATTTTTGGGTCCGAAATCATAGCAAAAAAAAATCTAATCATGTTGACTAGGTTAAAAGCAAAGAGTAAAAATGAGAGCATTTGTGATTAGTTTGCACTTTCTTTGCATACACTTGGTTGGAAGATAACTTGGATATTTGAGGCAACTAACCACTTTTTAATGCAATTTTTTATGTTATTTCACACTAACTTGTGGTGCTAACAAGTTGTGATTGTAGGTTGCCATCCTTGTGAAAAAATTGAAACATTGCATAAAAAGAACGCATGTCAAAGCTTCAAATGCACAAGGGCTACTAATGATTGTTTGCAGGGCTACCCAATGCACAAAAACCCAATTTTTCTTGTTCTTTACTTTTACATGTGTGACATATACTAGTTGTTTGTTTTTAGGCACATTAAAACTTACGATTGGGATCTTTTGGTGATAGGAGAGTATGCTCTTCACCATTGTGGTGAATCATAAATCTTGACTTACCATTTGGTTTCAAGAGTAAGAGGTAACTGAATCTTCTTGACATGTTTGGGAGAAAACAATTGGAATAGGAGAGTATGCTCTTCACCCTTGTGGTGAATCATAAATCTTGACTTCCAAAAGTTGATCCACTCTTTGTGTAGTTTAGAATCCTTTAGAGGGCTTGCTCTTGGACAACCTAAGAGGAATGACCCAGGTGGGGACAAGCAGATTACCCAGCTCTTCCAACCGACTACAAACTCCAGGTTATCAAGGACACAAAACCTTGGTAGACGTAGTGTTTGTCTTCGCCTAGTGTGATCGCTTATGGAATTTCGACCATAGGGAGATCACTAGGCAATAATGCTTAAGGTACTCTTGTGGTCATGAGATCAGTTACTCATCGCAAGGTGAGGTGTCTCGTAATTGGGAGCAAGAGGAACACTATGAACAAAATCCCTATCTAAACACTCTAAGTTAGTAACTACCCTTTTTAGCCGCTCAACTTCTTGGTGCAAGGATTGATCCTAGTGGACTACCGGGATCACCCCAAGATTTATACTCACCATATGTGTTCCCTTAGTTGTGCTTATCGCATTTCCATGACAAAGCCAATATCTCTTGTGGAAAACCACTTGGTGTGAGGCAAAGGAGCATCAAGTGTGGGCCAAGTTGTGAGTAATGAACCACGACTTCTAGGTAGATATTGTTTGATGTGTTCTTGAATGTGCTAGACCTATGAAAATATTTTGAACATACACATGATGATAGTTCTAGGGATTTCTTTTAAGACCTCACATATGCTTGTATCATGCAAGGTTGCTTTGTCCCTTACTTGATTGTTTGAAGACTACTCCATGTGTCACTATCTTGCTTGGAAAGAAATTGTTTTTGAACATCAAACTTGCTATGCTATCAACTATTGTCAAACTTTGTCAACCAAGTAAAAGCATCAAGTCTTAACATTTTTCTTGTGTTGCTTGCTAAGGGGAGTCTCGTCATTTGATTTTTATTTTCTACGTCTCTAGTTCTTAAACATGCTTAAAGTGGCTCTTTGGTCTTAGTGTTCTTGGTCTTTTTGTCTTCATGGTCTATGTCCACTTGCTAGTTATCCTTTTGCTGAAATAGTTACCTTGATTTCTTGACTACACTCTTAGGTTGGGAAAGTTGTTCACTTGTCACCCCACTTGCTCTATCTACTTGGCTATTGGCTTCTTGCCTAGCTCTCTACTTGAGTCACTAGTGTCATAAGTAACTTGGAAACTTTCTTGGCAAGTCACTTTACTCTATCTTTACTATATTGGCAAGTGAATAATCTACCTCTCTAGTTTGGACATCAAATTATCTTGTGTCACCTTATTAGCTTCCTCTAGTCTCCTTCATGCTTGATTATCTATCTACCACTATGGAATTCAAAGCTTGTGCTACCAAACCTCAACCAAATCTAGATGATCATGATATCCTCCATGTCACTAAAGAGTTTCAAGATATATATACACAATACAAAGAACTAGAAGAGACAAATGATCTTTCTTACCTTCATCTCTCTAAGCGCATGACATAAATGAAGTCTAAACTTGAGAAAAGGTTAGAGGAGAAGATTGAATCATTACATGAATCTTCCTTAAGGTCTTTACATGCATGTGAGTCACCTTCTTTGAGGTCATCCTCTTCTTCTAGGTCTACATGCTCTACTTCAAGACATCAAATGTCTTCATCTTCTAGCTCTAAAGACCTCTTTAGAGAACAAGCAAGTGATACCTCCTTTGAGCCTATGCCAAAATTTCATGATGGACCTATCTTTGACCAAGATAATGATGAAGACATGGATGCATACCATTCACTTTAGAAACAACAAAAGGACTCTAGACATACTTCTAATAGAACTTTTGCTCCTTTGGAAGATTCTTATGATGACACTTTGCAAAAACTTCTTGGCAATAAGATCATCATGTTACCTAAGTCTAGCTCATATGGAAACCCATTCTTGGATATCTATTGTGCTTATCATCAACATAATGAGCATAGTACTTCAGATTGCATTGAGCTAAAACATAAAATCTAAGATCTTATTGATAATGGAATTATTGATACCTCTAATGATTCATGTGATGAGGATACTTTTCTTCAGAAAGATCATATTAATGAACCTATGTCCAGTGATGGTTTCCTTGATACCTCCACTTCTTCCAACACTTTTGCATCTCCCAACACTTCAAAGCTCTCCAACATGCCTCCATCAAATAAAGAACCTAATGCTTTCCACATTGACTACGTGTATCCTCAAGGGCTACCTCTAAAAGAAACTCAAGCTAACCTTCAATTGGCTGAAAACCTTTTCCATGCTACTAATCCTAAACATCTCAACCTTCATGCACTACTATGCCTAATCCAAGTACTACTCCATTCACTCTTCATTCTCCCTTGTCCTTGGAAGTGTCTCCATGTCAAGAGGACTCTCAAAAAGAAAAAGCTATAAATGTCAAGAAAGATCAAGATCAAGCACCTTTTCATCTCTTTCAAGATTTTTCCCCTCCATATCTTATATCTTGTCCACCTCCTCAGTATGATGAAGATAACACTTCCATTATCTCCCTTGAGCTTATTCAAAATTATGAGAAAAGTTCTCTTCATATGCAATCCAAAGCTACTTGTCAAGATCAAAGCATCCCTCATGTTCTACTTCACATCCACTTCAAAATTGTGCTCAAGCTTCAAGTGATCCTATTAAAAATTTTGTTCCTATCAAAGGTACTCATGGGTCTATTGATGGCTTTGACCATGTTGCTCACTCTAAAGATGTTGATATCCCTTCCTACTATCCCTTTGCATCTTCTAAATCTATCCTTGGTCCTTATCCATCTAAGCTAAAGCATTCAAACCTTCCATCCATATTGGGGCCTTATGTTCCTCCATCTCCTACATTCACTCCTAGCTCATTCCCTAGCTCTCCTATAATACCTCAAGATCAAGAAAGACACTCATCCTTGATGACTTTTCACCCATCTATACATCTAAACCAGTCATATCATCCTTATTCATCCACAAATCCCAAGTCCTTTGGAAGTGAGAATAAATATAAGAATCCATTGAAAAAGAAAGATCACTATGTCCCATCTAATTGACATGTGAATGCTAAGAAGGAGAATGCACAAAAGAGATCACAAAGGTCCACTATAAAAAAATTTAAATCAAAGAAAAAATGGGTTCTTAAATCCATTATTGAAGAAATGTGTTTTGAAGTATCTAAAGGAAAATCTAAAGCTATATGGATTCCCAAGTCTCTTTTAAAAGACTTGAATATTGAAAATACTTTAAAGTTGACATTCAAGCTTCCAAAGGCTTCTATTCCATCTTCTTTCAAAAATCTTTCTAAAAATATTCCAAAGCCTTCCACTCCACTTTTTTCCAAATATCTTCTACCACCTCATACATCTAAACCTCAAGCTACTTCATCCATGATTCCTCCATCATTCCAATACCCTTCAAGATGTGTGTCAATGTTGATCTTGTCCAATATTTCAACTACCCTCATGAAATCCTCTAAAGCTTACACTTACTTTCTATACATGAACTATTATCCTCCATATACTCTTCCTACTACCATTTCTCTTTCATCACCCTATCAACATCTTTGAGCATACCTTTCTATGGTCTTGGCTTATCATGACTTATCTTTTCTATAGGAGCACTATCTACATTCAAACAACTTGAGCTCTTTCTAAAAAAATTAAAAATTAAAATAAAACAAAATGAAAAAAATGAAAATGTGCCTTGGTGAAAACCACTTCTTGTGGCACCTTGGTAGCAAAAGTAATGAGAAATAAATTTATCCTGTGGTGAAAACTACTTCTTGTGGCACCTTGGATAAGTACCATGATAAAAACCTAGCAAATAGGCATCATGCATAATTCTTCCACCATCCATCTATTCCCTCTTCTCTCTTTGATCTTGACAATGTTGAGCTATCTTTGCATATTGGCTATCTTATCCACGAGATTTTCTATTTTTCTCTCCCATTCACTCATAGCCTCTATCTTGAGCTTTATTCTTATTGATCTATCCCATTACTATCCTATCTAGTTGACCCCTAATTCTTGATCACAATAAATTAAACATGGTTCTCATAGGCCTCTTGGATTGCACGCTTTCATGCTATCTTGCTCATTGGCTTTCATTGCTTATCCTACATGTTATCTTACTCATTGGCTTCCATCGCTTATCCTATATGATATCACACTTGTTGGTTCCACTGCTTATCCTACATGTTATCTTGCTCATTTCTTCCATTGATTATCCAAAACCTACTTTATATGGCTATATTTCCCTAGCTTGGGTCTTGAGGAGTCAATCCTTGAGGATCACTTTCACTCGTTTCATACTCCTTTCTTATCCACCAACTTTATGCTCCATCATGTCCTACACCTTGCTAGACATTAGAAGAAAATGATGTGATCTTGCTCGAGAACTAGTAATCTCTAAAAACCTTCTAAAAAATCTAAAAAATCATATCTATGATCCTAAAAAAATACTAAAAAATCATAAAATGTCCTGAAAAAAATGATCATCTTAGTGAAAACTTAGTAATAGGCACTTTGATGTATCACCAAAAAAAAAAAAAAAAAACTCTACAAAGTGGTGTAAACCTAGAAACAAGCACTACTTGAGACCCCTGCAGCTATGTCTATCAATCCCAATCATCCATTTCACTACACATTTCCTAGCTTGGAATTGTTTCTTGTCCTCATCTCAGGGGCATAACTACTTAGCCTATTGAGGTATTCTTGTGCATTAGGGTTTCTTTGACAACTTACAAAACAATGTTTCTCAACACTTTCCCCACCTTGACATCAAGTGTTTTTCAACACTTTTCAGATAGTTTACCTACGGTCTTCAATGTCACAATATTTCTCACTATCAGAATCAAGTCTTGAATAAATGGCTAAGTGACTTACACACACACACTTTAACACTTAAACGATTGAGCTATGCTAATCTTTATCTACTTTGAGTGTTGTCTATGATGATTTCTTTACTATGTGTTCCCTCCCTAATAGTCTTTTGAGGATGTCATTGACTAGAAGACTGGGGGCATGGGACATGCTTTCTTGATTTCTACTTGTGGGTATACTTCATTTGTCTATAGTGTTTTAAGCATTCATGTTTATCCTATTTGACACTTTGACTTATAAATGTATCATCCTTGACTGTTTCACAAGATCGCACTCGGGGGTTATCCTGGCGCTTATGCCTTAATACAGGTTTAATCTTGCTAAATCAAACTTAAGGAATCTAATTGCGTAGTTATCTTGACTTACATGTCTTTGATGCTTAGATTGGATTTCCACATACCTATCTAATATTGATCATATTCATATTCTCATAGTTATGCTATTGATAATTATATGATCTCATGAAGTCCCTGATAAACGCTCAATGATGAAATTAAGAGTCTAAATGTTATGCACTTCTTGTTGGTAAACCACTTTTCATATTAGCTTGCATTTTAGGTTCATTTTCTAGCTTAGTCTTGCATTCTTGCATATGGGGAGAGCTCTCTCTTCATCTTTTCACAGACATATCGGCTAACTACTTTCATATATTTCTTTACTTTCTTCTTGTTCATGTCTTTTCACCTTCTTAATCTACCGCTTCATCTCTTTTCTATCTTATCATCACATTATATAAAGTTTTGACCTCTTATCCGAGTTCATCTTGATGGTCAAAATTGTCTTTTAAAAATTCTACTTTCTTCTGAGCAGTTAGCTGACCTTTTGAGGTCTAATCTCCGAATCATCACTGGGGCATCTTCATTTCTTCATGTCTTCATCATTTCCATACTTCATATCTACTTCAATTCACCGTTTCATGTCTAAAATCACCTTTCTACTCCTTTCAACCTAATTTTTATGCTATATCCTTCAAGGTCAACTCTAGTAAAATTGGGGCATTTTATCTGTTTCTTATAGTAATTTTTGGGTTCTAATCATCTTGGAAATTTCTATATGCTGATTTTCTCATGTCTAGCCAGTTTCTGCATCCCCTTTCCTCATTTCGATTTCGATCCTCAAGGGGTAGAAATACTCTATCACTGATTGCTACAGCTATCTATTTCTTAGGAGCATTTGTTTGATCTTCTCACTTATTCTCGGTCTATCTACTTTGCTAAGTGTTAGCATTCTTCTTGAATTTTGACATCATCTTTTCCTAGTGTTCAGTACTACCGCTATAAGGCTTTACATTCAGGACTCACTATCACTTTCTGCATTTCGTTCTTTGGAATCAGATATCTACATCTATTTTTGCCTACTTGGCTTTTGTTTTCTTTGACATAATGTGTTCCTAGATCGATCACACATTAGGCAAAGAGAGGCAAATGTAATCACCTAAAAATGGTCATCTAGACTATTAGCTCCCTTCTCAACATTTTGGCTAAATTAATTAAATCATTTACCTAGACCAAATTGCTAATAATCAATCAATTTGATTATAACCTATAGTTTGACTATGCTATCCTAAGTTCATTATTTGATTAAAAGAACATCTCACCTTTTAATTAAATAAAAGACCCCATTCTTCTAACCCACTTAAAGTGCACACATAAAGTCCTTTTTCTATTTTGCAATTAAAAGAAAAGTCTTTGTAACTTTTGTCTTATATGACAAGTCAACTTATATTCTATTGGTTGACTTGTGTGTGCACATGGATCACTCCTCTTTTCAAATTCCACCGTTGATCATCCACCATCTTCATCTTGATCTCTACCATCCGTACGACTTTAAAAGGGAGAGAGATTTCCCCCTCAAAGCATCCATCTTTT
This sequence comes from Cupressus sempervirens, assembly GCA_028749045.1. NCBI lineage: Eukaryota > Viridiplantae > Streptophyta > Pinopsida > Cupressales > Cupressaceae > Cupressus > Cupressus sempervirens. The sequence continues at coordinate 638,266,527 of CM053789.1, read as the reverse complement.
GAGTATTGTTATGCTGCAAGTTTTCTAACAGGTTTCTTTAGAGCTTTGTGGAGAAATTCTCTTTCTTGTCTACATCCTCTCATCCATGGCATTCTAGCTTAGCTTAGCTTTCATTTTTACATGTAGCTTAAATCATATAGTCCAATAGTTGGATTGTAACACTCTCATATATGTTTTAGCATAGTTGCATTTTGCATTCTCATCTTAGCTTAGTTTCCATACTTGCATTGCATTCTTGAAGAACTCCTTGAGACATTTGCATTCTTGCATCTTGTCTTTGGAACCTCCCATCGCATGGTTTACTAGTGAGAAGAGTATTCCTTAGGCTTAGATGAGAGCCCTTGAACTTGAAATACACTCTCTTGCACTCTGTGGATAGGGAGCTCCAAGCAAGCATCCAAGCATTCCAAACTCATGGAATCGTTTGGATAGGGAGCTCTAAGCCTAATCAACTACATTCATTTAAGTACCTCCCTCAACTATGCCTTCGTTATTGTCATCTTCTTCATCATCTTTAACCTTAGTAGGCTCTTGTTCTCTTGATTTGACTGTAGTTAACCCATATGTAACTTTCCACATATGTGTAGTCTTCTTTACAACATCTTCTATGTTATTCTGCAATATGCTGAAGGCTCTACGATTACAGATAAATCTAATAATATATTTCTTTATGGCTATAGCTATCTGTGCTCTACTAAGTTTAGGCATAACTTGAGCAAGGGATGTCTCCCTAATTTTCCTTTCTAAGTTCAAACAATAATGCCATTTTTGCTCAACTCATTTTAGGCATAAAGTTGGCAATCTCTAGAGGGCTTTCTTAAAATTTTCCATCATGACATATATTGACTCCTCCACTTGATTCTTTTCAACTTTTCCAAGGTTTTCAAAATCAATGTGAGAAAATCTTGATAAATGTACATTATTTCTAACATTCTCACATAGGTTGTCTAGATCTGAAGACAGATTATGACTCACCACTTGGAATTGGCTATTGTCATCAGATTCAGTTCTTTACTCATCAGATTTAGCCTGAGCAATGTATTTTCTCCTTGGTCTTTTCTATGCTCCTCCTTCCTGCTCTATAGGTTTGGCTTTCTCTTTAGCCTATTATCCAGTGACATGTGCACTAGCCCTTGTGGTAGGTGCAGTAGGTTTGGGTTGGCTTGGTTTAACAACCTTCTTGGGTCTTGGTATTGCTTGTGCCTTAACCTTTCTCTTCTTCTAATCAGTAGGAATAGGTGCTTCCTCCACTTCTTCTTCCTTGACACCTTCTGCAGTTTCTATTTCTTCCTCTCACTGATCTTCACCCTTTCCTTGTGTTAATGCAGGTGGGGCTTGAATCCAAGTGTCTTCTTCCTCTTCATCCTCTACTTGCTCAGCACCCTCACCAAATTTAGCTTTCAATTTCTTTACTAATTTCTCCTTCTTCTTGATGACAGAGGCAATATTTAGTTCCATAGTAATCTTAGATTTGACCATCTCATAATTACCAAATGCTTTGGCATCTTTTTATATTTCTTCTGCAAGTAATGTTGTTATTGTTGCAAAGGCCTCATCTACATTAATTTCATAGCCTAATGGCCTCAACCATCTTACTTATGGAGTTGTTTCTTGAACAAATGTGTAATCAACATCAACTAGGAAACAAACACCATTGTTATAATGTTTTTCCACTAATGATACTGGAATCCTCAATCTCTTCTTCATGGATTGCTTGAATTCCTCAAAGTAACTAGTCATTATTGACTAAAAATTTTCACCTATCAGTTCAACGAACTCTCCTATTTGAAATGCAACAGATCTATTTGTCTTCCATGCCATAGTGCCAACTGTAGGAAATGTGTTCTGAACATAAAAGAAGATATATATCAAAATAGATCCAAATTTATACTGAGCACTCTTTGTTTTTCTTGTTGCTCCTAGGTTTTCAATCAAGTGTTGTAGCTACCGCTCGACAAGATCATATGTATGATCCTTCTTCATGATCTTGTAACCCACATCTACTGCAATACAGGGTATGTTGTTCAATCTAATCGATTGGTAAAACTTATATGCAATTACCCTTACTGCAAAATCTATCAGAGGATCTACGATGGTGTCTATGGTCATTCCCCTCTTATTCCACACAACCCCTTTGTTCTTCTCAATAAATTCTTTGGATTCACTCCTCATAGTCTTTGGCTGATCTAGGGTTGGATATCTTGTTACCATATGGATTATTCTTTTTGTGACTTTGATGGCCCATTATCTAACCACAGTGAACTATCATGAATCCTACTAAAAATAATCTTGATCCATTCAATTTTGAAGATGTTAGGGAAATCTAAGGCATGAGTTAACCCTTTCTTTTCTACAATCTTAAATTCTTCCCTCAACACACCATTTTCACAAAATTTTCCATATGATTCTCTTATTTCCATGTCACTAATACTACCAATCTTACAATTGTAACACTTTTTGACATCCTCAAACATAAAAAATTTCGGTGGTATCATATATAGCACACTGGAGGGATCTTGTTTACATGCAATGTCTAGTATGGCTTTGAAAATAGGTTGTTTTACTTCATTTATGACCAACTGAACATTCAAAACCTCTTTTCCCTCTACTCCTTTTGCCTTTGAAGAACTAGATGCCATTTTACAAAACTAGGGTTTACAAAAATTGAAAATGTGTAGCTTAGCACATGATAAATACCTTGTAAAATCTGATGAGCTAATGTTGAATAACTGTTCAGATCTCTTGCAATCACTTCAGATGGAATTTCCAGATCGTCTCTAGCTCTTCTTGCACTCTCTCGATTTTGAATGATGTTAAATGATAAGAAATAGATCAAATACCCCTTCAAAGTACTGCAATTAATGCAGAGTGCTTATACATTTGTAAGCTTGGCATCAACCAATTTTTGGCTCACTCGACATCCACTAGTTGTCCGACAACCATTACAAGCTTGACAACAACTAGCCAGTCTATTAGCACAGCATCCTCTAGCATGTCACTCGAAAATCATAGGAAACTTTTCATGCTCGACAATAATATGAAAAACTTAAAGACTTTTTCTTTGATTCCTAATAACATCTTGCATCTTTATTCATGCTAATGTAGACTTTTTAGTACTAAATCCTTTGGAACTGATGTATGATATAACTTTTGAATATCAATCCCACATACCTCTTGATTGCTTACTTGATGAGGTGTGATCACTTGACCCATTGGGTGAAGTGATCCCTTCTCCACTTGATGTGTTGCAATCCTCCTTTCTCTTCCATGTCTTATTCATTTCATTTTTGACATTTTCAACATTTGCCTTGCCTTTTCCTTTACCTTTATTGAACTCACAACTTGGTGCCTTTAACCTTGTTGGACAATATCGACTGATGTGACCAATCTTCAAACAACTAAAACATGTGGTTTGACTCAACCACCTTTTGTAGTCACTTTTGAAGTGTGTTCTAATAAAATTCTTGGGAACATGTCCATACTCTTGATAATAATGATAACTATATCTTGTATTATAATCCCAATTATAAGAATTGCCACTGTTCTTTACCTTTTTTTGCTTGTCTGATGACCACATGGGTTTGGATCTACACTCAAAAGCTCTATGTGCATATTTCTGATAGTTATAACAATATCCTTCAAATATTTGTGTGTGCATGGTCTTAGTTTTGCATTCATGTGTTTGATGACCTTGTTTGTTGCACTTATGATAGTGACTCATGGTCTTTTGCTTAACACTCTGATTTATAGCCTTGCTTTTGCACATATTAGTAGCATGTTCTTTCTTGCCATAATTATGACAAGTGGGTTTAGAATTCTTACCTTTTTTACTCCTTTCTTCAACACTTTTAGATGACTCTCCTTCTTCAGTACTTGTGTCTCCCAGTCCAGATGTATCATTATTAGGTCTAGGGGATCTAATTAATTGCTTAAAGTATTTGATGGCTTCACTTGGTTTGTTAAAACTTTCAGCAAATTCATTTTCCCTTTTTAGGTCATTATTTAATTGCTCATTCTGCAACTTCAGTGTTGTTATTTGGATGCTCTTAACATTCAATTCATAGTTGGCATTCATCATTTGACTCAAAGTATCTAATTGCATGTTAGCAATCCTAGTTAGCTCTGATGATTTCTCTTCTGGTTTGTTGGTCAAAAATCTTTTGTCATCTTCAATCATGGATTTTTCTTCTATAGCTTTCTTTTTATGTTCAGTCACCACACATAGTAGTATGGCTTGTGATTATTGATCTAACTTGAGAATTCTAATTTCTTTAGCTTGAGCTCTATTCTTTTCCATTACATTTGTAGCTATTGCATCAAATTCATTGGAGTCTCCATTAGCAAATAACTTAGTAGTGTCTATGTCTTTGTGTTTTGTGTCATTATCCTCAATAGCAATTTCCTTCCTTCTCTTTAAAGATTTCTTTAAGTTTTATTTTACTTCAGTCAGTTGATGTAGAATGAGTTGTCTTTCAATTCCCTAATTCTCAATGATCTTCCCCAACTTGTAGACTTCCACTTCCAAGATCCTTCCTCAAAGCTAGAAAGCTTCTCTTTCAGAGGACTAGGCTTTGATACCAATTGTTGGAATTACAATAGGAAAGGTAAACTTTTGAGAGGGAGGTGGGGGGGTGAATCAATAGTTTAAACTTTGACCCATAAAAAATTCACCACACATCCATCTCATACATTCAATAAGTAAATTGAAATACCATGTAAAGAATGTACATCTAAATACTATGAACAAGTAAGCACTCACACATATATGACACCAAATATAATTATCTAGAAACCCTCCAACGAGAAAGTAAAGCTGGGGTGGGGATGATCTACCCTGTGAAAGGTCTACCCTATTAAAGGTTTACAAAAACTATTAGGTCTTACCCTATTAAAGGATTTCAACACCCTGTTAAAAGTGTGCCTTGTTAAAGGACTTTAACTCACAATAAAGTAAGCACCTTGTTAGATGGTTTCAATACAACCTGTTAGGACTACTTTGTTAAAAGATTTAACTGATTCACCTATTAGAATGTCTCAGCATTGATGATAGATCACCTCTAAACTAACGTATTCTTGATCCTACTTGATCAGATGTCTCTCTGCTTGCTCACTATTTCCTTGCTCTATTCTCCTTTAACTAATTCTACAATGCAATTCCAATTCACAATACCTTAGCCACCATGAATTCTTTGTTTTTGCATGAAAACTTCTCTCTTTGTTCCTTCCATGCACATAAGAAGTTTAGGGTTTGTCCTAATTAAGAAGACCTAGGTGACTTAGGGTTAGGAATGAACCAATGACTGTGATTCATCCATTTTTCCTGCTTAAACCTTCCCTTTACCTGATTGGATGCATGTAATGCATACAGATTCCTACTTGAGATTCGTCCTTATCACCAAAATATCATAATTCAATCTATAGGTCGGCTCAAAGAGGGTTTACATAGTAGTTTGTGCCAAAACAAACAACTATGAAAAAATTGTGTTACTCGATATTTGAAGTCTCTAATGCTCAGCATATATTGATTTCTATACTGTGACTCGACATTTGAATGACTCGACATGCATTGCTTACTCGGCTTCTATATCACTTGGCATATACTGTCTGCTCGACACTTGAATGACTCGGCACATGAGTGACTTGGCAGTCATTATGGACTCGGTATGCTCTATCTTATACATGTTGTTTTTGACATATACTACTTGTTTAGTATGAACTAAGTAAATCACTTAAGTGTATAGACACTTACTAGTCAAAACCAATATGAGATCAACAAGAGTAAGTGAATTACAACCATGGCAAAAACTCCTAAACCAAAGACAACCACAGTAGAGCCTTTCTCTACATTTCTCCCCTTCCAAGCCCCACCTAATCCTAAATAACAAAAACTCCAAGGCAACTAGTTCTTCAAAACAATAGTAAAATTTCAATTTTTATAACTTAATTTGGTTCCATGGACGCTTTACTTACAATCAAATTTAGTTGCTATAATTGGATACAAATTCTTTGACTACGTCAATCGTATGTATAAGGAGATCACTACATTATTTCCTGATACCCTATATTATAACTTACACTCAATCAAACATTAGAATTGTAAAATTTCAATATTTAGTTACAAGTGACAATATGCAAAAAGAAACATGTGTGCAACATCAACATGGCCTACTATTTTTACATCAGCATAACCTTCTATTTTTGCAATAACTTGTACACCTAGTTCCATTAGTTTCTCTCCATACATTAAAACCAAAGCAGCTACACCATCACTATAGGAGGAAGAAACAAAGAGCATAAAGTTAATAATTGGAAAAAAAAAATGCTAAAAAGATACAATATAGCACCAATTTCTAGGCTATGTTCAAATGACTAATCCCTTTATCTTATATGGAATTTTTTTGGATGAATTTGTAAGAATGTGCTGTCAATATGCCAAAATTTTGGATGAATTTGTAAGAATGTTCTTTTATACAACATGTCAATATGGAAAAAATTTGGATGAATTTGTAAGAATGTGCTTTTGTATGCAATATGTAATTCTTGGTGGCTTTGTTCTGATTGTATTTAAAAATGTTCTAGAGCTTGCTTCATGGCTCATTTCCCTATACATGCACAATCACTATATCAATTTTGTGGAGTGAATTAAGAATCTATGTTTGACACTGCATTCAAATGACAAAAAGTGAAGTTTCGAATGAAAGAGTTTGATCCCTATTTTTCATCATTTCAAAAACCTACAAGCCTCTATACTAAAACCATAATTGGTTTCTTAGGTTCATGCATTCTACTTTATAAGGGGTTATTTAAAAATTATTGGCATCAAGGCATTTAATCTCACCTCTTATTACTCACACACAAATAAAAGGCTAAACCACATAGTTCCAAAGAGTTGCACTACACCAAAAAACCCTTTTTTGTTAAAGTGAAACACCTAAAATAAAGGATATCCTACTCAAATTGAATATATCCACCATGAAATCAAAGCAACAACCATTATCCTAGTGATTTGATTTACGTATAGAAAATGCACTGCAAAAATAAAGCTATTAAAGAAATAAACCAAACGAGGATTCTATTGTTTTAAGAAAAAAACTTACCTCTAAATAAAGAGTAGTGCCCTACCATCTTATCTCCAGATTTCCTTATAATAATAGGGTAAATTTGATTGATTTGGTTATAGCAGTTTGAGAGCCACCCACATAGAGTTCCCATATGAACTTCTTATCCATGCTACTTCATGGTTGGTTGATAGCAAGCTCTTTAATTGAGGCTGACAGTCAAGATTTCTCCATGTTTGTAAAAGCTCCATCTCTGTGTTTTCCCTCATTGCAATGTCATGGCATAATAAAATCTTTCCCCTTTTATTTCCCCCTAATGCCTTGAAATAATCTATTTTCCCTTTTTTTTCCACTCTTCCCATCTTCCCTCCAACCCAAAATGACTCCTTGAGAATTATTTTTTGTTTTGTTTTGGGCGGTCTAGTGCCAATACTTTTGCATATTGCGTGAAAGAAATTTTTAGTCACTACCAAGACATATCAAATTGCTTTTGGCTTGTCTATAGTCATATTGATGTGAAAATAATGATGATAATATAATTTAATATTATTATTTATTAAATAATGTTAGATTATTATTTAAATTATGGTATTTTAAAAATTAATTTCAATAACAAATCATTTAAGGTAAATTAATAATAATATTGTTTAAATTAAATAATTTTTAAAAATAAATTTAATGATATATTATTAAGATTAATAATATAATTGTATCATAATATCATGTTATTTATTATGTGTAACAATTTGAATTGTATGTATAATACTTATTTTTTTATTATAAATGATTATCCTACCTATGATGTTGGAAACAAAAGTGCCCAAGATAGATAGGAAAATAAAGAAGATGTTTAAAGATTTTGAGGGAAAAATTGGTGAAGGTCATCTTCAAATCACTGAAGGAAAAAAAGATGATGAGGAATCCAATGAAGAAGCTTAAGCCGAATCTAAGGGCAAAGAGCTAGCTGTTGGCAAGCCCAAGGCAACAAAATAGAAGAAAATAGTGATTGTTGATCCAAAAGTAAAAGAGGATCTTAAGAAGGTTGTCACAACACTAGAGCCAAAGTAAAAAAGAATAATAATCACATGGTCAAAGGCAATTCAGTCCCCGACTACAAAGGAGAACAAAATCCCAGCAAAGAGGAAGCTGACCAAAGCACAAAAGAAAAATCTACCTAATAGGTCAAGCAAAAAATTGGTTGTGACACATGAGGAGGAGGAAGATGACGAAGAAATAGAGTCGAATGATTTGAGAAAACTTCAGATTATACTCATACCACCTCCAATGAGTGTTGACCAGGTATGTGAGACGATCAAAGTATCAACTAGTATATCAACATTGAAGACAATTAATTTTGATTCTTTAAATAAAGATGGTTAACAGAAACTTGAAAAAGCTATGATATATATGGTGATATAGTTTAAATCTACACCTATAGAGTTAGGTGAAGGAATTCTTGAGAATTTATATAATAAAATTGACGCTAAGTGGAAGTGGGCATTATCCATTGAAAGACAGATCAGGGAGGCTACGTTAGCACAAACGATGCTAGATTTGGGAAAGACACATATGTCTATAGCCCTAAAAGATTTTGTAAAAAAATTTATTCCTAAGGAGAGGGCTTACAAAATTTTGAAGAATAAGGCTCATGAAGTTGAGAAAGAGAGCATTCTTATATTGAAGGAAGCATTTGGATTGCTTGTTCCATCGGCTAACAAATAAGTGAAAAAGAAAAAGGAAAAGATGAAGAAGTAAACAAAGGCTAGGATGATGATGAAGAAGTTGAAAAACTTGCAGAAGAGATAAGGAAATTGGTAGAATGGAGCGACCAACAAGATGTTGTCACTATAGAGGACATTCTTTATTCATCTCCACAAAATCAAATTGTATTGATTGGGGAAGATTTGAAAAATGCTACACTAGATGCCTCCAATCCCTCTCTAGCATGCACCAATCCAATTTTATTATAAATATAGGGTTATCCAAGGATTGAAAGTGCAAAAACTAATGATTTTCAAGTCACATAAGTAACAGTGGTTTCTTATCAGGGATCTTGGTAGATTGTGTGCTAACTAGTTGCCCTTAGTGAGCAATGTAGAACCATAACTGAAAAAAAAATATAGATGTACTAAAGAATCATGAAAATAGATCATATTACAAAATGACCCATTTAATCAGGTTAAGCCATTCAAATGATACCAAGATATTGAAGATTGAGGCACACTTAGGGAGATTATCATTTATACACAAAGATAAAATCAACAATAGACATTATGACCAAGTAGTCATTCAATCCACAATTCTTGCCATAAACATTATTTGAATGGTAAATTTGTTAAGCTTGTGTAGGAAGGATGCATCCTGTAAGGTGAAAATTGATTGTTTGATGGAATTGTATTGAAATGTTTGTGATTGTTCACTGGCAATTGTGTGAGAGGAACAAGGTTCTCAAATCATTTAGTCTCAGTGTGAATTTGTGTAAGTTTGTTTGCAATCACTCTTTTGATAAGCTTAGTTTGATGGGTTGAAGCTTAGTGTCATGAGATTAGATGATGAATAGAATATTTTGGACAAGATGATGGATGAAGGAAGAACTTGATTGAATTAGAAGAAAGCTTTTGATAAGGATGGGTTAGAAGAAAAAAAGATATATAGGATGGAAATTGATTTGTATGAAATGATTGGAAGAAGGCAATTTGATTAGATTACATGATAAATGAGTTGATTGAATTGAATTGGAAGAAGTAAAAATTGATGGAAGGTGGAATAGATTAGAACCAATGATAAGGAAGAACCAAGGAATGGTAAATGAATGGGAAGGGTGGGGAGACTTTTATGGATGGGATGATATAGGAATGATATGAAAGGTGAAAGAATATGGGGGACCAAAGGATATGGTATTAGACGATAGGGAGAAAAGGACCCTGTTTCAAAGTAGTTAAAATGCCCCATACCAAGGATAGGAAAATGGAAGGAAATATGGTGGGAAAGGATGGGTGAAAATGGATAGATGGTGTGTATAGGATACACATGGAGGAAATGGAGGCTCATGAATTGTTTTCAAAGCATACATGGATATTATTACTATTTTGTTTGTATTTTTGGTTCCTCAAGTTTTGATCTCAAGCAAAGGTATGAAAGTGGAAGAGATATGAATACATCACATAAGAGGGAGGGTATGAATATGAAATGGAGGAAATGCATGGGATAATCAAGATCAAGGATATATGAAAGGATGATGAGATTATGTAGGAGTATGGATGGATAGAGGAAAGAAAAATGCCAAAGACTATGAGATACGAGATATTAATAAGATGTCAAGATAAAATATGTGAATGGATGGTGGGAGTATGTAGGACGGTGTGCGGATAATGTGAAAGGGATATGTCTAGTGAGGATGGATGGATGGAAGGAAAATGATAGTCAAGATCAAAGATGGACAAGGATGATGAATGGTAGATAAGAATATGGAAGATATATAAGGCAGTGTAGTATGGATGAAGCTTGCCCCTAGTGTAGAGTGCAAGTGAAAGAGAAAAAAAAAAGGATGGATAAGTGGAATTGGAAGACACTAAATACAAAGGGTGTAAGGAAACTTTCCAACAAAGAATATAACCATTTCCACATAACCCATAATAGATCTTGAATAAATACAGAATTAAAATCCACATGCAAGAGAATAGACAACATACCCACAAAATTGTGACACAAGATATAACCTGGGAAACCCTCATTGAGGGAAAAACCCAGCCTCCAAAAGCATCGATCACCATGTATTATTCAGCAAAAATACCATTGTCATACAACCATGGAAGCCTTCATGGCCATAGCCACAACCGAGCAAACTATGTGAACAAGCATGAATCCACACATCCCATGCCATGCTTCTAACCTTCACAAATGCTCCCTTGGCTAACCTGTCAAGCCTTGTCCCGCTCGACTCTTACCTTTCTAACTCTTACTCTTACTCTACAACAACTACCCTTATGGCTGCTTATTTAGTAGCAAGTCCCACAAAACCACTAAGTGGTATTACATAAACCATGTGCTAAAACCATGTGCTACCTAACCCACTAACCCCACATTTAATATTGGGCATTTAATTTTTTTCCCCAATATTAAATAATTACATGAAATATTTTCACAATGTTACAATACAACTCATCAAGAATATTCCATGGGAATCTTTACATGTTTCACGTCCATCTAGGCACAACATTACATAATGAAATAAAATAATAAAATATAACAATATTATGCAATGTGTGCAACACCCATTATCTCAACAAAGGGAGGACTCTAGACTCAAGCATCTAGATACATGGATGGAATCCCTTGATATTTATTTCTCTTTCTTTTTAATTTTCAAGGAAGTTTTTACTATTTTCTCATAGATGTTGGTAGGATGGTGAAAAGAAGGATGGACTGGGTTGGGAAATGGAGGTCAAGGACTTATGAAAAAGTTTTGATTAAGGGGTGGATTGGTTTGGAGGAGGACATAATTGATGGATGCTAGGTTGAAAGACTTGTGAATGAGTGGATGAAGGAGGTGGAAAGATCGTCATTGGCACACACCTTGAAGGGTGATGGACAGGAGAAAATTTCAGAGGATATGTAGAAGAAAGTTTGAACTTTGGGATATAGAGACCCAAAATGGATGAAGGAGATGATGGATTTAGGATGGTGGATTTGGGTACATAAGGACCCAAAATAGAGTTGGTAAATGGAAGTTTTGAGGATTTATGGATGAAGGAAGCCTTTGGATTAGTGAAATTGGATGCCATTTTGATTTTTTCTTTCAAATTCATTGCTTTATTAAGTAGCTTTGGTATCCACATAATTTTTAAATTTTTTATTTTTAGCCTTTATGGCCAGCTGATTTTTTCTTTCTTCTAGATCATATTTGTCTTTTCTCGAACATGTCTTTTAGAGGGGACATGTTGATCCTTGGATTTTTGCAGATTTTTGGCATTACTCGCTTTATCTTTCGCATCCAATCTGCTTCCATTTGCCATGGTATGGGTGTATGAGGATAAATGGTATGAAGAGCTTATGGATGAAATTATGGATGGCAAACATTGGAAGGAATTCAAGGATGTGTGCTTTTTTTTATCTTTATTAGGAGCATGAGGGGATGAAGTGGAAGAATTGGATATTGTGGATGTATGTATGTAAGGACCAAAAATGGATGGAAGGGATGAAGGGTTTGGCTTTGGAATATAAGGACCCAAAATAGATGGAAATGTGGAAGGAAGTAGATTATGTATATAAGGTCCCAAAATAGACTTGGAATATGGACGATGGGAACATTTAGGTTTGGATGGAGGAATTTTGGATTTGGAAGGAGTTGAAGGTGTGCTAGCATCTTGAGACATTCTTTGTTCAATGGGATACTTATTATTTTCAGTACAATACGTGAGTCTATTTATATGGGGTTCATGAGTGCATTGGATAGGTATGATAGAATCATGTGGATGATTAGGATCATGAGGGGGATTATGAGGGATAATAGGTCCTAAGATGGATTGGGATCATGAAATGAAGGGGTAAAATGATCTTGACATATAAGAGGATCATGTAGTGGGATTGAAGGTGTAATGCCCCATTCAGAGATCCTTGGAACAGGGATTTAATACAAGCAAAGATTTTTTTTTTTTACAAGCATAAATGCACATGACAACATCATATAAGGAACACAAAGATCACAATAGAAGACTTCACCAACAATCCCAACAACCAACAGATCTTGAAATGCCATTACCTAACTCACATGACCAAACTAAAGAACAAAAAATCAAAGATGGCATCAGAACAAAAAATCTTTGATTTGTTGAAGCATGGAACCACTAGTATTCCTAAAGGGTACTCAAAATTCTAAATTACATTCTTCAAAAAATAGTAAAGATGCCTCTTATTTTTTACACGAGAGTCACTTGACATCGAAAATCCCAAGCTAGTATTGGCAGCATCAACTTCCCAATGACAGGAACACAATCCTAACAACATCAACTTCCCAATGGAAGGCGCACAATCCAACTTTTAATTATCTTAAATTTTATTACCACTTAATGTTTTATTTAGGTATTTCTTGACTAAAACTTTTGCACTCAAACACACTGGGCATGGACACTAGGCTACAGAGATATAAGCCCCCTCCATATGCTACCCTACTCTACCATGCTCATCCAATAATGAATGCCCATAGGCATTCATACTCCCAACTTGACCCTAAATGATCGTAACTCATGGAAGTACCATAGAAGATTAGGCCTCACAAGTCACCCAAAAAATGCATGCACATGTACTCATGTGTGGCACACCACCTTCACAAAGATCATATTACAAGGACTGGATGAGAACACAAGCAAAATATCACTCAACTAAAAATAGCTCAGGAGGACAGATTCTACATGAATCCCAAGAACAATAAAACCATACATCATGAACTCACTCAACCAGCCTCAATCTAAAAGGATGGATTCTACATGAATCCAAATGATGCAACAAGACTAAACATCATGGACTCGCTCAACCGACCTCAATCTGGGAGTATGGATTCTACACGAATCCTAGTGTCCACAAAATAATAACAAGGGTCCAAAAGAGATAATAACACTAGGTATACAATCACTCAACTGAACACAAATTTGAGAGTATGGATGCAACATGGATCCTAATGTAACATAAAAGTACAACAATGATCTATCTGGCATCCCAATGGATGATCTAGGTCCACGACCAACATTATGGCAAGAAAACTTGAGAAAATAGGGTGGCACACAAAATGAGGTAAAAACCCAAAAAATCAAAAACTTCAAAAATAAAACCCATTTGGTCTTAGGGCACAAAAGCCACAAAAATCCAATAAAATTTGGGTTTGGAGCTTGTATGCAAAAACAACCAGCATAATGGTGCAAAACCCCAAACCCTCATCCTAAAAAATAGGGAAATACTCATACTAACCCAATCGGGTAGAGCTAGCATACAAAAATGGAGGGAAACACTAGTTCTTAGCCTCCTAACAAATGACTACCAAAAATATTTGAGTAGAAATGAAGCTAAAATAATAAAATAGGAGAGCCCTACCTTGTAGCCAAAAGGGCAATCTAGGAATCTAAACCATAAAATAAAAATCCTGCAGAAGTAGCTAAAAATCAAGGCAATCCAAGCTCTCCTTGAGCTGGATCCAATGGAGACCAATCTCGCGACGATCCCATGCCCGTAGCTTCCACAACAAAAAATATAGTAATTCCTCATGAACAAGATTTTGGGTTTTACTCTCAAACTTCCTAATTCAAAAGTGAGAAGTAAGGAATTAAATTCCTCTTTTTATACTTATTCACTTTTTGAGTGAATAATGGATTAGGACAAATAACCAGGAGAACTAGTTAAATCCTAAATCAACCCAAATGAAAATAGGATATTCCAAGTAATTGGAATTCATCTATGGAAAAGCTTCCAAAAATTAAAATTAATTAAAATAAAGCTCAAAAACCCAAAAACCAAAATCACTGAAATTTCCTTAACAACTTCACGACAATGCGAAACTCTAAATGCACAGACATGATCATTGGTCTAGTCACACAATGCAAATGGGTTTGAAATTATCAAATCGCTAGAAGGTTTAATTTAAACATTAAAATAAGATACATCGACCATACATGGACGACATTGGTAAATATGAACAGTTGAATCACTAACTCCATGTGCCACTGCCAAGGATATAAATTTTGCACACTAAAACAAGTGATCAAGTGCAGTTGCATATAATAATGTAGCTTGAAGCAATAAATGCATTAAATACCTAATTTAACCATTTATTCAAATATATTGAAATAGTCCATTTACATCACTCACATTCACATAAAGCATATCAAAGCAAGAATGATGTAAATCATCATAGCATTAAATCCACATGTAACCAAATTAGTGATATGTCCAAATATCAAATAACTAGATATCATCATAAAATGTACTATGATCTCAAAATGGCATCATCATGCAAATATGATCAACTGAACAACATAGTAATCTAACATCTATTATACTAAAAATAAAAATATAACATTTGACCCTCGGGTCATCTCAACTTGTAATAATAACATGAGTAATAAGTATCTCTTGGATCAAAATATAAAAAGGTAAATATTTGTAGCACATAACCAAATAATCCAACATGGACAATTCATTTCTAATAATTTAAGCATTTAATAGTGGTTGGTTAAATAACATGAAAAAAAACTTAAAACACATAAGTGAACATATTCATATACATGACTAACCACTGCTACAGGAACCTAGTCCAATGTAGCAGGGTAATAGTACATAGTGCAATCTCTGCACACATCTCAGGTTAATCACAGAACAATATCATGATACCACATTGATCCTGGTAACAACTAGCACAAACCTTAGTGAAACCACCTAACACATAATAATCTAATAAATTAGCCATAAGCATAATCAAAGCAATTGATACGGTAACATAAATCAAATCCCCTCAAGGATGTAGAACACTCATGGTCCCAATCATGATCCCTTCTCAAGGACAGATCAACAAGGTTGCATCCATCATGATGACTTATAGAAATCAAATGGGAGAGGCACTGTAGAAGGAATGATTGGATCATATAACAAAATAGAATCATATAATAGAGTTGAGGGAATGAAAGGACTAGATGGAGTGATTTGACCTTGACATGGAGGATCATTAGTGGATGAAGTGGAAGGAACATCTTCATGAAGTGGAGGATCAATGGATGTTAACTCTTGAGATGGAGGCAAATTAGTAATGGGTTTAATGTCTTGATATTGATTAGGAAGGGGATAATAAGATGGATCAAGAGGGATAAATGGATTTTGAGGGATAAGGGAAATTATGGGATGGGAAATTTCTTGGATCTAGAGGAGAAGAGGAATCCATAATAACATGCTTTGGAACAAGTTCTAGACATGGCATTGGGTGTATGAATTTAGGTGATTGGATCACTTTATTTTTAGTTTTATACTTAGATAAGCTTTCTACCAATGATTGCGGGACAAAGACATACTTATTACAAGGTGGGGATGATGTTGATTTTGGAAGATTAGGATTGTGTGGTGATTGTGAGCTAGGTAGGGGATCATGATGATGGTTTTGGACATTAAGCTCAAAGTATGGGGAATTACATGGAGGATTTGGGTTGGATGCGACATGAGGATTATGGACTTGGAAACATGGGGGAGGAGGACATATGTGTTGGCCAGTATTGGGCTAAAGACATTATTCTTGAATTCCTCAAATTCTTGGGCAATGGAATTTGTTGTCACAAGAGTTTTCACCCTTGCCTAAGGTTTTTACGTAAAGGAAACCTTGTAAAACATGGAAGCAACTTCCAAATTGTGGAACTTAAACAATGAGGTTGAGTATCTAGAGAAGGCTGACTTCCTTTGCTATTAGGGTGCACCTAAATTACACTTTGAGAGGAAAAGGGAAGAAAGCATGCATGAAACACTTACCTAATCTATCGTACAAAGGTGATGCACCAAAATAGAGTGTTCAACCCAATCTTTGCCCATAAATGCATAGTTAAACTATCATAACATAAAAAATAATATAGATTTAGACTTGTTTTAATCTAGCAATCACATGCAGATCAGATAATTAAATGAGTGACACAAGGAAGAAGAGTTTCATTACATATCATTCATAAGCCAAAAGAGATACAATCATGCAAATTATAGATAACCATAATACATTGATGAGAGGCAAGTGAATCTTATATAGTACAATAAGCATGCCAGAGCAATGCCACAGAAATAAAGAAGAGTTGACCGTATGAAGGGTTTTTGAAATGTATCTTTATAGCTCAAACATAGACTCTGGATTGCTTCACAACTTAACCAATGCATTTAGGACTGTTAGAGGATGATTGGATATGATCTAGATGATGGATCTAATTTGGCACATCTTCGGAGGCAAGAAAATCATGAAAACCCTGACTTGGACAAAACCCTAAAGTGATAGAAACAACGCCATTAACACTCTGACTAGGTAGATGGATAACTAGGTAGTGATTGAATATCCTTTGCATTATTTCTAGCCCCTACATTCATTTAGAGTGGTTGAGATTGATTATGAAGATTAGATCATGTAGAGAAAACTAACTTCTTTCATTCTTAGCTTGACAAAACATCAAAATTAGCAGTCAAACAGGTCTAACAACCAAAATGAGCCACATGGACTAATGGTTTTAGTTCTTTCTACCAGCTCAAAAAGGTCTTCACAAGTTAACTGCCTTATTACCTTAACCATGCCACCTTTTCAACTTAACCGTAACGACTCCATGAAACTACAACTTAACCACAATGTGATTGTTGTTGTTACCTTCTAAACTAGGCCTGCCTGGGACACATGTTTGTCTATTGTTATGTCACAATAAATGAAGTTCTTGCATCTTTGGCTAGTGACATAACAATAATCATCAATCTTGTTTCATCTAATGGTCCTGAAGATGTCTTGATCTTGTCAGCACTCCAACTAATGAAAATACTGCATTCTACCAGCTTCTCTGACACCTTTTCCACCTCACCTGTAGCCTAAAAGGAAGATAAGACCCACATGCCACATGTCACACCATTAATTTGTCATGTGAAATAAAGTTTGTTCACTTTTGCAAAGTGACAAAGCGATGTTCATAGATGTTGCAAGATCTAATGATGGAAGGAAAAGACCCACCGATGACTACATTGACTAAAGAGAAAGGGGCCCATGGTGCTATGTGGCAATTTGTCACTTTGTCACTATGACAAAAGGGTCTACAATTTTTGACAGCAACAAAGTGACAACCATGGATCCTATTGCATCAGATGGTGAACAAGATCTAGGCCCACGAAACTATTAAATGTGCAGTCACTTAAGACTTAGGAAATAAAATGTATAACCAAGGTTTCAAAATGGTATTTTTGCGTGCCATAATATTTGAATATTCAAATATATGAACATTATACTGTGTTTGAATTTAAATCTTTCAATTTGGTAGGAAGGAAAAAATAGCTAACAATTTTGGTGACTCAGGGGGGATGCAAGCTTGCTATGTATACAACTAGTGACCTGAAGCATCCATTGGGCTATAGAGTCAAAAAAACATGAAGATCCACCCTGTAAGAAACTAGAACACTAAAGAACTGTGACCTCTATGACTACAATTTTTTTAGGAAATTCAATCTCTGCACTCTTTGTAAACCTCAAAAACTTTCAAAATTGCCACTTCTAGGAGAACAACATCATATTCACCTTGCACTTCTTGGAAAATTGGAAATAACTAAAAGAAAACTACTCTAACTATATACACGAAAAACATCGCCCAATGAAAAACAAGGCTTAAGATATATTCCATTGACTGGAATAGTCAAGGTTTCACCATTAGGCCTACTTAATTGGAAAATATTGGCTTGTTTGCAATTGATTATCACATAGGGACCACTCTATATTGCATCAAAATTTGAATATCTCCCTAGTTTTTCTTTATCTACATCCCATTTTAGTACAAGATCAACCTCCTTGAAATTCCTGACCCTAGCCTTCTTGTTAAAGGACCTTTTCATGTGCTGCTGATGTGTTTGCAAAGTCTACATTGCTTGATTTCTCTTGTCCTCCAACTCCATCAACTCTATTATTCTCACTATCATAGCATCATTTTCATCTAACTCAAGTTGATGAGCCAATTCAAGAGTAGGAAATTCCAATGAAATAGGAAGCCTAGCTTCTCTTCCATATAACAACATGAAAGGAGAATTTCCTATGGATTTCTTAGGTGTTATCCTATTAGCCTATAGAGTTGTTTTCAATTTCTGATGCCAACACCTCTGATTATCCTCTATGGTTCTTTTTATTATCCTTATCAAATTCTTATTGGATGAATAAGCTAATCCATTGTTTTAGGGGTAGTAGTTAGAAGATGTACTTCAATAAATACCATGATCTACTGCCCATGAACATATCTAAGTTCTTACAAATGATTTTGCATTATCTAAAATGATGGTGGAAAGAGTACCAAACCTTGTGATGACTCCATCTAAGAACTGAACAACTAAATTCTCAGTAGCATCCTTTAATGCAATTGCCTCTATCCATCTGGTAAAATAATCTGTAGCAACTAGAATCCATTTATGACTAGAGCTAGAAGGTAGGTTAATAGGGACTATGAAATCTTATCCCCATTGAGAAAAAGGTTGATCCACTTGAATAGGATGAAGTGGAAGGGCTATAAGTCTTTGCTTACCTAAAAAGAAGGCACATTTTTTAGACTTCCTAACATACCCATGACAATCATGGAACAAGGATGGCCAATAGTAACCTACCCTCATTATCTTCATGGCAGTGGTTCTTGCTAAAAAATGACCACCATAAGGACCATCATGAAGTTCCTTAATCATTCTTTTTGCTTGATCTGCATCAATACATCTTAATAGAGCTCCATTGAAGTCCTTCCTAAAAAGAATACCATCAACTATGGCATAAGGGATTGACTACAATATGAACTATCTTCGTTTAGCTCTATCTAATCCATGATAATATCCATTTCCTAATAAGAAGGTCATCATGCCATCTATCCAACTCCTTGGATTCTCATTTCTTACTTCTTGTTGTTCTATCAATACCAAGGCAACTTCTTCATCTAATTCTTGAGATTTGACCATTTTCTTGCACAATCCTTTCCCTCTTTACCAATTTAGTGACCTAGAAGTTCACATTATACTCCATTACTCTAGTAATCCAACCTACTCTTTTCTCATTAATATCCTTGCTCAAAAGGAAGTCCTTGATACTGGCATGAGGCACTAGTAAATGGATCTTATTATGGGATAGAAGGTGTTTGAATGCCTTCAAAGATCTTATGACTGCAAGCACTTGTTTCTCCACATAACTATAGTTACACTCATATACTTTAAGACCTTCACTAAAGAAGGCAATGGGTTGTTCCTCATTCTTATCATTCAATTGAGTCAAAATAGTAGAAATACTTGACTCACCTCCTAAGGTGTAAAGAATGAAATATCTTTCAAATTTTGGGTTGATGAGAGTAGGAGCTGTGGCTATGGTTGCTTTGATCTCTTCAAAACTTGCTTTCCCTTCCTTGGTCCATGCAAAGACCATGTTCTTCTTGAGCATAGTTGTAACAGGTTTCACCATGGTAGCTAAATTAGGGATGAATCTCCTCACAAAATTTATCCTAGCAAGAAAACTTTGTAGTCCATTATTGTGGTTAGGAAGGGAGAGATCAAGTATTGCTTTAATTCTTTCGAGATCAATAGTCAGACCATCCTTGGATACAATGTGTCCTAACAATTCCCCTGATAATTCCCCTGATTGGTGGCAAAGACACACTTACTTGGATTTATTGACACACCATACTCTCTACATATTATGAACACCTACTTGAGGTGACCAAAATGATCTATCACATTCTTTGAATATATTGTAATGTTGTCAAGATAGGCCAATACAATTTTTCTATCATGTTCTTAAAGGCCATCTTCATTGATTTTTGGAAAGTGGCACCTACATTTGCTAGTCCAAATGGCATCTTACTGTAAGCATAGTTGCCCCACTTTGTGGTAAATGCAACCTTGTATCTATCAGCTTCCTTGACTAACACTTGATTGTAGCCTAAAAATCCATCTAGGAATGATAACCTTTCTGAACCACTAAGCCTAGATAAGATTTGTTCCATGGAAGGAAGGGGATGATGATTCTTAAGGGAGGATTGGTTAAGGTCCCTAAAGTCTACACATAGTCTGATTTCTTCATTCTTCTTACTAATTGGGACATGATTTTCTACCCAATAGGAATGCTTAATTGGGAGCATAATATTAGCCTCAATCAACTTAGATAGCTCCTTTCTCATTAAGGGTTCAATTTTAGGATTCACTAGCCTTTGCTTTTGTCTTACTGGTCTGACATTATCATTTAAATCTTATGGTATGTTGAAATAGACTTGGGTCAAAACCCTTTATATCATCACATGTCCATGAAAATACATCACTAAATTCTTGACATAGATGAATGAAAATCTCTTGTTCAAATTCAGTACATACCTTTCCCATGTTTAGGGTTCTTTCATCAAAAACTATGATTGGTATGCGGTCATCTTTTAATGCAGCAAGGTTCATGCCTTTATCCCTTGTTTGATCATCAGGAGTAAAAGCACTTTCTAGGGTAATCAGACCCTTGGGAAACTTGTTGGAACTGAGATTAATGATCTGATCCCCATACTGGTCATGTAATCTTGACTAGTTTCTATCTGAGAACTTTGCTTCATTCTGCAAGAAACTCACAATTTGTGCATCAGATTCAAACACTTGCCAATTAACATTATTATCAGGGATAATAGGCCTAACCACCACCCTAATTTTTTGCTTCTTCTCATCTTCAAGGCTCCTTGGCACATCATAAGATGCACCCACTATTGCAAGTCTATCAACATGTTTATTCTCTTTCCTAGGGATGCTTTGAATATTAAATGTATTGAAACCTTCAAGCGAATCCCATACTCTATGTTTATAAGACTTGGGAAAACTATTTTTGGTGATGTTCTGATTTCTCACCTGATTGACAATCAACTTACTATCTCCATATACACGTAAGGCTTGAATCCCTCTTTTTTGAGCAAGTAGAAAACCTTGAATCAATGCTTCATACTCTGCTATGTTATTAGTACAACTGAATTGAAGCCTAAATGAGAAGTAGTACCTTTCTAGTGTAGGAGAAACCAATATCACACCAGCTTTTGATCCATTTTTATTCCTTGATCCATTAAAGTACATGCTCCATATCCCATTCCTATGCTCCTTGTTCTTCATAAAGTTACAGACAAGAGAATCCTTTTCTGATATAAATATGTACCAAGGCCTATCTCTAGGGTTTCTGATATAGGATCAAACTGATATATATTAGCCCATTCATCTAGGAGAAAATTAGGTGTCTTTGTCAAAGAAGTGGTAGGTTCTTGCACTATACCATTTTCATCTATTTTTAGGATAGTGTAATTCATATTGATGAGATTAGGAGTGTAGGGCTCAATATGGTTGAGGGCTAAGGGCTCTATACTTTGATTGAAGCTTTAGTTCCATATCTTGTCCTAAAAAACATGTATGACCAATCAGAGGATATGTAGCCACCTATTTGGGCAGTGAAACCTCTTGAAAGATAGATGGAAAAGTGTGGCTTAAATTTAGCAACTGATATATCTTGAATTAGTACAACCAGTACATGCATGCAGGGCCATTTCAACATTCCTAAGAATTCCTACAGTCTTGACAGTACTACCATCCAACTACAATACATCCCTAACAATGGGCTCATACTTCATTCCTATGACATCAACAACACACTTGGGCATCACTGATCTACTAGCCCCTGAATCAATCATGAAATTATGGACTAGCTTATCCCCTATAATCAAAGAAACATAAAATCAGGGAGGTCTAACCTTTTTACTTGCTTCTACCTTTTTTGATGGTTGTACAAGACTTGTGGCACTTTCCATGTTAGATGGCAGATCCTTTGGTTCAATGCTCTCCAATTCCTACTGTAGCAACCTCTTTTGCATAGGTATAGTAGCAACAACATCCCACATGGAGATGTTCACATTTGTCTTCTTCATTCAATATACCACATTGAATGATGCATTAGGTGGTTTGGTAGAACCCTTGGGTGCTGCATGTGTAGGATGTTGAGATGGAATAACTTGGGGGGCATCCACATCTTTTATGCTATTTTTTTGCCTTTGCTACTGAGGAGCATTTGATTGATCATCTACTACTTGTACATGAGGTATTGCATTTGATGTTGAAGCCTAATTAGGAGGAGGGGGAATAGCATCATCAATGGCCCTTCTCTTGCTCCTAGTGTTGTGGGTAATGGAATCTTGGTTCACATGAAAATGCTTTTCTACTTGATGATTCATGAAGGAACAATCACCTTATTGTTACAATTGTGAGGCATCATTGGGTTGGCTTACCTTGTGTGATTTTCTTGCTGCAAGTTCTTGAGTGATCAAAGCTAAATAGGATTCAACCTTTTGACACATGTAGTAGGCAAGTAATTGCAAGAGGAACAAAAATATTGATCTTGAGCCATATTTTTTTCAGGGACTAAGGCCCTACTTTGATTTGCATTTGAAGTAGAAGCATGACCATTCTACCTATTTTGATCAAAATAAGTATTCCTATGATTTGGGGGCTTACCATTCAAAGGAGTCTAATATTACAATTAAGGAGCCTTATTACCCTAAGCTTGTTGTCTCTCCAAAGTCACCACTTTTTTGCTCACCTTTTTAATCATAGAGAAGCTATCTTCAAATTTCTTATCTCAAATCCATAACTTTTTTTCCAATATCTTGCATTAGAGCCTTCAACTCTTCTAACTCACTAGATGATGTGGAAGCTTGAGGGGCTAGAGAAAGGGGTTGTGATGTGGAAGATGTGGGAATAGGGGCTACTATTGGTTGGTTATTTGGTATATCAAGGAAGAAGGGCATAGGAGGCCTTGGAGCTAGCTTTCCTTCTTGTATCAATATATTCTCGGCTTTGATAGTAGTTTCATAGGCATCAGGTAATGTATCTCCTCTCATAATTTGTATTGTAGTGGCAATATCACTATTTAGGGCTTTTAGGTAATGTAAGAAGGTGTTACTGGTGGTAGGCTTTACTGCAGTGGGTATTCTATCCCATGTTTTTTTGGAATATATAGTTAATGTCAGTCATGTATTCATGGGGTGCCCTCTTTATAGTAGTCAGCTATTCTAAAAGTGAAAGGTAGTCACTTTTATCTTCAAAATGTTTGCATAGGGCTGCTCCTAACCCATTCCAATCTGTTATAGAGTTATGAGGAAACCCTCTATACCATTGGAGTGCTTTTACTTTCAAGGATGGGCTAGAAGCCTAACTACTACATCATCTTCAATTATTCTATGGATATTGTAGACATTAGACATTTCTTAAATATGCTTTATAGGGGAAATAGAGGTTTCACTAGTAAAATTAGGTACACTTTTAAGAGCTGATACTGGTATATCATATCTTTGGGCCAAGAGGAGAGGACTTCCACCATTGAAGGTAGCAAAAGCATGAGCTCTGGCCATGTAAGCAAGTGGCATATTGATATGAGTAGATGGTATTGTAAGTTGAGATCTATTAGTAGGGGGAGTAGAGATGGATCTTACAAGTGTATTTGTTACTGTTGTACTCCTAACTGGTGATAAAGATACTCTAGTCTTTTTTTTTCTAGGATTTGAAAGTGAAAGCTCTGTGTATTGAAACTTAATTCTAGAAGATGCCCTTGTTTCAACTTTTGGCATGAATCACAACAACTGTGGTCTAAAACCAGATGAAAAAGTAGAGTAAGTTGCCAAGTACTTCCATCCTCTTGTAGGCTTGAAACATTGAGAGAATCACTATCTTCTCATCATCAACTTGAAGTCCTTCTTTGGCACCAAATAACTTGAAATCTTCTAATATGAATGTCCCACTGGGTGTGCCAAAAATTGTGGTATGATTGTTGGAGGTTCTAGAAACTAATTTGAATCTTTTAATGATAGTCCCACCAAGCGTGCTAGAAACTTTTGTCACAAAAGTTTGCATCCTTTCCTAAAGTTTTTACCTAAAGGAAACCTTGTGAAACATGGAAACAACCTCCAAGTTGTGGCAATTGAACGATGAGGTTGAGTCTTCGGAGAAGGCCAACTTCCTTTGCTATCAGGGTGCACCTAAACTACACTTGGAGAGGAAAAGGGAAGAAAGTATGAAAAACTTGCCTAATCTATCCTATAGAGGTGTTGCACCAAAATGGAGTGTTCAACCCAATCTCTACCCATAAATGCATAGTTAAACTATTATAACATCAAAAAATATATAGACTCAAACTTTTTTTAATCTAGCAATCACATGCAAATCAGATAACTAAATGGGTGACACAAAGAAGAAGAGTTTCACTATATATTATTCATAGGCCAAAAGAGATACAACCATGCAAATTATAGATAACCACAATACATTTATGAGAGGAAAATGAATCTTACATAGTACATCAATAGCTAAAAGGGATAAAGCAGAATGTCATGAAGTTCAGAGGCAAAGGGAATTTACGATAAGCATGCTAGAGCAATGCCAGAGAAACAAAGAAGAGTCAACCATATGAAGGTTATAGCTTAGACACAGACTTTGGATTACTTCACAACTTAACCAATGCATTCAAGACTGTTAGAGGACAATTGGATATGATCTAGATGATGGATGTGATCTGGTACATCTTCATAGGCAAGAAAATCATCAAAAACCTAACCTGGAAGAAACCCTGAAGTGATAGAAATGGTGCCATTAACACTCTGACTAGGTAGATGGATAACTAGGTGATGATTGAATGTCCTTTGCATTGTTTCTAGCCCTTGCATTCATTCAGAGTGGTTAAGATCGATCATGAAGATCAGATTGTGTAGAGAAAACTAACTTATGTCATTCTTGGCTCGACAAAAAATCAAAATCAATAGTCAAACAAGTGCAACAACCATAATGAACCACATGGACCAATGGTTTTATTTCTTTCCTCCAGCTTGAAAAGGTCTTCAAAAGTTGATCACCTTATTACCTTAACCATGCCACCTTTTCAACTTAACCATAACTGCTCCATGAAACTGCAACTTAATCGTGATGTGATTGCAATTGTTACCTTCTAAACTGAGCCCATGGGGGACACATGTTAGTCTATCATTATGTTGCATGAAATAAAGTTTTGTTGATCTCAGATTGGTTTTGACAAGTGAGTGTCAACACACTTAATCTATTTACTAAGTTCATACCGAACTAGTAATACATGTTAAGCACAACATGTAAATATTAGACCATGCCAAATTGTAATGAGTTCCAAGTCACTCATATGCCGAGTCACTCAAGTGCCGAGTAGATAGATCATGCTGAGTGATTTAGGAGCTGATTAAATAGTGGATGCTGAGTAATGCAGGTGTTGAGTCATAGTATACAAAATAGTGCATGGTGAGCATCAGAGACTTGATATGCCGAGTAAGACAGTTTTGACATATTTGTTTGTAATGGCACAAACAACTATGTCAACCATTTTTGACTCAACTTAAGATTAAATTGTGATATTTTAGAGATAAGGAAGAATCTCTATTTTGATTTCTTATGCAATTACATGCAACCAATTAGAAAATGGGAAGGATTAAGTGAAAAAATGGATGAATCTTAGTCATAGATTCATACCTAACCCTAAGCCACTAAAATCTTCTTAAGGAGGATTAAGCCCTAAACTCTTTATAGACAGAGAAGTGAATGGTATGGAATGTTTGATGAATTAAAGGAGTGAACAAGATAGTTTGCAAGTAGAGCATTCAAGGTGACTTAGATGTTACGAAGAAAGAGTGAATTGCAGAATCAGTTAGAGAAAAGGATATAACATTGAGACATCTAATCGTGAAGGATCAAGTAGACATTGTTTAGAGGTGATTTTTTATCAAGCAAGAAAGTGCCAACTATAGGATCTATGTTGAGACATTTTAACAGGTGATTTCAATCAAATCTCTGAAGCACAGTAGTCCTGACAGGCTGTATGAAATCCTTTAACAGGGTGCTTGCTTAGTTGTAAGTTGAAGTCCTCTAACAAGACACACTTCTAACAGGATGTTGAAATCCTCTAAAAGGGTGATACCTAACAGTCTTTTTAAGCCTTTAACAGGGCTGACCTTTCATAGGGTAGATCGTGTTTCATGGTCAAAGCATTGTATCCTTCATTGGATACACTTTATTACTGCAGTAGTGAAGATTTGTGGGTGTCATCCCCACCCTAGTTTTACCTTCTCACTTGGAGGGTTTTTGGGTAATCGTATCTATGTTATGTGTGTGAATGCTTACATGGTTATATGTTTTAGATGTATATGCTTTACATGTTATTTTAGTTTATTTATTGAATGCATGTGATGGATGTGTGGTGAAAGTTTTATGGGTCCAAGTTTAAACTATTGATTCACCCCCCTTATCAGACGTTTACCTTTCCTATTGTAATTCCAACAAGTTCTTGCATCTTTGGCTAGTGACATAATAACAATGGTCGATCTTATTTTATGATGGTCCCAAAGATGTGTTGATCCTATCAACAGTCCAATCAATGAAAATACTACATTCTACTAGCTTGTTTGACACCTTTTCCACCTTGCCTGTTGCCCATAAGGAAGATAGGATCCACATGCCACATGCCACACTGTGGCTTTGTCACATGAAATAAAGTTTGCTCACTTCTACAAAGTGACAAAGCAACAATTGTAGATGTTGCAAGATTTGACAATGGACACAAATGACCCACTGATGACTGTGTTGACCAAAGAGAAAGGGGCCCATGGTGCTATGTGGAAATTTGTCACTTTGTTACTATGACAAAAGGGTCTATAGTTTATAACATCAACAAAGTGACAACCATGGATCCTATTGCATCAGATGGTGAACAAGATCTGGGCCCACAAAAATATTAAATGTGCAGTCACTTAAGACTAAGGAAATAAAATGTATAGCCAAGGTTTCAAAATGGTATTTTTTCATGCCCTGATATTTGAATATTGAAATATATGAATGCTATGCTGTGTTTGAATTTAAATCTTTCAATTTGGTGGGAAGGTAAAAATAGCTAACATAATTTATGTTTGAGGAATTATGTGGGCTATGAGGCGAATCATATGTGGATGAAGGATAAGGAATGTGAGATGGATTAGGATTAGACATGCAATTTTAAAGATTGATTGGTACATAGGTTGAATGGGAGGTATAACTCCATATTGCCTTTGAAGATCTTCAACCATTTGGTTAAGCCGATTCTTATCCATGAAATTAGATGAGGAGTGGTGAAAGATTTGATGATGTATGAAACATGACCTTAGGACTAGGAGCAATTTCGGACTTTGTTTTGATTTGATTTGGATTTGACTTGATTTGCTTTGATTTGCTTTGATTTGATATTCAATGAAGGTTTGAGATAACCTTGATGTAGATAAAGAACTTATGATATTGCAAACAATTGGATGTTGGATTTGAATGATGATATCATCTTCCACTTGGAGATGGACAAATGATCCCAAGTTGGAATAGGATATTTAATAGATGACTCAATACTTGCCGATGGACAAATGATCCCAAGTAAGAGAGTACACCTATGATAAGTTTTCTTAAGCACGAAGGTCTAATATCACACATTGCATAAATATTTCTTCCTAAATATTGGATTGAATCTTGATGAAGGAGAAAGATGATTTATGATATTGATTTGAGTCAGTCAAGATAGCAATGATAAAAGTCCAAGGTTTATGATGGTGCCCCTATATCCAAAGTGGAAGATTTTATGAAAAATTGAATTAGAAGAAGATTTGAATAGATGAAATTAGAAAGATTGATTTTGGATGAAGATGTAAATGGATGGAATTAGGAATGAATTCAACAAGGGACTGGATTAAGAATCATGAGGATGAATCATTGAATGAGGGAATTGCATCTTGATGTAGATTACGAATCATGACTAGGATGAAGATTAGGAATTTGATTGAATGATTAAGAAGATGAGGAAATGATTAGGATGATTAGATATGATTAATATTTTGAGGAATGATTTGAATGATTAAGACAAGAGATGTATGATGGTGATGAGTTTGATGGATAGAAGAAGTGGTTTGGAATTGATGTGGACAACTTGACTAAGAGGAATTAAAACAAGATCTTGTTTTTTTTTGTTGTTTTTTTATATTTTTTTTGAATTTTGAACTTTTATGATTTTTTTGGATTATTTTAAGTTTTACAATGTTTTTTTTGGAATTTTATGCTTTTTTGGCTTTTGAAAGTTTGGCTATGTTTTTTGATTTTTTTTGAAACATAACATGCAAAGCATACAATGAAATATATACAAGAAAAATTTAGATGGTGTGTCCCCTTCAAATGGGGAGGGTATCAAACACTCAAGCATGTTGAACACACCAACAATCCTATAAGATTTTGACTAGGATATACAAGCTAAACATGGGGTGTCCTCGATATACACAAGGTACATGAGGCCCAAATCTGTACATGGCAAAAAATAATGCCATACAACTGGGAGGAGATGATAACCTCAATCTCCACCTTCACTTCCCAAAGGTATAAAGTTCTTTGGGGCTTAGCTAAGAGTGACAAGATTTTACTTCCAAGAGAGGTGTCTTTCGATTCAACTCCCAATATTTATACTCCACTAGAATGGTAGAGTTGAGGTTGTCCCAAGGGGCGATGAAATACCCAAGTAGGCCTCCTAAAAAATGTAAAACAAGGCCACTTATTTCTTGTGCACTCAAGATCACCCGAAGGCACGAGAGGAGTGAATATGTAAGTGGTCTTGAGTTTAAAAGAAACTCGTTCTTTCCTAATGGAGCCTTAGGTTTTGTAATCTATTCTTGAAGATACTCGTGTTTGTAGCATACAACATTCTTCCCAACTTGATAAAGTCGTCAACATAAGAAATTGAGAGTTTGTCAACAAAAATAAATCAATCTGTGTCAACATAAGAAATTTGATAGGGATAAAGAAAATTCCTTTATTGTATGCAAGATTGAGTGAGTGTTCATTTTAAGAACCAAATCAAAATGTTCATTGCAATGTTCTTTGAACCTTTAAGCATTCAAGATTGTGTTTTAACAACATTCATCCAAATGAAATGTTTTGTTTAATTGATTATGCATTCAATATTGGATTTGCTTGTTCTAAGTTTAGCCATTCAAGAGTGTGTTTGATTTATTCAATTAAGTGCAACATGCATCAAAGACAAATGTTTAAGCATTCACATTCATTTTCCAAGAGCAACAAAACTTTAAGGAAAACTTGCAAGACACATGATTAGTTGTTTCTAGAATGCTCCAATTTGTAATGCTGCAAACAATCAACTTGATTAGCATCACCAAAGTCCCCAAAATGAATGCTTGACTATGGAAAAAAAAAATTTAAAACTTTTTTTGTAATTTTTTATATAAGTAAATCAACTTAGAATAGCCCATATCCTATGGAAGCACTAAAAGTCAATTTTTATTTTATACTTTTTAATTTAAAATAAAATAAAAATAAAAGCCTTAGATGACAAAATGCAGGCGTATATGACAAAATATCAGAGATGACAAAACATAATCGAGCAAATTATACTTGATACTTACTCTTGCAGATTGCAAATGACAACCAACTTTCAAAGATAACAAACTACACAGACACTAGAAGAAGCAGAGACAATAGTCAACCAAAACTATGGACCTTCAGTCACCCGTAATGCAGACTATAGAACTCTAAACTATGGAGAGAAGAGAGTTAATTCTGTGGAGATGCCAAAACAATGGAGATGACATAACATAATTTTTTGCAATTGCAGGTGGTTATTAAGTCTGTCACAGGCATCTACTGAGACGAGGATCTGTGGAGCTGACAAAGTGTCTTCACAGATGACACTATGTCCTAACAAAGATGATAATGTGCAGTTTTTTAATAGAAAACTCGAAATTTTTGATCAAGTTAAGTGTGAAAAAGGAATGTGGGTCCCACCAAGTGTGCCAAAATGTATAGATGAAAACCTAACCTATCGGGAGCATGCATAAATAAGTAAACATTAGTTGTACATGTATATCAAAGATTCAAATAAGATCAAAATATAACTAATCTACTTGAGTTTTAAAACTATGCAACCGAAAGATAAGAATCCTCATTCAACCTTAGAGCAACTCAACAAGGGTGCCCACAAGAGGCCTTATTGGTGTGCTCAATGATGAGGGATGTGCTCTCTTCAAACACAACTATGGATGAATCCCTTCAAACAGATCGAATGAATGCAAGAGTGAAAATATGAAACTATGTTAAAATAAATGTGGAATACCTTCAAGAAATGGTTATGAATAAGCCAACCTCAAAAGGATTCCAAGTATGTGAGTGTGGAAATGAGATGCAATAAAGAAAGCTAACAATATTATGCTACCATGAAACTATGCTAAAACTAGGAATTGAAAGAATGCAAACAACTATCAAATATTAGCTCCAAGCATGAAAATATCTAACAACTCTAAACTTAAACTAGCATGATAACAATGCATATGGAAGAGATTAAGAATGCTTGAGATAAGGGCTCTATTTATATGCTTGAGAGAGAGGACTTGAGGAGGTGGCATCTTTGTGGCATCCACATAGGTGCCACAAGTAAGAAACATGGGCTAATAGAACAAGCCATGCAAAGGTCAACATAAGCCTTTTTGTGATTAAGATGGCTCAAGGTGTGCTCACATAAGTTTGAGAAACCTTGGGGAAAGGAAAGGGGAACAAGTGTGTAAGAGTGCAAGAGGATTTTTGGAGGAATAAATTAGGGGGGGCTGTCTTGGGGTTTGAGTTTTTCACATATGTGTGAGCAACCACTTAGGGGATAAAAGGTATTTAAGAGGGTATTTAAGATAATAAAGTGGGATTAACTAGTGGGTAGGCTTAGAAGTATGAGAGTGATGGATGGTAGACTAGGTTTAGGTGGGATTAGGATTGAATTAAATAGGATTTAATTTAATCATAGGATTATATAATTTAATAAAGCAAAGAGAATTAAATAAATTGAAATTTATTTAAAAGGGGATTTATGGAGCACTATGCATTAAATAAATTTAACACATTAGAGGGGATGCATTTAAATTAAATTTAAATACTTTAGGGAGGTGAACCTATTTAATTAAATAAGTAGAAGAATATGAAAAATATAGTTGATTTAAAAATTAGTTAATTGTAGTGTCAAGGGAGATATTAAATAAATTAATATAGTGTTTAGGACAATTTTAAGTGTCTACACACCCCTCGATCACATATGGTGACACATAAAGATGATACATCAAAGAAGTTAGTAAGTTTAGATGAATTCATCACATTACCTATGTATGACTTGAACAACGTGGCATTGGAATAGATGCAATAATTGCACACCTTGCTAAGTCCTAAGGCAAAGAAAGAACAATTAAGAAGAGAACACAAAAAGATATAGGTATTACACAATATAAAGGAATTTTTGTTGATGCATTTAAGATTTCTGATGTTAATGATCAACATCAAATTTTGGACCAGCTAGTGTATATAGTTGATAAGGTTCACATAGAAGATATTGAGACTAGTGATAAGTTGATGAGATGGTCTAAGAAGAAATTTGAGCATAAAGGTTTGGAGAAAGTCTCAACTAAACTTGCAACTAGGCAAGTTGAGCTTTCTAACCTTACCATTCAGTTGGAAGGAATTTTGAAAGTCTTTCATTCTTTGTATATGAAACTTAGTGATGTTGAGTTCTTCACATTGGAGAATCAATGCTCTATTAATTTTATTAAGGTAGATATGAAGGCATGTACAATTTCATTAAGCAAGAATGCAAGTTCAAGCTCACCTTCATACAATAAGTTGACATTTGATCAACAAAGATTAGTTGAGTTAATGGCCAGAGATAGTGGCATAAGGAATAAATCAATTTCTATTCAATTCATGCTACTACCCCATTTGGAAATAATTTAGATGGAATTATCTATGTCTCATTATTTAATAAGGAAAGATCCACACCTTTCAACATTAGAGAACCTGATTGATCTAGCTGCTTAGTTAGAGATTCACATCCAAGTCATACAATCCACAAGAGATAGATGGGATAAAGGAATTGAAGAAATTTGACAAGTCATCAAACATTTTTGGATAAATATCAGCTAACCCCTACAAACCCCAAGCCATAAGTGACAGAAAAGGGGAAAATATTTTCATGACATAAATGAAGGGGGGAAAAATTCTAACAAGAGGTAATCCAATCATGCCAGACACAAAGGGGGAGACATAAATTAGAAGTAAAATTATCAGATGAGATGACATTAAAGTCTTTAGACATGTATATAGTATATATAAGAGATTCAGTTTTGAAGATTGAGTTACAATCTCAAGGGGAGCATTATTTTTACATGGATACACTAGTAGAATTTTGGCAAATAAATGACTACATGACCAAAACTTGCAATCACAAGACTATAACTTCTAGTCACGTGACTAAAAGTGATGTTTTGCAACTTATAAGTGACTAAATAAATGACTAATCTAGTCATCAAGTAAAATCATAAGGTTAGATATAAATAAGTGACTAAATAAATGATCAAATAAATGAGTAAACACTTGGTCACTAATAATGAGTCACTTAAGAGTAAATGAATGATTGTTGCATTTTTTTATCATATTAATAAATTTTAAATTTTTTAAAAAACTTTTATCGCTCATTAATGGAGATTTTACCCTCTTAATACATCATTATCAGTTAACTTCCTTAAATGTCCTCTCAAGTGATATTGAAGTAGAAATAAACTCAAAATCACCCCAATCTACACTCAAACTCTTCAAAACATATCTATAAAATCTTGAAGAAAATAAAGACCCCTCATACACTCAAAAGAAAACTCTAAATCTATATTTCCATATCAAAAATACTAATTATCAATTAACTATTTTATAATCTCAATATACAATTTCTATTTAACCACATAAATGTAATGTAATAACTATTTTTATAAAATTTCTTTCCTTTCCAAGGACTCTTTACTTTCGCTAAAAGACCAAGAGGATATTTTGACTTCAATTCCCACTTTGCTACAAGAACATCATAATTCTATGCTGAAGGCAATTCGCTCCTCGCATGAAATTTACCAAGCTCTACTGTCTCTCCATGCTGAAAAAGCTCCAGGGCCAGATGGATTTCTGACTTTCTTCTTCCAAAAATATTGGGAGGTGGTTAAAGGGGATGTGGCGAAAGCAGTGTAGGAATGTTTTGGGGCCATAAACCTTTTGAAGGAACTCAACGCTACATTTTTGGTGTTAATCTTGAAAATCCCTAGAGCAGATACGATGGATAAGTTTAGGCCCATAAACTTATGCAATTCTTTCTACAAAATCATTTCAAAAGTTTTGACTACTAGGATTCTCAGAGTTCTCCACTTGATTATTTCTCCACAACAAACTGGTTTTGTCCCAAGGAGACAGATCCTAGACTCTATTATGATGGTTCATGAAATTATTCACCCCTTGGAAGCTAGGAAAAGGGAAGGGTTCCTGCTCAAGTTGGACCTATCTAAAGCTTATGATAGGGTGGATTGGGATTTCTTGAAAGCTGTTCTCCAAGCTTTTGGTTTTGATGTCCAGGTTTGTAAACTAATTCTTTAGCTTGTCTCTTCCCCCTCTTTGGCTATTTTAATCAATGGAGCTCCCTAGAAATTCTTCTTCCCCTCGAGAGGGTTTAGACAGGGTTATCCCTTATCCCCTGTTCTATTCATTATCATGGTAGAGTGTATTGGGAGGTTAATCCTGAGGAAAAGACAGGATCAAAGCCTGCATGGTATACAACCATCTTTTGGAAAAATTACCTTCACCCATTAGCAATTTGTGGATGACACAATTCTGGGTGGGGAAGCCACTGTTCAAGAGGCTAAGGAGCTAAAATGTTTGCTGGATACTTACACGAGGGGTTTAAGATAGGCTATAAATTGGGAAAAAAGCTCGATCTTTTTTGTAAATACCCCAATTGAGTGACAAAGAAAAAATTCTCGCATTCTAGGATGTGGTGTGGGGTCTCTTCCAGCTACTTACCTTGGAATGCCTTTGGGGTCAAAACCACCAGATTCTTTCTGGAATGGCATTATTGATAGATTTAGCAAGAAGTTGGTAGGTTGGAAAGGAGCTACCCTCAATCAAGAAGGTAAATGTACATTGGTGAAATCAACTCTTCCAAACCTCCCAACTTATGCCCTTAGCCTTTTTGGGATCCCGGTTAAACATGCTGATACAATGGAGAAAATCTAGAGGGACTTTTTGTGGACAGGGTTTGAAGAAAACAAGAGATATCATCTAGTGGCATGAGACAATGTTTTCTTTCCTAAATGCTATGGTGGCCTAGGTATTAGAAAAATTAGACATCTCAATAATGCTTTGCTAGTGAAGTAGATATGGCACATTTTTCAAAGTCTTAGAGAATGGTAGGATATCATGGTGGAAAAGTATTCGAGAAGGAAATCCCTCAACTTCATATTTAGCAAAGTTGATCTTCCCCATGGATCCTTTATTTGGAATGGGATCCTTAAGGCAAAACCTTTGGCTAAGTCAAAGGAAAAGTGGAAAGTATCTTATTCTGGTAGGACAACTAGTTAAGCTAGGGGCCCCTCATAGATCATCCTAACTATGAGAGATGGTCTGATATATGTATAAGAAGATTTGGTCTGAAAGTTAGTGACTATAGAGTTGATCATGGATGGAAAGACCTATTGCTAGTATCCCAGGATCTTAAACCTCTGATTACTATTCTGAATGCCATGATTCTTAATAGTAAGAGGGATGAAATCATATGGGGAGACAATCCCAATGGGTTATACTCAGTCGCTTCAGGCTATTTCTCATTATGGAATAGGATGGAGAAACTTATCTGGGCAAAGGCTTGGATGACTGGCCTCACTCCAAAAATTAATATATTCTTCTGGCTGCTTCTCGAAGAAAAAATTCTTACCCTAGATAACCTGATTAAAAGGGGTTAGATAATCCTAAATAGGTGCAGTCTTTGCAAGAATAATTTGGAGTCAACCAACCACCTTTTTATTCATTGTCCCTACTCCTCTAAGGTATGAGATCTTATGACCAAGGACTATGGTCTTAGTTGGTGTAAACCGACCAACATCCAAAATTTCTTTGGACAATGGACTAGTATGTATAAAGGAACAAAGACACAGATGATAAATTCCTGGTCTCTTCCACATTTTTGCTGGGGAATATGGAAAGAGAGGAATAATCATATTTTCAGAGATAGGGAAGACCCTGCTTTTGTTATCACAGATAAAATTGTTACTACCATGAAGGAGAATTTTTCCATTAGAAAGTGGGGAGACATTGAAGGAGGAAACAACATGGTAAAGAAAAAGGACAGGGAGAGGAAAAGACATGAAGCTAAGTGGCTTTTCCCCCTTGAAGAATGGCATAAAGCCAATTTCGATGGGGCAGCCAAAGAGAATCCTGGCCCCACTGGCTATGGAGGAATTATCAAAAATGGACATGGTAAGGGAGTTGCAACTTTTTTTCATCCCTTAGGGATTCAGACGAATCACTTTGTAGAGGCCAGTGCAGCCTGTCATATTGTTAAACTGACTTTGGCTACTAGAATTGAGAACCTTTGGTTGGAGGGAGATTCATTAAATACAAGAAATTGTTTAAAAGGATTTTCTAAGCCCTTCTGGACCATTGCAAACGTGGTGGAGGAGATTTGATCAGACTTGGGTAAATTCAAAAGGGTCCACGTCAGCCATGTGTATAAAGAGGCCAACTTAGTTGCGGACTGGTTTGCGAATGAGGTGGTAGTCAAAAACATGACGATGATGTGGCACAATAGTGATATCTTCCTGGTGGCTATGAAAGATATCATAATGTTGGAATGTATTCAAGGAAGTATGAAGGCAATCTTACATTAATTATGGAAATTTATGTTATAGCACAAGCAAGACAAGATGTCAATGAAAATCATGGAAAGGTAATAACTCTCCATCATTTCGTATACTTGTGGCACATTTTATGGGTTGCTTTGCCTATCCCCATTAAAATTTCCAAAGGAAAGAAAGGCTTAGGGATACAAAAATTGTAGGAAGCTAAAGTTTGTGAGTGCAGGATTTTCAAACAAGAGTTCAAGATGGTTGGGAAGAGGAGCAGGAAGGAGCCGACCAGGGAGGCAAAAAAATGGAAGAAAAGAATGAAAGTCTGGAACAAGCTGGAGAAGGGTGGGATAGCGAGGTATATTGAGAAACTCCATGGCTTTGATAAGGAGATCACCAAGCTCACGGTGAATACCTGGAAGGATGGGCATGTAAAAATTGATGGGGTTTCTCATCAAATCAATGCAAAAATGATAGCTCAGATCATGGAGATACCCATGGAGGGAATAATTTTTTACAAGGATAAGAAAATGTCTGCCAATGTAGTTAAAGATTTTGCGAAGAATGAGGAAGAAAATAAATGTTTAGTGAAGGTTAAGACACACTATGAGACAGAGTCGATAAAAAAGTTGTGGAGGTATGTTTTAAGGGTTATTATTAAATACATTTCTTTAGACACTAGATTCAATAGAGTCAGAATACACCACTTTGTTCTGTTAAATCATTTTAGGCATGGCACAAAAAATTCATTTCCTTTTTATCTATTTACTTCAACGAGTAAGGGCATTGAGGGTTTTAAGAAGAAACCCACTCCAAACCTAGCCTTGCATGAGGGCTTGCTCTTATTGGTCTATGAATATCTTAAGACTCAAACGAGGGGGAAATCTTTAGGCCACTTTGGGGATGATTCAGAGGCCACTGGGAGCTTGAACTACTCTGATTCTGCGGAAGTTCAAAGTCTTAGCTCGGAAGAAGAGGAAAACACTTCCTTGAAAGGCAAGAAGTCTAGGGGGGGGGGGGGAGAAAATTCCTACTCCTTCCACTTCTGTTCCTAGCAGAAGGAGCCCTCAAGGATTAATCCCCAATCCAGTGAAATAGGAGGAAGAGGAGTATAATGAAAAGGAAGAGGAAATGGAGTTGGAGGAAGAGAAGAAGGGGGAAGACAGTGGGAAGGTGGGAGAAGATATTTCTATTCAGTCAGGGAATCCCAAAAAGAGAAAGGCCAAGGAGGAGCTGCAACTAGAAGAGAAAAAACCCTTGAGGCTTCGGGACCCTTACCTTATATCTCTCCATCTCAGGAGATTAAGTTGTGGTGGAAGATAATGGGGAGATAATTATGAAAGATATAAGGAGGTTGTGGAGAAACTTCAACACCCAAACAATGAAGATGGGGATTGTTAGGGAGAAGGTGAATCTGCAAGTCTTGGAAGACATAGAGGGAAAAGTCCATTTCGATGAACTCATAGACCCTGCTCTGGTTGCAATTTCAGATAATGCAAGGGAAATAGGGCTCAATTTGCTCAATAATGCCAAAAACAACATGATAGATAATTTTTGCTCTATCAAGTGGATGTTCCATGAGATTGAGGTGCTCAAGGAGAAAAGGAGCCTGGAGGAAGGCCACAGGATGAGCACCGACCATAGTCATCTTACCGGCTAGGAGGATTGTCTATCAAAGGTTGAGAAAAGGGTGCAAAAGATGCAGGTATCAAACCAAAACCTAGCTAATCAGGTGATTGCTACCCTAAACATTCTCAATGAGAACATCAATAGCCTAGGTGAATCGCTGAAAAATGTAGGAATCGGTGAGGATAAGGATGAAAAGGCCAGCTCGGACCTTAGGAAGACCGAGGGAGAAATGAAAGAGACCAAGGGCCAAGTGGAATGAACTAACAACCCAAACTAGGAACATGTGGGCGTGGAGATCCAGAGCACCAATGAGGAAGCAAAAAATTTGCAAGATCTAGATAGTGAGAAATAATTGCTAATGGTCTGATTTTTTTCTTCGTATTATATTTAGTTTAGTGCTTCTGGCTTTTGTCTAATGGTTGCGTCCTTGTCTTTTGTTTCTTGGTCGCGAGCCTGTCTTTTGTTATGGCTTTTAATAGGCAGTTGCATAGGGTCTAAACTTTATTTAATATTTTTATTTTAGATATTATGTAAAAACTTTTAGGTTTTAGGATCCTTGTAAAACTTGTTTTTCTTGATAAAAAACTATTTTTATAAAATATAACATTAGTTTATTATCATTAAATTTAATATATTTTAGTATTTAGTAAATATTGAGAACCACAATACAATAAATATTAAAAATTAAAATAAAATGATTTAATAATAAAAATATTTAGTTGATAGGCTTCTAAAGTGTGAAGATACCCAATGGTATTCAATGTTTGATATTGGATTATTCAATGCAAAGATATTATTCTTTGTAATAAGCATATTTCATATTGGTAAATACTTGATAACCTTGCTTGCAAATTCATTAGCCAAGGTTTGATAAAACATAAGGGATTTTTTTTAACATGATATTATAGAGATAGTACTACCCCCCACATACTCAAGGAGATGATATCATGACTTAGAATAATAGGTTTTCTTAAGGCATAATGATGATACTTGGGATTGATTTTCCTATTTCGAGATTACATTAGGCCTAACATCCCCCCAAAATTGGCCATTCCTCTAGAAATTATATCCCCTATACTGTGAACCCGACCTTTTGTATTTTTCCATTTTTGGTTGGTAGAATTATTGTTTGACCGTGGTATTCTATCTAAGATTTTTTTTACAAGTATGTTTTATTCAATTCTAAAAGAAACATTATTTTGAATATAATTGACTCACTAGAAAGGTTGTCCAATTTTGATGTTTAAGTTTAGTTTATCAACGCTTTAATATTGTATACAATTTTGGGATACCTAAAATGAAAGGTAGTTACAAAGCCTTCTTTTAGATGACATACAATCTTAGCACATGATACCCTCTTTTCCATTATCACTAGAGTCAATATTCTCATTTACCTTTTAGTTTTTGTGTTGTTCTTTCTTTTTACATCCTTTGGTTTCAAGTTTTTAACCATTATCAAGTGTACAACTCGACCCTTCAGATGCCTATATTCTAGGATTACCTAGTGACATATGAACATATGGACCCCTTTTTTACTTGGACTCAATATTAGGAAACACTATTTTTGGCTTTTACATTAAAATAATATTAATAATGTTTTTGCTTTATTGTATATAATTGCATGACATTTTTTTCTTTTCAAAATGATAAATTGCTTATGATATTGTTTGACCATGATATATATGTTGATGTCAGATGCAAATTAATCTTTATCATCTTCTATTATGCAAATTGAAAGATGTATAATTTATGATGTTCTAAAATAGAATGCAAAACATTGACCCATTGATGTGGTTGGAGGGGGAAGGTGGGAGTGTGACTGAGCTAGAGGAGGCTAGCTCCTCGACAATGATTGATCATATAGCCTTGTTGCATAATTGCGACCATATTCGAGTTTTATTATTCTTTATACTCATGTGATTTGTCATAAAAATTAAATTAGGAAACTCTTTCATTTCTTTGTTTTACCATGATTGATTAGAGATTTAGATATTTAAATTGTAAATTTTGACATTTAAAGTTGAAATAAATACATGTTAATATCTATAAGTATATTAGATTAATGCTATTAGACCTTTCACTTGTTGAGATGGAACATATGTTTCTATATATTGTTGTGTCTCCATTTAAACAATTTAGCTAACTCATTATTGACCTTAGTAGAATTCAAAAGACCACAATATAAAAAACATAGTAAATATAAATTCCAATTAAAAAGCGAAACAATGGAGTTTTAAAATTAAGGAAACTTTATTACTCTCAAACATTATTATCCATTTTTGGGGTTTCTCCTGTCAAACCCGATACATAAAAGTGGGAGTTGCTAAAAAATTATGGCCTTACCCTGCAAATCAAAATATTAATGGTGACACTAATTCTGGGGAAAAGAGAAACAAATGACGGACATAAGTCTGGAATCATGAGGAAAGAAGACACAACGCACATGAGGGGAAAGGGATACAAGGATTGAGTCTAGGGTTTTGGGAAAGAAACATAGGAGAGCTTGTACAACCAGATGAAATTCTCCAGGTTTCCTATTGTTATTATTTCTTTTTCTCTCTTCGTTGTTGTAAATTTATCTTGATTGATCTTTTGCCAAACAAAGTTCCATCTCTATAGACAAATTGATTTCTTAGATTGTGTGATTATTCTATTCCTTAATTGCTCTTCACATTTTATTCATGCTTTAAAATAGATATGGCTTCAACCCTATCTCTTTGTCGTCAAGGATTTGTTGTTCATTTTACTCCATTGCGACGCCTAGTCCACAGGGGACGTGTCTTGTTTCAATTACACATCCATTCTCATTATTATAACAATCAAATGATCCCTTTTTCTCCTCAAAGTTATGGCTTGATGCCTATTTATCTCTATCTGGCCGCTCCAAACTTGTTGGTCTGGTTGGACAACAATACCTTCCTATTTGTATATTCTATCAGAATGTTGGGGGCTTGATAGTTCTAAAGTCGGTCCATTATGAATATATTTGATGGTCATAATCTATAGATGGGGGTCTACACAACCTTTCTTCTTTCCAAGTCATGATCTTGATTTTGATCATTCACCAAACTAGTACTTAGAGACAAGGGCAGTTGGTTATGGGACAACCTTGCCTATAAAGTCTAAAAATAGGTTTGCATTAGTTTAAAGAAAACCCAATTCACCCATTACTATGGCGAGGGTCTATTTTAAGAGCTTCTCCACTACCTCTCAGTAAATGACTTGATATGATATGTTTGATATCTATTATGGTGTGAACCAGACTCATTTGATCTATGAACCTTGCATCATCTATGCCATGCTCATGCTTGTCCCTTTTCAAAAACATTGCAGTATTGATAGGATGAAAGTGACTTGTGACATATCTAAATGTCTGTAGGAATATATGTATATGATTATCTTTAATGTACCTATAGAACTGATAACAACAACTCAAGTAAATACATGTACTTATACCTTGTTGATAGGAAATATGCATCCATTCTTATTGTATTGAAGGTCTTCTCATAACATATAGTACATTAATGGCACCATGTCATGATACACGATGGATTCTTCTTTATCAGATTGTGCTCATGTAATAAAGGTGTTGGACAGATGTCTTCTCCTACTCTGATGTTAGTACCAGATTTGTAAAACTGTGTGAAGAGCCTAGAGCTGGATTCTCTTGTAATATTGTGTACATTGATGTGACTTATTTATTTTTCATTTTTTTTGGATTGGTAAATAGTCAAAGCCTAGATTAATTATTGGTATTTTTTGTAATTAATTATTTTTATGCGTTAAGCGAATTTGAACCTAACACCTCCCACATGAGAGGCTCACAAGTTACCGTTGTGTTGTAGGCTCTTGCCTAACTTATTTTTCATTTAATAACATAGTTGTAATCCATTTTTTCCAGATCTGTACATTTGCCATAGTCTTTTTTGTTTTTTATGTTAGTGTTCAGTGCTGGAATATAGATTTCATTTGATAAGCCAGTAACCTAAAAACCTAAAAGAACCATTGTTTGGCCATGCGGTCATATAAAAATTTAATCATACTTTGAAGATCAAATTTTGGAAAAAGTTTGCATTCTTTATCAAATAGAACTGGAAACCAGTTTAAAATTTGCATCATACAGTAATACAATAATACAATAATACAAAATGTAGAAAATGGTCTCTAAACCTAGAATGCTGAAGATACAACATGGTAGACCATTTGCCATTGAAGTAGACTTCAACATAGATTCAGAATCCAAATCTAGCTGGTCATCCTAAGCATTTTGTCCAAGATTCAAAGTTTACAAAGCTTAGTCTGTAATCCCATACAATTCTTTTGTCTGCTAAAAGACTTCTTGGATTAATTAAAATATAGATTTTTTTTGCAAAACTCAAAATTGTTTCTTAAGAATAGCACAATATTGGAGTAACATTTATATATTTAAACATAGAATCAGAAAATCCAAACTATTCTATATTGTCTATACAACCTTATCTGTACAATCCAATGTCCACTGATTTCTTCCCTCTAACTGCACAACAATTACTCTCTAGTCTCTCCATTGAACAATCCTTTGGTTTGCCCACTTTTTACAGCTATCTATCTATTTTGATATTTATTTAAATATCTTCACTTCATATAGTTGATATTGAACACACACTTTGAAAATGATTTAATAGCCGTTGATTTCACAATGAACAACAATTCTAACCCTTTGGAGAGCTGCTTTTGTAGCAACATCAATTTGATCCATTTGGTTAGCAATTTGAAAGCAACAGTTTTGACAATGATTTTTCTGTTCTCCTTGCAATCTTCTTCTTTGATGGATTTTTAATGTACCCTCTTCTAGGGCTTTCTTGTTTTGTATCAGAATGCCCTGTACAACGGTACTCTTTATTTGATACCAATTGCTGGAAAAAAATGTGATATAATTTGAAAGAATTAGAGGGCATACATCTCAATATGTGTCTTTTAGAGGATGTTACTTTGGTGTTTGTAACTTATATTAAGATATTTTGTAACCAAACTAACATGGTTTCACTACGTCATTAAAATGAGCAGACAAACTGTGGTCTTAAATTATATCATATCTCATAATACAAGTCCATTGCATATGCCTTGAAAAGAAAAAATGCATGGGGATTTTGAAAGCCGACATAGTCCTTTGATTGGATCTTGAACTATTACTGGCTAATCAACAATTTTTTTAGTGTGCATTCTATATGTCTTATCTGCAACGGAGATGAGGACATAATCATATATTCTCCACTGCCCATTAGCTAAAAGATATTGAGGGACACTTCCAGGAAAAATTGTATATTCCCAAATGTAGTGTTGGATATGGTAAAGAAATGGGCACTAAAAATCAATACTAAATCCTTTCACATCCTGTAAAGTAGTGCAACGAATCATAATTCATGACTATTTGATGCGGAGGAAATTGCGACTTAACGCAAAACTTATAGTTTTGACTGAATTCTCCAAGAGGCTGAAACTTTAGAGAGGCAAACTAATCTTTCCTACAGTTAACTGAACTTCGAGCCTAGTTATTGGTAGCACAATATCCTTTAAATAAAACAGGAATGACTCTTTATCTTTCACTGGAACACTATGAAAGCCAATCTCATAAACTTTCAACTACTTACATCAACATATTGATCATAAAAAAAATCTGATCATTCTGCCAGAACAATAGTCCTGCACTCCGACATGCATAACTCTCGAAATATACAGTATTTTGAAAATCCCTCCG
Source organism: Cupressus sempervirens (assembly GCA_028749045.1). NCBI lineage: Eukaryota > Viridiplantae > Streptophyta > Pinopsida > Cupressales > Cupressaceae > Cupressus > Cupressus sempervirens. The sequence goes on along the minus strand of CM053789.1, from coordinate 638,222,617 downwards.
GTGAGAAGGTAGTTAATTAGTTTTTTAGAAACATGTCCAAAATGTAAGAGGATCCAACGGTGGATCAAAAACTTATGGCATCTGCACTGAGCTCCATTTTTCCTGTCATGCAAAAACCCATATACTTCCACAACATTCAAATACTAAATTGTTTTCAAGCTATTCAAATAATGTCCCATTCGATTCATACCATGAATCGGTGGGAAGGGAAAATTACGCACTCAAGAACATTAACTCGGAGCTTTGTTGTGCTAAAAAACCTAGAAACATTGCTGTACTTCGAATAATCTAGAAATGCCTTATTAAATATGTTTCGAGTTCTCCATTTTCTTCTCGTGTACGTTTTCTCAATAGATGTTCATTATATTACAGTCATTAATTTTTATTTATTTATTTATCTCATCTTTTCTTTCTTCATAATATATCTGCTCTGAAGTCTCCTCAGATTTGAATTGAAACTTACACCACACTTATCTTATCATTTATTACTAGCATATCGAAATGATGCTTTGCATATATTTAATTGTTGTTTATAAATTTAAATCATATTATGGCTGGTTGTGTACATAGTATATGCCGACTGTAATTATAATGTATGCTTGAATTCTCAACTACGGATATTGGTTCCAATCTTCTGATCTGCTGCTGACTAGACCTCTTTGTAATTGCTTCCCGTGCCTGGATGAATGATTATCTTCACTCCCTTCTTAACTAATATCATATATTCTTCCGAGTCTAACGCCAAGATCAAATACTAAGCTTGTTGAGTTTGATGTTTCAATTCTTCTCTCGATTTCTATCTGGCTAGAGTAAAAAATGATATTCTAAATACTGCAGGTTCCTTCCTAATCCCACATCACTGTCCGTATGTTTTTTTCCCTTCAATGTGACATCTGTATTCACTTTCTAATCTCTTAGAATGAATATCCATAGCTCCTATAGCAAACAACTCCACTCTAATGACTATGATGTGAATGTATGACTGGGATTGTTCAGTCACTGTCTTATATGCTGTTTTGTATCTCATTTTTCAATAATCTCCCTATTCTCCCATTCTTATTTCTCCATGTATCGTGATTATATTTTAATTTCAATATTGGTTCATATATTACTATTTTTTATCATAAATTATATCTCATGTTCTTTGACTATATAATTATATTGTGAGATTAATGATATATTATAATAATACATCATTGTCACAAGAATAATTATTTTTCTTTGTATCTAATATTTTTATAATTTTTTGGGCCAAACAATTTTAGATTAATTTGCTAACACATAAGCACCAAATAAAGTTATTGTACTAAGTGTGTACTTAGTGTTTGAAATCAGAGTAGAGGATCAACCCGATTGGAATTCAACCCTTGTTATGTCTTTGCACAACAAAAGATGTGGATGAAAGCATACTCTATGGACCAACTCAACCGAATAAAAAGATAAAGTCATACAATATGGGCCCATTCAACCCATGCTGGGTTTTTTGATTAATCACAATGTTCTAACTCTTGAGATTTTTAGCTTCAGAAGACATTCAAAACTTCGAAATTGTCATAGTTTAGTGCTTACCAAAATGAAGCTCATTTCCTACAAATTGAGCAAGCTTCTAATATAGGCACAACTCAATAAATGGTCTATTCTATCTTGGCTATTAAATGGGCACTGGGCACTCATTAGAACACAAAGAGTAGGAACAAATAATGACCTTTTCAACATAAAATTTCATGAGTATGAGTGTAATGTCTTCTACTCCAAAATAAGAAATAAGAAAAAAAGTAACCAGCTAAAGAAAGTCATCTTCAGTAGTATCTGTATGTTTTTTTTGTATCATTTTCCTTGTAATTGCTTCCCAGTTGATTCCAATTCTGATTGAATCTGAGCATATTTATATCATGAAAATATCTACATTACTCGCCAAAATGGCATCTGCCCTGTAGGAAATGCCTGTATGGTTTTCTTTGCTGATCTCTTTGATAATCATTAATACTATGTGTTGACCTTGACCCCTTAAGTATTGCATCAAATAGGCATGATATTGGTCTTGTATGCCCCATGAAGCCCTTTTTGGATGCAAAAAGGGTATTTGAGGATGAAAAACCCATAGCTGAACAAACATCAGTTGAATATCCAATATTTGACTTCCCAATAAAACTATTACCTGCATATGAGGATACCGATGGAACATGCACTGGAAGAGATGTGTCATTGGCTTTCTCTCAGGTGTTCTCTTATCAGAATTTTTGTCAATATATTTGTTTGAGGTTTAAATAGATTATCTTTGTGTATGCCTCACTTGATAGGATCTGTTGTTTTCCTTTATTTGTACTCTCAAATCTCTAGCATTACGAGCATGCAAACTTCTAGAATGCTTCTCATTGGGTGCTTTCTTTCTATCCTCTTCATTGGGCCATGGCTGCTGAATAGTTTGTAGTTTGTAGATATACGTCTTTTGATAAGAACCCGGTGCAACAGGGGCAAAGGCCTGTCACTTTTTCTCCAAAGAACTTCTATTGCAAAAGTGTGTTGCTTCTTAGCTGTGCCATAACTTTTGTTAACAATTCTTCCTATAACACATAAAGTACCAATAGGTGAACCTGTGGCACTTCTTCAAGCAATACTATCTATACATATCATATGTGTTCTGTTCAAACATAACACTATCACCAGTGTAGGCATTGCCTTTACAGTTCAACAAAAAACTTGACTTTGGGCATTTTTGTTCACCACTACCATCTTCAATCTCAAGGTGCCCTTGAATCCGCTCAATAAGAACTGCTCTCATTCTTGACAATGTTAGCCCATGCTTCCTAAGATATAGCTTACATTGTTCCACTTTCAGCTTGTCCATCTTACCCTCTTCAATGAGTGTTGCAACTTTTGAATAATCTTTCTCATCATTTTCATTTAATAAGGTTATTTCCAGATCTGGGCATACTGTAACATCATCACCAGATTCATGGCCCCCATCCTCGTTAGAGCTTTGAATGGAAAGCCTTGAGCTGGCCCATGTGAGTTGTTCACAATTTGAACCCTCACTTTTGTTTTGTGTATTTATTAATATAATGATATTATTATTATCTAAGAAATCATTAATACTATATTATAATATAGTCATTTTATCATATTATTTTTATATTACCACTTTGTCAATTGTTATAACATTATATTATGTCTATCCCTAATTTTCAATTATAATTTGATGAATGTATCACTAATTTTAGAGCTCCCATTTTTGCCCACACTATGCAAATGTTATCAATGTGCATTGGTTGATTTAGATTGTTCATTGCGTTTGGTTTTTGAAGCTACACGGTTCTCAACCCACGTAATGGTTCATCTATGGGTTCCAATTTTCAACTTCACAAGCTATATGATATGACCCTGACCACCTTATATTATTGATTATCTATTATTAGTTATGATTGTTTTTAAATTGTAATGTGCATCATTGTTTATTGAAATGATAAAGGACTACTCCAAATGAAATCATTGCAAACAAAGTGACTAATATGTCAAACTTACATGACTGAAAAAGTGGGAGCATGCCATTGAGAATCTTCTAATGTCATTAGTAGCTTAATCCACAATACTTGTATTGAAGCAATATCACTTTTAACTCGCAAAAGATTGATGTTTGATCAGTTGGCTGTTATATTGTATATTTTTAGAATATTTGTTTTCCAATTATTAACTTTATGCCCTTTGTTTCTTCCTCCTGCTGTGATGGAGTAGCTGCTCTAGTTTTATTGAGTGGAGGGAAATCAATGGAGCTAGGTTTACAAGTTATTGCAAACATATTAGGCTATGTTGTTGTTGCATAGGCGTTTCTCTTTACATACTATTTTTGTCATTTGTAGCTAAATATATAAGATTTTCCCTTTCAATGTTTGATTGAGTGTAAGTTATATTGTTAGTCCCTGAACTATTCATAACTGCTCCATCTCTGGCCATCCCAAAAGATATTTCAAAGGCAGGCCTGGAGGCTTCAGCGATGGACTATAATGAGATAAATGAAGCATTCTCTGTAAGTTTTTTTTTTACTGTAAATCCATGCATTTCTATAATGTATCATTCCATTAGAATCTCTGATGCGAAATGTTTCTAGGATCTACTTTCCTAATCCAACCTCATAGTGAAAGATAATACAATGAAAACATACCCCAAGAAATCACAAAACTCCTTATCAAAGCACCAACTTCTCAATCTACAATTCCTAAGAACCAAGTTACCATTCTTATAGCACCAACTCTAAGAATGTAATTACCAATTGTTTTAGATTAAGGTAAAAACAGGTATTGAAGGGGACCCGAAACACTTAACAGAAAAGCAAAAGATAAACCATGAAGCACCACCAGGTTTTACAAGGACTTGAAACTTGCAGTTTAAAAGTTACAAAATTAGGTTTTACAGGGACCTGAAACCACAAAATAAGACCAAAAAATGAAACCAAGTTTTACAAGGACCTGGAACCTAGTTTTTTTTACAACGAACAAAAACTAGTTAAAAAACCAAAAACAGCGACCAGTTACCAGGACCACTACTAAAACAAAGACTAGATACCAGGGACACAACTAGCTGCTACTGCAACTCTTTGATCATTTTCACCACCTCTTTGCCTACCTCCGCAGTGCTTTGGATGGTATCAACAACAAATCCCCCAGTTACCTCGGCTGCCTTTTTCCTTGAGCTCTATCTGGTTCTTTTACTTAGTCCACCTAAACTTTCATCTGAGTGATCTTTGCACAGTCAATTTCCTGATCCTGCTGCATCTTTCCCACTTTTCTTTTCAAATTCATTAATATATAATACATCTAGGAGTCAACTTTAAGAGAGGTATCAACCTTAAGCTTTGCAGTATGCAGGAAAGAAAGCATAGTATCCCTACCAGAAGACTCATCCTTCTCTTTCCTTGTATCTTCCTTAACATTCACAACATCCTTGTTAGTAAGGTTCTGCTTTTCCTTCACCATTAGTTATTTTTCATCCCTCACTCCCTGGGTATGCTCACTTTGATTAATTTCATCTTCACCAACATTACTCGACCCTGTATTTTTGTCATTGCTTTCATCCACCTTCTCCTTACTAGTCTCACCCTTACTACTAGGGTAACCTTCCAAATTAGAACTGAAATCTCCCACATCCGTGTTCTCCTCCATATTTTTTTCATCATTATTATCTGAGTTATTAGACTCAGTAATCTCTTCCACATTTTTCTAAGGGGTTTCTTACTTCAGACCCCTCCTTTTCCCACTAACTCCTTCCTCACCTTTACTCTTCCTAGAGTAGGTTTTTCTATCAGAGCCCTTCTTTTTCTCAGAGAGAGGGGAAGACACAATAGCCTTGTTCTTGCAGTAATCCTCAATTAGTAAAATTAACCCTTCATGTAAAATCGGATGAGACTCTTTTTTCCTATGGTCTTGAAGACTTTGAATTAAAGAAAATCTCAGATAAAAAGGAAATGAGATCCTATTCTTGTGCCTAAAGTGATTCAGGAACACAAAATGAAATTTATGAAGACGCTTAGCTCTACCATCAAAAATAAAATACTCACGGATGCAAGAGAGCACGTGCTGCCAGATAACCTTAATTTGACCTAGTTCATAAAAGTCACGATTCTTCTCCAGGTTCTTTTCCTCCTCATCCTTTTTTGAAAATTTCTTAAATGCAACATTTGAAATACTTATTTCCTTACTGAACTTTATGCCTTCCTTAGGCAAACCCATCACCTTGGCTATGAAATCTTCAGACAAATGCACCGTCACCCCATGCATAGAAACCCTATCTTCAATCTAGTTTTTGAAGAAAGCCTCTGTGACATGTGGTTTACAACCATGAAGGCACTCCAAATAAGTGATGAAATTACCCTTTTGTAGAATTTTCCAAACAGAGGCTTTGGCCTTCCATGCTTTACAATTTTTAGGCTTCTGTTTTCTTGGTTCTCTGTGCATTTCTAAAGACTTTGTTTTACTGCAAAAAGCCAAAGGTGAGTGGACATGAAGAAATAAAGAAAGCTAGTGTATTCATTAAAACAACTAAGGCACTCATTAAAACATATACGTGCGAAGCCATGATAAAATTCACATTAATGTCCTTTCTGGGGAAAATAACATTGACATCCGTAACCCCACTTCAATATATCATTAAACTGCTAATCTTAGCAAATCTTTCCCTCTGTTGCGTAGTTCTATCATAATTAATAAGGGCTTTCAAATCCACATTCTTGCTTAAGTCATCATGCCATGTCATTTTATACCCTCGTTGGACAACCTGGTTGGCGATCTGGTCTGCCACAACATTACCTTCACGGAAATAATGAGATATAATTACTTTCTCAAATTTATTCATTAAAGATTAAATTTCCATTACACTAGCTTCAATCAACCAAGTAATCAATTTTTTGCCATTAAACATATTGACAATGTTTAAAGAATCTCCTTCCATCCAAAGGTACCGGAAACCAGTTTCCATTGCTAACCTCATAGTATATAGAGCCGCAGTTGCGATGTCCCCGTTTTGACATGTAATTCGAATAGGTATTATATCTAAAGTAATACTAATAATTAAAATAATGATATTATAATAATATTATATTAAAATAATATTTAGTAATACTATTATAATCATATAATATTTTATAATCATGTTAGATTTATAAATAAAATATTATATTATAATCATATAATAATATCATATTATGTATAACATATCATAATATAATCAATGAAATAATAATAATCTAATATATTGATATTATGATGATTAAGATATATTTCAATGTAACAATACTATATTAATAATGTATAGTTGAAATATTATTAATTAAATATAATTATTAATATAATATATTAACTAAGCTTATTAATATAAATATATTATTAATATAATATAATTATTATTAATATAATAATATTATTATTATAAAAAGACGTGTCTTACTATTAATATGCATATATGTGGAATAATAACATTGAAAGGGGATCATCGGATAGAAGATTATAAAATTCATACGGATGAAATAGGGAAATAAATAAATGTCCTAAAACAAGACATTACAAGTGGTATCAGAGCATCGAACCTGCCATCCTGTGAGATATTCAAATGAATTTTATGAGAAGAAAATTTACAGAAGAGTCTATGAGAAGGGGTCTTTAAGAAAAAATAACAAGGATTCAAAAACATATTCATATTGATTGATTTTTAAAGCAATTGAACATGTATTTACTAAGGTTAAAATTTTTAAGATGAGAGTCTTGATATATTAAAAGTACGACCCTCTGGTTCAGCTCGTGAAAATATTTAGTCATATCTAGGACTTTTCAAATTGAAAGAATATTTGTTGGAGATGAATGTATTCGAAGGACTGGAAAACAATCTCTGCCAACACTTTAGTGCATTATATAGTGCGAGTGGTAGCGGAGAAAAGGAAACTCTTCTGTTTATATCCTCTACAACAAGTAAACTTATTTTTTTCTACCATTAAGGTTGTGGACCAACCCACCATTTGTTGTCAACTGAAATATTAGAGCACGGGAGCTCCAGAAAATCATTTGTGGTAATAAAATAAGAAGTATTGACTTTCAAAATATTTTGTATCGTTGTCAAAGCTTTCACAAAAATTTATTTGGTATACCCTATTTTAAGTGACAAGGCATTTGTCGGGCTAATATTGTTAAGTGAATTATTGATTAAATTTTGTTGACATTGATGAAGATTGTTTGTTATAATATTTCGAGAGTGAATAATAATATTGTTAACTCTGTGAATTTATTTGGCACTGAATTTCAAGTTCTAATGGTTAGCGGAAGTGTAGTTGTTACAACTAAAAACATAATACTAGCGTTGGAAATATTAAGTTGTCATGAATATGGAGGATGAGCAATGCGGGGATGAATCTATATTAATGGCCATGTTGTATTTTTACATTGAGACTAGCGTTGGGAGATAAAGGGTTTTGACATGCAATTCGAATAGGTATTATATCTAAAGTAATACTAATAATTAAAATAATGATATTATAATAATATTATATTAAAATAATATTTAGTAATACTATCATAATCATATAATATTTTATAATCATGTTAGATTTATACATACAATATTATATTATAATCATATAATAATATCATATTATGTATAACGTATTATAATATAATCAATGAAATAATAATAATCTAATATATTGATATTATGATGATTAAGATATATTTCAATGTAACAATAAAATATAATAATAATGTATTATAATAATGTATAGTTGATATATTATTAATTAAATATAATTATTAATATAATATATTAACTAAGCTTATTAATATAAATATATTATTATTATGAAAAGACACGTCTCTTACTATTAATATGTATATATGTGGAATAATAACATTGAAAGGGGATCATCAGATAGAAGATTATAAAATTCATACGGATGAAATAGGGAAATAAATAAATGTCCTGAAACAAGACATTACAGCAGTAGCCTCAGCTTTATGGCTATTAGAAATAACAATAGGTATAGCAATAACATCTATTATATTACATGTATGATCTCTCAGAATTCCTCTACAAACCGCTTTGCCTAGGTTTCCCTTTGTAGCACCATCAAAATTCCCTTTAAGCCATCCCAGAGGGGGAGCCTTCCATCTAGTCTTCAATCTTGGGTCTTCTTTCTTCATATTAGAACCTTTGGAAAACATTGGATTGTCAATTTGAAAATCTTTATCACATTCTCTCTGAGACTTAAAATTTTCCTTTATTGCTTTGACAATGTTTTGGCCAAGCACCCACCCTGGCATTTCTTTATTTCTAAAGATTCTGTTATTTCTTTCTTTCCAAATACCCCACCAAAGACGGGGGAGAGTATTTTTTCATAGGAAATCAACATCAATATCCTTAGATGGACAGATGCAACTTTTAAAACAAAGTTCTACATTATTTTGATGAACCCAAATAATATTTCAATAGTTGAGAATAGAGCTCCATACTTGTTGACTGTAAGTACAGTTTAAAAACAAATGATCTTTGTCTTCAAAACCTTCTTTACATAGACTGCACCTATTAACTACATTAATGCCTCTCTTTTGCAAATTGTCTTGAGTAAGAATTTTATTTTGAAGCAAGATCCAATAAAATATATTTATTTTTGGTATACGACCCTTTATCCAAGCTTTTGTCCATAAAGGTTGGTTACCTTTCTCCTTAGATTTGAAAACAGAGGAAACTTTGAATTGACCACTAGGATCAACACTCCATATCATCTTATCCTCTTGAAGGGGATACAAAGAAAAGGCATTCAACATAATCTGGATGTTATGAAAAATCTGATTGACATCAACAAGGTTAACCCAACTGTTATTATACTAATAATGTCCCACAAGAGTCCCATACAATTGTTTGCAACTGTCAACTTGGGTCCTATCCTCAAAGTCCTCAATTAGGGGATGATCCATTATCCAAGTATCTTCCCAAAATCTGACCTTCTACCCATTTCCAATTTTCCACGAACAACCTCTACTTAAGGTATTCTTAGTTCCTTGCACAACCCCCCAAATAGTAGAAGGGGAAAGAACATCAAGAGATGACAGAAAATCAGATAATGAATGAGCATTAAAAAGATACTTATGTTTCCATATTGTACTCGATTCTTTATCATCATGATAAACTCTCCATCCTTGTTTGGCCAAAAGAGCTATATTCATGCTTTGCATTGACCTGATTTCCAATCCACCTTCCCCGATAGGCTTACAAATTTGATCCCAGGCTATCAGAGCCATTCTCTTCCTTTCCTCAGTACCAGAGCAGAGAAAATTTCTTTGAATTTTATCAATAGTATTTGCAAATTTCGTTGGTATTCTAAAAAGACTCAAAGCATAAGTAGGGATGCTTTGGAGACAAGCTTTAAGGAGGGTAATTTTACCAGCGCGACTCAAAAGGTTACCCTTCCAACCCACCAATTTCTTATTGAACTTCTTTATGAGATCTTCCCAAAAAGAGTCTGGAACTTTAGGTCCCAAAGGGAGACCCAAATAAATACAAGGAAAAGATCCTGTTGAACACCTTAGAATTTTGGCAATTTTGTTCTGTCTTGGAGCAGGGGTATTAATAAAAAACAAAGAGCTCTTATTCCAGTTTACCAACTGACCTGAAGTAGAAGAGTACAAACTAAAGGCTTTCTTGAGATTTCTAGCTTCATTGACTTCAGCTTTGCCCATGAAAATAGTATCATCAACAAATTGACCATGAGAACAAGTAAGAGGTTGAGAAGAAGGCTGCAAATCTTTAATATCCCTTAGGAAAACTAGTTTCCCAATATATCTCCCCAAGCAATCGGCCATAATAATAAAAAGAATAGGGAATAAAGGATCTCCCTGTCTCAATCCTCTAGAGGGACTAAAGAATTCAATGGAGAACCCATTCACCAAAACAACTATAGAAGTAGTAGAGATCAACTGAGATATAGCCCTTACAATCTTATGATTAAACCCAAAGGCTTGTAAAATCTTAACAAGAAAAGCCCATTCAACTTTATCATAGGCTTTTGCAATATCAACTTTCATGATAAAACCTTGATTGTTAGAGTAGGATAAAGAATGAATATTCTCATGAGCAACAATAACAAAATTAAAAATTTGCCTACCTGGGATAAAACCATTTTGTTGAACAGGAATAAGAGATGGAAGCACCAAAAGCAACTTGGATGTGAGCACTTTTGAAATGATCTTATAAAAGGAATTACAAAGACTAATAGGCTTGAACTGGTTTGGAGAATCAACCCCAATCTTTTTAGGAATAAGACATAGGAAGGTAGAATTTATCTCCTTAAGCATTCTTTTAGCCCCAAAGAATTCTTTAACAACATCACAAACATCTCTTCCAACCAGTTTTCATGCATTCTGGAAAAAGAACATGGGAAGACCATCTGGTCCTGGAGACTTATCCCCTCCTAAGGAGCAGACAAATTTTAAAATCTCTTCTTCCTTAGGAATGAAACCTAACAATTTATTTTGTTCCTTAGTAATTAGAGAAGGAATCACCTTTAAAAGTTTAGCTTGGTGAGTAGAATCAATGTTAGGATCAGCTGTCATTAAAAAAAAAAAGGAGACCATCTCTTTCGAAATACCCTTTTCCTCAGTAATCTTCAAATTACCCTTTTTAAGATATGAGATACGAGTTTTAGCTCTATGCTTCAGACTAGAAAGATGGAAAAACCTGGTATTCTTATCTCCTTCATTCAGCCAGATCGATCTGGATCTTTGCCTCCAATAGATTTCCTTTAGTGACAATGTCATGATATTCTACCAATTTTTCATTCTCTTCCCTTACAAGGTCAGAAGTATATCCTTCCCTCTCTATCTTGCCCTGAATATTTTGGAGATCTTCCTTAATACTTGCTTTGCTCTCAAAGATATTACCAAATTTAACATTTCTTAATTTTGAGGCCACTCTAAAAAGAGCATTTCCTTCAACATCTATGTTCCACCATTCAGCCAGTTTACTTTCAAATTGTGGATGTTGTAACCACATTTTTTCAAACCTAAAAGGAAAGTTTTTTTTGAAATTTATCTTTTCAGTAAAAAAAATCGAAGGCAAATGATCTAACCCAATTTTCTACAATGCCTCCAGTTTGCAAACAAACTCTCTAGTCTAATCAGGAGAAATAAAAACTCTATCCAATTGAGCTTGAATACAATCATTACCTAGCCTCTTGTTGCTCCAGGTAAACTCAATTCCATGAAGATCCAGGTCAATTAAACCCTCCTTATTAATGAAATCCATAAGATCCAGTCTCCCATCTAGCTGGCTCACATTCCCTCCCTTTTTTTCATAGTAATAAAGAGGAATATTAAAGTCCCCCATGATCTATCGACCAAAGTAATCTTTACTCTTTATATGAGAAAGAGTGTCCCATACCTTTTTCCTAGAATTCTTAATATTTGGAGCATACATATTAACAATATACCAAACATTATTCTGATCAATGCTAGTAATTTTAACCACCATGAAATGTTTACTAGCATTCAAAACAGTTCCGAAGTAGTAGGATTTCTTTCATAACATCAAATTTCCCCCTGAAGCTCCTTGTGAAGTACTTGCTTTTAAATAGTAATCTTTAAAAGACTTGATTTGTTCATCTCTCTCCTTTTCCATCTTTGTTTTGTGCAGCGACAAAAAAATTGGTTTATGCTCTCTAACAAAATTCCTAACAACATCAAGTTTATGACTACTATTCAAACCCCTAATATTCCAAGTAATAATTTTCATATTTGTTTTTTAGGGGTAAAATCTAGAATAGTTGCTTGTCTTCTATCAACAATATTCTACATACTTTCCATTTCTCTGGTTCTCTTAAAAGATTTCCTTCCAGGTTTCTCCAGATTTCCAACATTTGGTTTCATCTTGGCTTGCTGCTTCAATTTACTACTACGAGTCTCCACTCCTTTAGGAACTGCATTACTCTTCTTTTCTATCTTTTTCCTTTGACTCAGTTTATGTTTCAAATTCTTACCTTCCTCATTTTTCTCCTCAAATTCAAAATCATTCCTAAAGGGAACAATTTCTGTGTACAAAGGTGTCTCAAGAGGCTTAGGAGTAACATTCTAATTTTCAATCAACTGAAAAATCTAGGATTCTTCCAGCACCATTGATTTACTAGTATCCAATAGAATTTCCCCCTCCTCTAATTCCTCCATCTCAACTAGATCTTCCCAGTTTGTCTCAGCCTTCTGATAAATAACTAACCGCGTCGTCATATCCACCATATTCTCTATATTTTGCTCAGGTGAGGTGGAGTCTAGAATCACCCCAACCCCTTGATTTTCACTGCTCGAGTTTTCCTTTGAGGCCAAATTTGACATTTTACCAATTTCTTGAAATTTTGAGTTCAAGTTATCCTTCACATCTTTTGCATGAATAACTTTAGGTTTCCAAACTTTCTTTTGGAGTTTTACTTCTTTCTTTTTAACTTCCTTATCAGTCTTAGGATTGTTCTTACCTTTATTAGGACAATTTTTCACCCAATGGCCCTATTTTTTACAAGAAAACCAAGTATTTGGGAGATCTTCATATATAATTTCTTGCATTCTTTTCCCTAGTTTTCAAATTAGTTCCACTTTTTCAGGGAGGTGATTCAAGTTTGCCACTTTCACATATACTCTGGCATTCTGAAGTTTAGATTTCGAGGCCGTTGCATGATCCATAGTGATTAGCTCCCCAAAGGAGCCAACAATTCCTTTAAAGATATTTTCATACCAAAATTCTAAAGGAAGGCCAGGAAGTCCAACCCAGATCAGAGTTGTTAAGAAGAAGGCATCAGATAAATCCATATTTGTCTCCCATTTTTTAATAGTGAGAGTACTTTTGCTAAATAACCATGGACCTCCGCAGAGAACCATATTCCTATCTTCTTTATAGTTAAAAACAAATGAAAAGAATCCATTCAACATAGGAGCTATATCAACTTGACCACGGATAACCCATTTCTATTTAATCATTTTTTTAAAAGTTTCTATATTTGGTCTGGCCCCCATAAACTTTCCCACAAGAGTAAACTCCATAGCAGATACAAAGAAATCAACGATTGGGTCTAGAATAAAAATTTGAAACTCACATCTCTCCCAACAAGATTTCGATGTGATCAGAGGGAACGATGATTTTCCACCAGGTTCCCTACCAAATAGGGAAGACCATGTCCTATGATCACCTAACCCTTTTTGTGAATCTTCTATTTTCCTCTCAATATTGACCCCCACATTCTCCAAAGGATTCTTCTCATTCTCAAATATCTGACTAGGCACGTGATTTGCAGTGGAAGAGTCCAAAGAAAGGTCTCGGACCCTACAACTAGTGGTACCAACATCCATAGTTTTTTCAGAATTTGCCAGATTTTCCTCAATTCATCCTTTTGCCCCATCAGAATTTGCCAAATTTTCTTCAGTTTTTCCTTCTATCCCACCAGGATCAGTACCTCTCGCAAGATTCTTCCCTTCCAATTTCCTGCCTAGCAGAGAGCCAGCCAATTCAAAAACACTTAAGAGCGCCAACCATCTTGTGAACTGACAGTGTTATGCGATAAGACTGATATGTTAAACTTGTCCTGAGATAAGGCAAATATATATAATTACCAACTATTACCGATTTTTATATGAGAATAATATTTACAACTTTAAATGTATGCAAATCATTACACCTTGAATATAGACAATCTTTAGCATTATGTACTGTGTTTTGGAAACAAGGTTTTGCACTCTGAAAACTTTAATGCACTTGATTGTTTACTTGCAGATAGAATTCCAAAACATCTAAGCACTCCTCGAAAAATTTCCTTACAAATTCAGTACTAAATCAAATAACAAGCAAACTATATACTTGATCACTACAAAATATTCTTCTCAATTCTCATAATCTCGTCAAAATTTCCTAAGAAAAATGTGTATCAACAATCTACACTTCTACATCTAAACTCTTCTATCAAATTTCTCTTACGAAGATTTCTACTTAGTAATGTCGATAGCACAACTTCTCTATAACAAAAGCATTTTTCATTCATTGCATACACACATGTATTTTAAAATTGAATGCAATGTATAAAGAGAATTCAATATTTCTCCATTGATAGAAATTTTTAATTGCCATTAGTTGGGAAGTTGTAACTATCAATACAACAGAGAGGTCATCGTCCAACTACCTACCATCGTGGCTTTCAATCTCAACCAACAACTTTTCATTCAAAGTTAATATATATTTATGATGGTAAAGAGAAGTTCATAAAATTGATTGCATCGAATAAACTAGATTTCTATCAATTATAGGTTGTACGTAGTAGGAAAGTGATTTGAGATTATGTCTTGATATTCATTCAACAAAAGGTTTGATTAGAAATATAATTAAAGAAATCACTAAGATCTAAACATTTGTGGAGCCCCAAAATCTATCATTTATTTATATTTTTTCAACATTCTTTGCCAGTTCTAATTGATTAAAT